>SJYV01021099.1:278780-315387 GCA_006410875.1 Neotragus pygmaeus | reverse complement strand
TCCATCCTAAAGGAAATCAGTCCTGAGTATCCATTGGAAGGACTGATGCTGAAGCTGAAACTTCAGTACTTTGGCCACCTGATGGGAAGAACTGCCTCATCGAAAAAGACCCTGATGCTGGGAAAGATTGAAAATAGGAGGAGAAGGTGACAACAGAAGGTGAAATGGTTGGATGGCATCTCAAACTTGATGGACATGAGTCTGAGCAAGCTCCAGGAGTTGGTGATGGACAGGGAAGCCTGGCATGCTGCAGTCCACGGAGTCACAAAGCGTCGGACATGACTAAGGACTGAATTGAACTGAACTGATCTCAAGGTTTTTTGGGACTACCTCAGGATGTCGTGAATTATTGGGGGAGGCTCTGTTGGTCTGTCCATTCTGTGCTGAGGATCAAGGCAGGTGATATGCCTTGTAGATCCTTGTGGGGAGAAAGGGTATTTATTTCCAGTTCACCTTACTCTTAGGGTGTAGCCCTGTGGGGAGGCAGGTTTATGGAGGGGTCTTGTCATAAAATCCTCTCCCTCAATGGTTCTGGGCTTTGTCCCCAGTCCTTTGCATCCCGTGGGACAGTGAAAACTGAGGCTGGGATTCATCTCGGAGGCAAAGGTCGAACTAATGAAATCTTGTTTGTATCTATAGCTTCCCACATTCACTTAACTTTGGGCGATTCTTAGTATTCTTCACTTTCTTGGCAGCTCATTACACGTTTAGAATGATTTTCTTTGGAATTTTTAGTTGTTTTTCAGAGTGAGGGTCAATCAGAATATCTAGTCCTTCAGACTGTGGAACTAGATTTTGGCTAAATTCATTCTTTAAATGACAGTTTATATTTTACCAATCTTGCCTAAAGGTTTGTTGGAGACCGAACCACTGCAAGGAAGAGATGAGGATGCAATAGCCAGTGCTGACTCCCCTAGCGTGCTCTCCGAGGAAGAAAAAGAAGAGTTAAAGGCAGAACTAGTTCAGGTATGTTTAGTGATCTTCTTGTTGCTATTCCTATCTCCAGATTCTCAGAATTATTGTTAGTCTGATGTTGGGTTGGCCAAAAAGTTTCAGTTTTCCCATAAGGTTTTAAGAAATGGAGGTCCATTTATATGGACCAATATATTGGAACATTTATATGGTCCAATAAAAGGTCCATATTACGATTACGTTGTCTTTCATTTAATACGATTGAATAGGTGTTGAATTGTAAGATAATTCATTTTCTATAGTATTTTGTAGTACTAATGGTCCATTACCCAATAGTGACCATAGGAAAACAAATGGTCATGCTGCTCAAGCAACAATAAATGGTTGTAAACATGCACCTCATATTTAGTATCACAATGCTTAAACCTGATGGAATTCCTTCAAGACCCCAGTTTAGGTGCCAGCTGTCTTTTAAGAGCAGTTGTTATTTTTGGTCAGCAGCCTAGCTCAACAACTACTTGGAAATGGTTTATTTTTATAATGACAAGTCAGTCATGGAAGCAACTGAATTTATTAAATTGATGTGCTCTTTTTCAGAAGAATAGAACTCTGGGGGTGGAGAGGGAACTGTGATGACGTTAGGCTTCATTAGATCTTGTGTAGTTGCTCTGAGCATCTGGTCCTAGATTCAGGGAGGCTGCCTGGCTTGTCGTGAAGACAACTCTTGGTTCAAGCCATTTGTCTGTATCACCCACTACCCCCTCAACACTTTGCTAAGGAGTGTTTACATTGTAGGAGGAAAGGGCAGGGGAAGGGGAGCTTCTTTAAGCAGCAAGAGGGCAAGAGGGAAGGGGCCAGTGTTCCTCCCCATTTTGAATCCCTGGCTCAGAGGACAGGAAGCCCCTGGTCCAGTGGGAAACAGGGCTCCACCTTCCTGGTTTGGCCTCTTCTACTGCTTTAAATTAAGCTTCACCTTACCCTCACCCCACTTCATTCATCCCAGACTCTCCAAGCTCTAAGGTTCTGATGGTGAGTGTTCATGATAGCTCTTAATAAGACTGAAGACATTTCAGGTGCTTTCACAAGACACACCCTAGAATAACTTCATGCTCAAATAAAAGAGCAGCTTGTTCTTCTAGTGCAGCAGAGATTATTTTAGTAAGGACAGTGCCTCAGATCAAATGGCCCAGTTCTTTAGCTGGGTCTGTCTGTGGCCACTGATCCAGAACCACCGTGTTGACTTCACATTGGCCACACCTGCCAGGGTTCATGGACCAGTCAGCCTTGACAGAGAACGTCCTAGCTCCACGTTTTCTTAAGGCCTGGAATCCTCGATCATGACTTGTTTGTTTCAGTTTTGGTGTCCAAAAGTTATATTCTACAGACCGGTGTTAGCTAACTGATTCTAAGCTAAAATTTAACTCCTTCACTGCTTGCCGTCCAAGTTTAAGTTCATACACAACCTCTGTAACAGACCAAGTTTTATAAGTAAGTAAAGTCANTTTGGGTCAGAAGGCAAGCAGGAAGAAGCAGAAGGCCTAAATGACAGCCTTTATTGGGGTGTCCACAGAAAAGGCAAGGCATGGCTGGGTAAACAGCTTAAGGTGGGCTAGTGTGAATGATTCTGGTGGGCTTTGCGACCCCGTGGACTGTAGCCCACCAGGCTCCTCTGTTCATCAGATTCTCCAGGCAAGAATACTGGAGTGGGTTGCCACTCCAGGGGATCTTCCCAACCCAGGGATCGAACCCAGGTCTCCTGCATTGCAGGCAGACACTTTAACCTCTGAGCCATCAGTTTGTGTCAGTTTTGGTGTCCAGAAGTTATATTCTACAGACCCGTGTTAGCTAACCGATTCTAAGCTAAAGTACAACTCCTTCACTGCTGCCGTCCAAGTTTAAGTTCATACACAACCTCTGTAACAGACCAAGTTTTATAAAATGACTTGATTTTTCGTTTGGTAATTACTGATAGATAGGTAGATGGACAGACGGATGGATACACACATACATACACCTATGTTTTGTGCACCTGCATTCTATATTTTCTAAACTTTCAACAGTGACCGTGTATTGCTTTGATAATTGAGAAGCAGTACGCCTTGGTTCTCAATGGTTGCCCCCATGAATATAAAAACCCAAAGTTTCCACACATTTTTGTCTCGTTTGGCCACATTAACAATCCTCCAGTGTGTCTCACTCCTAAGACTTTTTGAGCCTGACTTCTGAAAGTAACATCAGACTCCCTGTTACCTGTACATATTATCAGGATTGCTGTTTTCATCCCTTAGGATGCATTGGGCTCCATGCCTCCTGCCTCTCATTTCTGGATTCCTCAGGGGTGAAGAAGCACTACGTCTTGCTAAAGGTGGCAGTGTGACTTCTGGGGGCACTGGGCACAGCTCTTTGCTCATGTGCAGCAAAAAGCAAAGAAAGTTATTGCTATTTTTCCTTTTCACATTCCCATTTCTTCTCCCTCCACCTCAGGCCACCAATGCTTTATGCTCACTCTTTTCTTAAACCCGCTTTTTCTGCCCTTACACAGTGCCTGCCCTTCACGCGCACACACACAAATTAGGTTCTTTCAGACCACAAATGCATTCAGATGACCTCAGATGCTAGGGTTTAATTGTATCAAGGACATCTCAGCGGTCTCACCGCTGGCTCTATGAAGAACTGAGACATCTTGTAAACAGCTCAGCTTATCTACCTCAGTTCTCCACAGATATTCTTCCAGGACCCCTGCTCACAAACAGCTCCTCTGTGTTTGAGGGAAGATCCCACTGGGCCTGTTAGCCACATGGGTGGACACCTCACAGATCAGCCTGTTAGACTGCTTCTGAGTCAAGCAATCAGTTGTGGCCATGATCCAAAGCAAGAGCTTTGCATAGGAGGACGTCCTATGTCTGACTGCTTTGCTTAAAGGGGTTGCAGGGTATGCCGGGCACCGGTCTCCCCTTCTGTACACCGCCCTCCCTTGGATTCTCCCACTCTCTGCTAGCTGTGCTGGATCCACCCTGCTCCGTTCCCCCCGCACCCTGGTCTGCTTTTACCTGACGCTGTTTTGTAGCCCATATTCCCAGGAGGACACCTTTAGACTTCAGGGTGAATCTGTAACTACATTCACTCGCACAACCAGCATATTGTTCTGTTTACCAAGTGCTGGCTGCAGGAAGACCTGTCCTTGAGAAGAGAGATGTAAGCAAATACTGTCCAAGAGGCTACTACATCTTAGACGGAAGTCTGCATTTTAAAAGAGGAATCTGTTCAGTCCTGAGTTTGTTATTGTGGTCATGCAATATGCGTGTTTTTAAAAGTTCCTTCAGCTTTCCTCTGCTGCTACTAAGGTGCTTGGTCCTTCTGAGGAAGCGAAGGCCGTTTTGAGGTGAGGCTCTCACTTCATCCAGCAACTAGCACTGTGCCTGGCAGCCCCCTCCTAGCTAACTCGCCTGCACCCTGGCCTCCGTCTCGGAGCTCGCCTGCATCCACTCGGCCCTCATTCTGTGGTCCGGAGGATAAGATCAGTGCCTTCATTAATGCAGCTGGTATACATGTATTCACTGATTCATGTCAATATATGGCAAAAACCACTACAATATTGTAAAGTAATTAGCCTCCAATTAAATTAATTAATTAAAAAGAAAGAAAAAAAAAGCCGCTGGTGTAAATGTTGAGCCTTTCGGGCCAGGCTTGTTTGCAAAGGCGTTGGCCAGTGTCAACGTCGGGAGCCTCCTCTGGGGCTGGCGGACCTGCCCCGGCCACCACTGCTGCCCCAGCTGAGGAGAAGAAAGCAGAAGCAAAGACAGTAGAATGTGAAGAGTCTGATGATGACATGGGCTCTGGTCTTTTTTCGCTAAACCTCTTTAGTAACACATTCAATAAAAAGCTGAGCTCTAAAAAAAGGAAAAAAAAGTTCCTTCAACACAACACCAGTATTACTTCTGACCTGATGCAATGGTTTATGTATACACGGAAGGTGTGCAATTAAGATTTCTAATGAACTTGACTCATGGCACCAACAAATATATGTATTTATAAATTCCAGAAGTAGAATATGGGTTTTTTTAAAAACAAATCTTGTCCATATATAAATACTTTTTGTTTTAAGTATTTGTTCTCATTAGTCCTCTTACCAGCTGCTCCTAACATCTTTTCTGAGGTCTTTGTACATCTGTTCTGTGGTGGGTTTTTCCTAGCTCCCTTTTTAAATAAACTTGCTCATTAGTTCTGTGCTACTAACATCTCACTCCCACTTTCATCTCGCTAAGCTGCATTTGATGCTCAGTATCCTATAATGTGGCTTGGTTTTTGAAAAGGATGCAGTGTTGGCATTATAACTGTAAATTTATGATTATATAATAATCAAGTACTGCCAGTGTCGACCAGATAAAATGACTCAAGAAAAATAGGCATTAATAGGAGTAGGAAAATTACCAGACAGCGTTACTCAGTAGACAAGCCTCTGTTGGCTGTTCCTTCTTGGTGTGTGGTTTCCCAAGGAAAGCACACAGTGCCCTCAAGCCACCTGTCTCAGGCTGGCAAATAACTGTCCTGGGCTCTCCCGTCCTCTCCCAGTTTTTTCCTTCAAGTCTTTATTTCTTTCTGGACTGAACTGGTGAACAACTAAAGCCTTCATAATCAATAGTGTCTTACTGTAGCACTCCTCTGTGTTAATTGGGGTTCTCCAGAGAAGGAGAACCAATAGGATGTATACAGAAAGAGATTTATTCTAAGGAATCAGCTAATGTGATTCTAGGGGCTGGCAGCTCCCGAGACCTACAGTCAGCAAGCTGGACACCCAGGGGAGTCAATGGTGCGGCTTGGTCTAAAGGTCTGGGAAGAGCCGATGTTTTAGTTTGAAGCTGAAGGCAAGAAAAAACAAAAAAGCCAAACAACAACAAGACAAAACAATGTCCCAGCTCAAAAGCAGTCAGCCAGATAGAATTCCCTTTTACTCAAGGGAGGGTCAGCCTTTTTGTTTTATTTAAGTCATCAGCCAGTTGGGTGAGGCCCACCAACTTTGGGAGAGCAATCTGCTTTACTCCGTCTGTCAGTTTAAATGTTAATTGCATGCATAATCACCCTCAAAGACACAGCCAGAATAATATTTGACCAAATGTCTTGGTAACCCATGGCCTATCATACTCTCTCAGGTATTATCTGCATTTTAATTTTAATTCTTCTTTACTCTTATCCAAGGCAGGAGAATAAGCATGATTTGAAGCAGTATGAACAAGACACCAAAGGCTCTTACTCCTAAACATCATACTGATAATTAATAGTTTAAAAAGCTATTTCTTTCTCTGTATTTGTGACGTATTTTATGTAATATAGGCAAATAAATAGAAAAGCAAGGCTTCCGTCTTCTAACATAAATTTTATTTTGAAGCTAACTCATTAGTTCATTTGTATTTTTGCATTTTTATTGTAATAAATTGATATAAAATTAACTATTTTAAAATGAATCATTCAATGGCATTTAGTACTCTTATAATGTTGTGTAACACCACTTCTGTCAAATTCCAGAGCATTTTCATCATCTCAAAAAGGAATCCCTTACCTGCTAAGCAGTTGCTTCCCATTTACTCTTCTTTTCTGTAGGCATGAGCCAGCATTCTGTCTCTGGATTCAGCTATTCTGGATATTTCATATAAATGGAATCATACAATGTGTGACCTTCTGTCTGATTCCTTTCATTTAGCCAAATGTTTCTGAGGCTGATGTGTGTTGTAGCTTATATCAGTACTTCATCTATTTTTGTGACTAAATAATATTCCATTTTATGTATATACTACAATTTATTTATCCATTCATCCTTTGATGAATATTTGGATTGTTTTCCTCTTTTGGCTATTGTGAATAGTTCTGTTGTGAACATGTATATACATGTATTTGTTTGAGTATCTCTTCTCAATTCTTTGGGGAATATAGTAGAAATAGGAATTTGGGTCATATGGTAATTCCACCTTTAACTTTTTTGGAAACTGCTGGACTATTTTCCATAGTAGCTGAACCATTTTTATTTCCACCACCAGTGTACAAGGGTTTCAATTTCTCCACATCCTTGCCAATACTTAAATTCCTGTTCATTCATATTTAAGTAACCAAGTTTAAATATCTAATCTTGTACATAAATATTTATCCTACAAGGAGATCTCATAGGGGAGTCAAGAAACCAAAGAACCAGACTATTAGTTTCTAACGAAGACATGATTAATTTAAAATTAACAGGGAAAGGATATCTTAAATACTTCAATTAATGATTTACCTGCACTCCAGCTCATTCCAAAATGAATTTGATATAACTTACAATGTAGAATTTCTATACTACCTGCATCAGAGTATCTGGGGGGTACTTGTTAAATAATATATATAGACAGGCCTCACCAAATTTGAGACATCAGAATCTCAGGGCCTTAAAAGGGGCCTCCTTCTGGAATCTTCATTTTAAATGTGCTCTCTGAGTGACTTTTATATAAACTGAAATTGATATAACTAGGCCAAAAATTCTCATTAGTCCAATAAGGGTTTGAATCTCACCAGGATCGTCATTTAAAGTATTTGTGATTAGAGGACTTTCTGCTGTACCAGGACTCTGTGCTCTGCAGAAAGAGATGAGACCGACCATTTTCAGTCTTGCATGTTAATGTAATTTAAGAATTATCTTTTAATTTTACCTTTTGGGATTTTCTTAATAACTATTTTGGCATGTATTTTATTTAGATCACTGATATATAAATGAAAGCATTAAGAAGCGTGAGTCCAACATTTTATTGCAATAGTGAGACTTTCATTATAGTGCCTGACATTAGTCTGCATAGAGTAACTGAGTTCATGTTTTTACCATTAGAAGTCTTTTCTCTACAAATACCTTTTAACATATGCTTCAATTTTTAAATGATTAGATGTGAGATTTAATATTTCTTGAGGATGATGTTTGATGAATTGGTCACTTCAGTATTTCTATCACTTTTTGGGGACCGTGGATTTCATTAGAAATCTTATGAATCCTTTACCCATTCCTCCCAACTCACCAAAACTAATGAATATCCTACTGTCTCCCATAATTTTGAATAAATTTCTGAGATTCTCTAGATAAAAGAATGAGAATACCAAGATGTTTAAACCTGTCTCTTCTTCTCTACATCTTTAATTTTTCTCTGCAAGTTAAAAAATTTCTCATTACTCTTGTTGCACATTGGAAAAAGCAGTAATACCTAATATATCTACAAAACCAGATTCCCAGTCATTTCAGTCAGTCAAATGTATTATTTATTCAAAAGAAAGAAGAAAAAAAATCTTTCTATACTGAATAAAAAGCTGACCTGAAGCCCAAGTATTTTCTATGGTAAGAGAGCTAGAGATACAACCTTGAGAAATCTTAGGCAACAGACTAAATGCAGGTGAGCTCACTGACTAAGATGAAAATGTGGAATATAACATGAGAGCAAAAGGGATAGAGGGATCTGATTTTAAAATGATAGTGTGTTCTCGTTTAATGGAGGGACTAAAAACACATTCCCCCTTGGCCACCCCTGAATATACTCCTTTTGGAGTAATGAGTGTATATCTGCATACTGAAGACTCTTGCTTGTCGAGAAGAGGTAGCGTGGAGACTTCTCTGTTGGTCCAGATTCTGTGCTTCCAACACAAGGGGTATGAGTTAGATCTGTGGTAGGAGAACTAAGATCCCATATGGCACTTGGCATGGCCAAAGAAAAAAGAAAACATAGGATGCTACTAATTATAATATGTTCTTGCCTGGAGAATCCCAGGGACGGGGGAGCCTGGTGGGCTGCCATCTATTGGGTTGCACAGAGTCAGACACAACTGAAGCGACTTACCAGCAGCAGCAGCATGGAAGGTGGAATTCATTTTAGAAAGACTTCAGAAAAATTTCCATGAACATACAAAAACGTTTCACAACCATTAAAAAAAAAAAGGATAATGTTAGACTACTAGGACATTTTGGAGAAGGAAATGGCAACCCACTCCGGTGTTCTTGCCTGGAGAATCCCAGGGACAGGGGAGCCTGGTGGGCTGCCGTCTATGGGGTCGCACAGAGTTGGACACGACTAAAGTGATTTAGCAACTTAGCAACTAGGACATTTTGCTGATATTAAAAGCTCCAAGATAGTGTTCTTTTCTACTAGAATATTTCAGATGGTTGATTCAGTATTTCTGCCTGTTTCGTTTAAGTGATTTTTTGTGAATACAAAGGTTTACAACACTATTTTTGCAAAAGTAGATGTCATTGCTGAGATGTTTTTCTAGCAGCTATGTCTCTGGTTACCCAAGGAACACATTTGCAAGAAGATTGACAGGGTTAGTGATGCTGTTTGTGGTCAGGAGTAGAGTGACACTTGGAATGTAAATGAGACTTAGATGCTTCATTTTTTAAAAAGAAGTAAGTAGTAAAATGCCAGCTTGGCAAAACCACAATGTATGCTTAGGTGTGGATGGCAAAAAAAAAACACTTATTAATGGCATTTTAAAAAAAGTTATTAAATATAAACTACAAAATCAATTTCCTGTTCAAAAATTATATCTTCGTATAATTTTAGAAAAACATTTGGACGATTGAAAACCAGAAACTCTAAGCAGTGTCTATTTCCTACTAGATTGCACATGGTTTTTATTGTCTTTTGCTGTATGAGTGAATTTTTTACAAGCAGTAGTGTTTACATTTAGAATCATTCAAACTAAAAAATCTACTTTCATTTGAAAATATTAGACTTCTCTACAGGATGTGTTTGCTAAGGCCTTGCATAGGGCTGTGTAAACAAGAGGGTGCCCAGGGTGCTTTGGATCACTGAGAGCTTCCACCCTTGTATGTTCCACCTGGTCTGACATTTTCCCCCATCATTTTCCCTCCTGCTTGTAGCTGGAAGACGAAATTACAACCTTACGACAAGTTTTATCAGCAAAAGAAAGGCATCTTGTGGAGATAAAACAAAAACTTGGCATGAACCTGATGAATGAATTAAAACAGAACTTTAGCAGAGGCTGGCATGACGTGCAGACCACTACTGCGTAAGTATATTTTTTTCTTAAAAAGTACTCACTCAGCCTGCTGTCTTACCTCTTCTATATATTTTTTTTTCCTTCAAGGCTTAATTTTGTACTGGTGTCCAGGGAAAATATTTTCTCTAGAAGTAAAATATATAGAAATATGAATGGTCAATAATATATTGCATGATATAGGCTCTACAAAGTAGCTTCATGAAATAAAGCTTTGTTCACCAAAACCCTGTTTTCACTTAGACTAATTTTATGGAGTTGTACGGTTTAAAATTCTTTCTCTTCAATATATATATATATTTAACATTAAATATATACTTTAGGCTTATGTTTTTCCATAAAATTCTAAATCCTTTGAATACTTGGCACTCACTACATATTTTGAATTTCTATCAAAAATGATTGACAGTTTTAAAAACTGTAGACTGTTGGCCATTTAACGTAAAGAGAAAAAACTGCATCTTTCATATCTGGGAGATGTGCTTTTTATCCCTGTTACTCTATAGAATGTGTATGTATATATTGGCCTCTGCCTCCAGTTCCTGGCACAAAGCTCCCAAACTCATATAATTTCTTAAGTGATAAGAGCGCTAGGAGCATCTTTTGTTCTCATGTTTGCACTTTGACCCTCGTTCCTGACACAGAGTTCCTAAATCCTTTGGGATTTCCAGGGTGACAGCCATATCCTTGGTTGAGATGACTCTTGGCTGACTCCTGGAGGGGAGCCAGTCACCAGAAGACCAAGCCATGATTAGAAGCTGTCAGTCCCATGCCCCCATTCTCTATGGAGAGAAAAGGACCTGGAAATGGTCTGTTATACTTATGATAAAACTCCATAAAAATCTCAAAAATATAGCATTTGGAGAGCTTTGTGGTTGCTGAACCCATGGAAGTGCCAGGCAGGTGGTGTCCCAGGAGAGAGAATGGAAAGCAAGTGTTCCCATGGGAACATGGGGATGCGTTCCCATCCCCACATGCCTCTTTCATAGGACTGTTCATCTGTATCTTTTATCATATAATTTTTACAATAAATCGGTATAAACTAGCAAGTAATCTGTTTTCTTAAGTTCTATGAGCCACTCTAGCAAATTAACTGAACTTGGGGAGGAGGTTGTAGGAACCTCTGATTTATAGCCCTTTGGACTTCCCTGGTGGCTCAGACAGTACCTCCAATGTGGAAGACCCAGATTCAATTCCTTCATCGGGAAGATCCCCTGGAGAAGGGCATGGCAACCCAGTCCAGTATTCTTGCCTGGAGAATTCCATGAACAGAGGAGCCTTGCAGGCTACAGTCCATGGGGTCGCAAAGAGTCGGACGTGACTGAGTGACTGACAGTTTGTTCAGGAGCACTGGTGATAATCTGGACCTGTGATTTGTATCTGAAGTGGGGTGAGGGGGGCGCAGTCTTGTGGGACTCAGCCCTTAACCTGTGGGATCTGATGTGATCTCCAGGTAGTGTCAGAATTAAATTGTAGGAGACTCAGCTGGTGTTGCAGAACCTCTCGATGTGAGAAACCCCTCCATACGAACACATCTGGTGTCAGAAGTGTCCTGAGTGTGCTGGTAAGTGTGAGAGTACAGGAGAAACACTGGAGAAGCAAGTTTTTCTTTCTCAGATCAGCAGAAATGTTTTCAGCTTTGCTATTATCTTCTTGTCTGATATCAGGCAAGGTATAGAATAACTTTGAATATTCTACAGTCTTGCTTTTAAAGACTTGGGTTACTTTTAAAAATTGCACAAAATAATTAACTATTGTGGTACTTTTCTAATGATTTAAAATATTTTGCTTGCCAGGTGGTCTTGTGCCAAAGGGAAGAAGGTGCCCAAATCATACTGTGATTTTTCTTCCTTTTGTGTGTTGGGGGGTGGGGCCTGATGGAGAAACCATAGAGGCTTCCTATCTTTGACCCCAGATTCCACCATCAGGAAAATTTTGACCTTGTGTTATGCATTTTCTTCCCTACTATTACTCTTTGGAACTTAAAGATATTACATTCCTAGTATCTGAGTGGAAAACAGTTTTTTCTCTTTGCTGATACTTCTCTCCCAAGCATAGCGGGTCTTCCATGAAATGAGATCATATTAGTACCTATCATAGGTAGTGAGGATTCAGTGAGTGCAGAACAGCATCTGGCACTTTGTATGCCTGTTTGCTGTTCTAGGAAGCAGGTCTGGTGGGGAGATCCAAGAGTTCTGTTTTGGCTTCACAGACTTAGAGAAGGAACCATGGTTTCCAGGAAAGCGGGGAGAATGGGCGGCAAGGACGGCTGGGGAGTTTGGGATGGACAGGTCTGCTGCCATATTTTAAATGGATAACCAACAAGGATCTGCTGTATAGCATGTGGAATTCTGCTCACTGTTTTGTGGCAGCCTGGAGGGGTGGGGAAGGGAGTTTGGGGGGGAATGGATACATGTATACGGCTAAATCCCTTCACTGTTCATCTGAAACTATCATGACAGTGTCAGTCGGCTATACCCCATTACAAGGGCTTCCCTGGTGGCTCAGTCAGTAAAGAATCTGCTGGAAATGCAGGAAACCGCCTGCAATACANGGCAGCCTGGAGGGGTGGGGAAGGGAGTTTGGGGGGGAATGGATACATGTATACGGCTAAATCCCTTCACTGTTCATCTGAAACTATCATGACAGTGTCAGTCGGCTATACCCCATTACAAGGGCTTCCCTGGTGGCTCAGTCAGTAAAGAATCTGCTGGAAATGCAGGAAACCGCCTGCAATACAGGAGACCTGGGTTCAGTCCCTGGGTCAGGAAGATCCCCTGGAGAAGGGAATGGCAACCCACTCCAGTATTCTTGCCTGGGAAATCCCATGGACGGAGGTGCCTGCTGGGCTACAGTCCATGGGGTCGCAAAGAGTCGGACACGCCTTAGCAACCAAAACAAAATAAAATGTTGAAAAAAATTCTGTTTGAGTGTGTTTAGTCTGAGATGCCCAACAGACCAACAAGTTGCTCCAAGGGCGCGACTCAAAGGAAAAATTAGGGCTAGAGATGGACGTGAGAGTTATGTACATACTGATGCAGTGAAAGCTACAGGACTAGAATAGATTTCCTCAGAGATTAGTTAATAAATACAGACGATTATGGTCTCACTAACCTTTAGGAATGATGTGAGCTTTCCTTTGTAAAGAAGAATAAATCTCTTTTTTAAGAGGGAGGCCTGAGTCTATCAGCAACATAATTTCAGGAGCTCATTCTCTTGCACCGTTTTTTCTTGACTGCTAAGGGAAGGAATGATGCTAAAGCTGAAACTCCAGTATTTTGGCCACCTCATGGAAGAGTTGACTCATTGGAAAAGACTCTGATGCTGGGAGGGATTAGGGGCAGGAGGAAAAGGGGACAACAGAGGATGAGACGGCTGGATGGCATCACTGACTTGATGGACATGAGTTTGAGTGAACTCTGGGAATTTATGATGGACAGGGAGGCCTGGTGTGCTGCAATTCATGGGATCGCAAAGAGTCGGACACGAATGAGCGACTGAACTGAACTGAAGGGAAGGGAAAAGTCCTATGTTGAGACATGGGGTAGGGTGTGATCATAGAATCTGTTTTTCCCCTGGATATTTTTAATGGTGAAATAAATTATTGTTTATTAAATAATTTGCATCCATTAAAATGCTGCTGCTGCTAAGTCACTTCAGTCGTGTCCGACTCGGTGTGAACCCATAGACGGCAGCCCATCAGGCTCCTCCATCCCTGGGATTTTCCAGGCAAAAACACTGGAGTGGGTTGCCATTTCCTTCTCCAATGCATGGAAGTGAAAAGTGAAAGTGAAGTCGCTCAGTCGTGTCTGACTCTTTGCGACCCCCTGGACTGCAGCCCACCAGTCTCCTCCGTCTATGGGATTTTCCAGGCAAGAGTACTGGAGTGGGGTGTCATCGCCATCTCTGATTAAAATGCTACTTTACAAAAAAAAAAAAATTAATTCCATGGAAAAATGCTAGCTAACATAATATTCAGTGAAAACCCATCTCACTTATAAAATATATATATATGTAGAAAAAAGACTGAAAGGAAACTGTGGGTGATGGATATGTGTGTAAGATTCATTATTTTTTCCATTCACCCACCTTTCCTTTTTTTTCTCCCCTGAATATTTAAGTTCCTGCTATTAATGTACATCATACCGATTTTAGAACAGTATCTATGCATCATGTGGTGAAAATTTTGACGTGAGGGAGTGATGAACCGGGGTAGGGTTAGCTTGGATAGAATTAGATTTCAAAGCACTAAAAAGAATTTTAGCTGTCAAGGCACTATAGGTATTCCAGAGGCAGTACTTTGCATGCTGATTAAACCATCATGACCTATTTAGTTTGATTTATAATGAAATGAAAACCTCTGATATGTTAATGAAAGATTTTGCATATTTTAGTTTGTGGTAGGATTCATATTGGAAAGAAATCAGATGAACAGGAATAACTACACAGCAGATTAAAATTATCTCCCTTTTAGAAAGATAACCATACAGTATTAGGTCAAGAGATCATCTGTGTCCCAGGGCTTGTTGTTGCTGTTGTTTTTGTCATAGTTTTCTGGGTGCCTTGATTTCAGAGACTCTAAGAACACACAGAAAGTCTCCCTATCCTCTTCTTTTTTCTTCTCTGAAGCTTTATAATGTTTTTAGGCTTTAAGGAGGCACAGGGGAGGTGGGTGGCCTTGGGGTGAAGAGGTGGGGAGACCTTTGGAGGAGAAATTGGATCTCTTCTGAGATAGAAGGAACAGTAATTTGAAAACCTGATGTCATGGTGGGCTGTTCAAACTGATGTGCTTCGTTTTAGTGAGTGTTTGGCCTTTGCTAACCCGTGAAATTGCCCCAACAATAAACCCCTCTGAGTTGTATCATAGACCAAATGGTAGTCTACAAAGGGGAGAAGGTCATGGAATGGAATTTCAACTATTCCATCTTTTGGGAAGCTTAATAAATTCACCCTATATACAGAGTAGTAAAAATCTAACATTCAGCTTTTTAAAAAATGCACAGTGCTTGAAAATTGAAGCTTGGTATATGATTTATTTACTTTTTGATTTTGTGCTTCTAAGACTTCCAGCCCATTGTGGTCAGTAAAGATTATTACATCTTATTTATGTGGCATTGCTGTGGCACCATTAGGTTCAGAAGTGCCAGTGAAGATTAAAGACCTAATTTTAAAAGACCACGTAGCCCATCTCACTCATGGCTATTCATTCTTCTCACTGGCCTCATCATACAAGGTAGAACATGGGTTCTACTTTTCTAGATTCAAGTGGTAAAGCTGTGATTTGGTATTGTGCTTAGGGAACCTTTGGAAGAGAAGAAGTCTAAATAGTTTTTGTGTCTTTGGTGAAGTGCTGCATATGCAATTGTTAAAGTATTACTCTCTTTTAAATCCCATAATAGAAAATAGATTTGGATTATAAAATGTCTTCTTGTAAAAAGACTGTTGAATTTAAATTTTTTTCTTCTTCCTGCATGTAGAAAAATGCTTTAGGTCAGAACTCTTTAGAGGATGACATGCTTTCTCCTTTTGACTATTAACACTGATTTTCAAGTCACTAGGACCTGAAAAGAGGAAGAGCCCTCTGTCAGTATGCTGGCCAAACAGCTTACCTGTTCTAACGGTTAAAGGTTACCCATTCCTTAAAATGTAAAGATACACACGTACACAGATACAATGGAGTAATATTCAACCATGAGAAAAGGAAATCCTGTTGTTTGCAATAATATGGGTGGGCCTTGAGGGCACTATGCTAAGTGAAGTCAGCGAAGGATAGAATCTGCATGGCGTCACTTATATGTGGAATCTAAAATAAAAAAGGTCAGATTCTTGGAAACAGAATGCAAGAGTGGTTTCTGGAGGTGGTGGATTTGGGTGAAACAGGGAGAGGTTGCTAAGAGTACAAACTATCAGTTGTAAGTTGAATAAGGTTTGAGGAGCTAATGTATAATATAATGACCATAGTTGAAAACACTATTGTATAAATGAAATTTGCTAAGAGAGTAGAACTTAATGTTCTCATCAATATAAACATGTGCATGAATGCTTAGTTGCTTAGTCCTGTCCTACTCTTTGTGACCCCCATGGACTGTAGCCCACCAGGCATCTCTGTCTATGGAATTTTCTAGGCAAGAATACTAGTGTGGATTGCCATTTCCTTCTCCAGAGGATCTTCCCGACCCAGGAATGGAACCTGCTTCTCTTGCGTCTCCTGGATTGCAGGCGGATTCTTTACCTTCTGAGCTACCAAGGAACCCATATTCCCCCAAAGCAGGTGTTGCTTTAGAGCACGCGAGGACAAATTTCCCTCACACATTTTAAGGTCACCATGGCTCTTCTCTAGAAGGGGAAAGTTCACGCTGCAAAGTCTTGACTTTGCACCTTGTACCTGAAGTCGGGGAATCCAACTGGACTCTGTTTCCTCCCTTTGGCCTTATGGGGCTCTTGCTCTGGTTGATTTCAGGCTCTGGGGATACAGTGATGATGAACAATACATGGTCCCCACCCTCAGGAAGTTCAGATAAGTCACAGAGAGGGACTCAGAAACCCTAACTGCAGCACAAAGGAACAATGTTTGGAAGGAGCTATGCAGAGGGGACTCTGGGAACCCTGAGGGGAGGCACACAACACAGATGTCTTAGAGCAAATATTCTCGAGTTTTCTGCCTCCCAGTGCACAACTGACAGCCACCTGAGGATATCTTAACANCAATAAAGGGGAGTGCTGAAACAATACAAGTTTATGTGCTTATGGATGTCCAATACTCTGCCTGTGTAGGCATCTTTGGATCCTCTCAGATCCAAGCCACAGTCACATCCTCTGCTTCAGCCACCGCAGATCTGTGCTAGGCTGTAGCATGGAGCAGTTGGGGCCAGAGCAGTCACACAGCTTGGGTTGGGGTACACAGGGAAGTAGTCATGGGAATTCACAACCAATATTATCAAATAACCTTAAATGGAGCATAATCTATAAAATTTTGAATAGTTCTTTATATGCCAGAAGCTAATATATTATAAGTCAACTAGACTTGAATAAAAAGAATTTTAACATGCATACAAAAATACAGTGAAATAATTTGTCATAGTAATTATCTGATTGGTAACAGTACGATGAAAGATTTTGTCTTTTTTTTAATACTTTAAAAAATTCTATTAAAGCACGTTTACTTTTTGCTATTGGAAATAACAATATAGGGACTTCCCTGGTGATTCAGTGTTTGAGAATCAGCCTTCCAATAAGGGGACACAGATTCAGTCCCTGATCTGAAAGCTAAGATCCGATGCACCACAACTAGAGAGCAACACATCACAACTAATGAGCCCATGTGTTCTAGAGCCCATGCTCTGTGACAAGGAAAATCTCTGCACACTGCAACTACAGAAAAGCCTGTGTGCCCCCAGGAAGACCCAGCACAGCCAAAAAGAGGGGAGGAAATAATTATACATGTCATGAATTAAATGAACCTAACAAAACATAAGGCATTACAAAAAATGAATTGAGAACTTAAATTTGGTTNAAGGGGACGACAGAGGATGAGATGGCTGAATGGCATCACTGACTCAATGGACATGAGTCTGAATGAACTCTAAGAGTTGGTGATGGACAGGGAGGCCTGGCGTGCTGCGATTCATGGGGTCACAAAGAATCGCACACGACTGAGCGACTGATCTGAACTGAACTGAAAGTGATTTCAGTCCCAAGGAAAACCAATAAGGGTATTTTAAAGCAACAAGGGTATGCTTAAAGTCTGATAGTATATGTAGGACTAGATGACTTGTGGGAGGTGGAAGGGGTGGAGGGATAAGGGAAGTTCTCACATAATGGATTTCATAGGACATAGTCTTCTTGGAGGTACCATATGCTTGAAAGTGTTCTAGGTTAAGCAGGGAGCTTTGGGGGAACTTACCTGGGGACAGATATATTGGAATATGATGGTATGTGCATTATAATAATTGTTTTTCAGTTTCGATCCCATGGATTGCAGCATGCCAAGCTTCCCTGTCCTTCACCGTCTCCCAGAGCTTGCTCAAACTCATGTCCATTGAATCAGTGATACCACCCAACCATCTCATTTATAATGATTAATTTTTAAAAAATCAGTTCAAATTTTTTGTTTCAGTTGAGATATAATTGTATTAAGTATAATATATGTGCATATGTGCTGAGTCGCTTCAATCATGTCCAACTCTTTTGTCACCCTAAGAACTGTAGCCCACCAGGCTCCCCTGTCCATGGGATTTCCCAGGCAAGAATACTGGAGTGGGTTGCCATGTCCTCCTCCAGGGGATCTTCCTGACCCAGGGATGGAACTCACATCTCTTATGTCTCCTGCATCGGCAGGCAGGTTCTTTACCACTGGCGTCAGCTGGGAAATCCAATATAATACATACAGCTCTGTAGAAGTCTAAGCAGTGCTGTATAGTGAATTGACTTACATATTCCCTCAGGTTAGGTGCTTTTGTTTTCTGCTTTATTAATTAACACTTAGAAATGTCCCAGGCCAGTGGACACACCACTGCCTTTCCTGCCACCATGCTCAAAACCGGAAGCCAATCTTTTTGTCTTGTTCCATTTGTCACTAGTAACCTCTTGTCAAGTCTGTCCATTCTCTCTCTATAATCCATCACACCGCTCGTTCTTACTGCCTTGACTCCCGGTTCAGACCAACAGAGGAGCTTCCCCTTCGATCACTGATTCCTTCATCTAGTATTTATTCAGTTTCCCCCTTTTCCTGCTGCCAGATCCTAGGGACACAAAAATGAATGGCTTCCTTGTCCTCGGGACGCAGCCTTGTGGGGACATAGGTTTAGGAACAGGTCATTGCAGTACTGTATTCCTAAAACTGTATTCCTAACGCAGTACTGTATTCCTAATACAGTGAAAAAAGTCACTGTATTAGCTTAAGATTATGCACCCTTCTTCCTCTAACCTCTCTCCATATTACAAAATAAGTACTAGTTCAATTTTGCCTTTTTATGGTTCCTTTTACCCACATAAATAGTAAAAGCTTACATTTCTCTTTGAAATATGCATTCTCTAATCTGTCTTAGCTTTAATGGCTAGAGCTTTCATTGTCCTTTCATACAGTTAATACATCTCTTTAAGAATAATTTTCTACTATTGGAGCAGTTCCATTATTTGTGATTAAAGATCTGCACGTTCACATCTAGGCTTACAAATGTGTATTTTTTACTGAATTCAGATTGCATGGTCTGACTTTCCTGCTGATGAGCAGCCACCAATCCATCCTTCCCAAAGAACAGAAGCAATTGCTTCTGTGGATCATCTTCCTAAATCTGTTTTAGAAAGGGAACTTTTAAAAGTTCCCTGGTGGCTCAGATGGTAAAGAATCTGCCTGCAATGTGGGAGACCTGGGTTCGATCCCTGGGTTGGGAAGATCCCCTGGAGGAGGGCATGGCAACCCACTCCAGTATTCTTGCTGGAGAATCCCCATGGACAGAGGAGCCTGGCAGGCTACAGCCCATGGGGTCCCAAAGAGTCGGCCACGACTGAGCGCCTAAGCCCACAGGAGAGAGAAGTTCGATGAATGTATTATGGGCGTTCTTGATAATAAGCTGTTCTTATTTTTCTGTTTTATTTCTAGCTACAAGAAAACACATGAAACCCTGAGTCACGCGGGGCAGAAGGCAACTGCAGCTTTCAGCAACGTTGGGACAGCCATCAGCAAGAAGTTTGGAGACATGAGGTACTGTGGGAAAGAACCATGCGGAAGAGGCTAGGCCTGTGGCTTTCAGAGACAAGGAGGGGCATGATCCATTGACTAGTCTTCCTAAGGCATTCTTTTCTTTAACTGGATTAAAATTTTATGTGGCTGATCGTATTGGTGACTGAGATACATTTTTATATTGGGACATTTTCTACCTAAAGGTCAGCTTAGTGGACCTGATCGCAGAGAGGCCCTTTCCACTATTTAGTAAAAATAGAACACAGAGGGTACCTTTAATCACCAGTAATAAGGAGAGATTCCAAAAGAATGCAGCACACACTGAATTTGAATCACTGTAACTTAAACTAAGTTAAAATATGCTTTCAGTGAATATGCTCTGATAAACTATTCTTGGCTAAATTTTTGTACACATACAGCTAGTACATATATATTTTTTCTATGCTAAATATATAGATATTTATTCTTTTATTCTAAAAAGGTACCATGAATATATGCACCTGGTAATATTCTTTCTTTACTCTGGCAATATGTTGTGAATATGTTAATAAGTGTTTATTACATCTTCATTTTCAGTGGATGTATTATCTTCCAGTGCATAGCTGTACCAAAATTTTCAAACCAGTTCCTTTGCAAATTTCAGTTATTTTCAGTATTTGTTATATAAAATTAGGGTGAATATCAAGATTTTGAACTGACAAAAATGTAGTATTGACCATTTTTATTTTTTATATTATATTCTAGAAAGTTATCTTACATGCAGTTGCTGCTCTCATATTTTTTTGCTTATTTAAATACCTATCATAGTTTATTTTGAATTTGGCTGATATGCTTAGGAGATTTTTCTTTATAAATCAATGTCATTTTTGTCTCTAAAAATCAAGTTCAATTTTTAAAAACTTCTCAAGTACATTTTATGTTTCTTCTTTTTAAAAACTATGTGCATATTATTTTACTGGATTCTTAAATTATTGCTTTCTGTATTACTCTGCAGCTTTGATGCCTAGAGGCAAATATTTATATCTTTGTGTTTAAGTTATTTTTTGACTTCAAAAATTACTGGATTGTGCCCAGCATTCATGCATCATCTTAAGAACTTGGCATTCATGAGGCTAGAATTAAGTAAGTACATATGCATGAATCTGAGTACATTGCTTTATCTTCATTTTTGCTAATAAAGCAATAACAAAAAGCAATTAAAATTCTTCAGAGGCAGCATGTGATGAACCGGTAAGCATTTTGGATTATTAATTAACCCTAGCTTTATTAGAATAAAATTTGCAGTCATTTCAATGGCAGGAAAGCATTTATCTAAACTAATTAAATAATTCCTTAAAACAGGAAAGACCTTATTACCAGTTATATCCAAGAAAATAAATTTTGTCATGTTGATAAAATTTGTTTTCCAGATACTTAGTTGAAACAATGATCACATTGGCATAATACTGCCAATAGGAACAATGTTTCTCCAACTGTAGGAGACTTTACAGACACCTCTGAAGCTTGTTAAATGCATATTCCTAGATTCCACCTCTCTCTCTTGAGATTGCACCTCAGTAGGTCTTGGATGGCATCTAGGAATCTGTTAGAAATAAGCTCCCAGGTGATCTGACTTCAGCTGGTTAGGTGTTGAAGAACCAAGTATAACTTACCTGTACCTGGGTATTCTCAGTTATAAATGTAGATAAGAGTAACAACGTCATCAGGTTATTATGCAAATAGCAGAAGACAGCGTGCCATGTATTAAACATTCAATAAATGCTAGTTTTTACCTTTACTAAGCAACTATCTCAGTTACAAGGTGGCCCTCCAGGACAGAAATTAGGCAGAGCCCCTGAACAGGAGTGTGCTGTATTTCATGAGTTGTAAAGAATGAAGACTGTGTTTCACACGTATAGCATGTTGACACACTCATGGCCCTGCATGAACTGGGCGTAATATCAAGGTGTGTTGACTGCCTTTCCTCCTGTTTTAGTGTGGCTTTGTTTTAGCATAATGGATAATCTGTTTCCCAGGAGTTCCAAACTTTTCGTTAATTACTGCTCTGTGTAGAGGACACAATACTTCCATTATAAACTGTGTCTAAAAATATTGGGAAATGTAGTCTTTATTACTAGAGATTCAAATATGATCATGTAATATTTTGTAGACCTATATTTTCCGATCTATATTTTTCTCAAGCTAAATATCTAACATCTATATACAAATGAGGAAAAGTCCCTGTGGAAACAAATTTTACAAAGGATTATTACTTTTGATTATACTAGAACAAGTAATATATGTAAAAATCATATTTGAAAATTACTTAAGTTTAATACAATAATGATTCTTAAATGAGAACAATTAGTGGGTTTTCAATTTGGGGTTCAAATTAACTTGTCAGTTTATAAAATGATAGTGGGGAAATTAAAAAAATTTTATCGCAGGCACTTTACTTTGAACCCCTTTGCAGTTTGAAAGTATTAGTATCATATTATTTTATATTTTGTTGGTTGCATCATAACATCCCATTGTGAATTCTGGGAACACATTTCTGAATTTGTTCAAAAATTGCCAGAAAAATTTAGATACCTTAGGAGAAAAACAGAAACTCTCAATTTTTGTTTAAAATCATTCCAAAACTTAGAATTTGGACCTTTTAATAGCTGAGTGAAAAACACTATGTTAAATTTAATTTAGATGTTTTATAAAAATAAATAATATTTCCTGAGCTAAGGTCCTCCTTTTATCCTGATGACCCCTAAGTGAAGGCCCCTCAGCCCAGTCCTGGAATTCTGCCTCCTTCTTCGTCTGCTGGATAACATGGCTAACAGCTACCTAACCAGATGGTTTTCTCTGAGGTTAACATGAAGTCTCATTTATGAAAGGACTCTGTGAAGAAATGCAAGCTATTGGAATCATTTTTATAATAATTTTCTTGGCACTTCTGGGTGAATTCGCTCAAACAGCGTGTAATCTAGTGGAGAGGAATCTTTGGACAAGGCTTGTAACTTCAACAGAGAATCAAGCTATAGCCATGAGAAAAACGGGGAGAAGCATAGCATATAAGAGTTGGTAAAGCAATTGTGAAGACATTAAAAAGTCAGTACACTCAAAAAGAGTAAGGAGTGGGGTGCCTTATCTTTTCCCTGGGGCTCTTGAAAGGGGACAGCGGGCGGTGTGGTCCTTTCTCTGCATCCTGGCCTGCTAACCTTGCTCCTCTTCTCTCCTGTGCTCCTCTGGCTGCAGGTCTCATTCCATCGGGTAAGCGCTGCCCCGGGGGCCCAACTGGCTCCCTCCCTGGAAGTTCGCTTCCTCCTCAGAGCACCATGGTGGGCTTGCCTCGGCCCCAAAGCTCTTTTCCTGAGAGTGTTCACGACCAGGGAGTTACAGAGTATAGGGCACCTAATGTGTTTGCATCTATTTCAGCACTTGTTTATCTCATTTCTGAATCATTTATTAATGCATCACTTTCTCTTGCTGAGTCATCCTCAGGGATCTCTTTCTGCATCATGCCCGTGTACATGGCAGAAGTCCTTAGAAGAAAAGGAAAGTGAAATTGGGCACTGCAGATGTATATGGAACTGGCAGAAAGTAAAGTGAAGAAAGAGATCAATTTCTTCTAGATTGTCATGTTTTTCTGAACTTCTTATAACAGTTATTTAGGCAGATGGTTCACCTTCAACTTTCTGTACCCTCTGGAGTTGAAGTGGAAAGCCCAAAAGTTAACACGTGTGCAATTGTGAGTCCCACATCTCTGAATTAAGCCTCTTTTGGGGTGGAATCTTATTGCATAAATAAAAAAAAAAGTATTTCCTAAGAAAACTACCTGTATTTAAGAGATGCTACTGCTAAGTTGCTTTAGTCGTGTCCGACTCTGTGCGACCCCATAGATGGCAGCCCACCAGGCTCCCCCATTCCTGGGATTCTCCAGGCAAGAACACTGGAATGGGTTGCCATCTCCTTCTCCAATGCATGAAAGTGAAAAGTGAAAGTGAAGTCGTTCAGTTGTGTCCGACNGGAGATCAGTGGAGAAATAACTCCAGAAAGAATGAAGGGATGGAGCCAAAGCAAAAACAAGACCCAGTTGTGGATGTGTCTGGTGATAGAAGCAAGGTCCAATGCTGTAAAGAGCAATATTGCATAGGAACCTGGAATGTCAGGTCCATGAATCAAGGCAAATTGGAAGTGTTCAAACAGGAGATGGCAAGAGTGAGCGTCGACTTTCTAGGAATCAGCGAACTAAGATGGACTGGAATGGGTGAGTTTAACTCAGATGACCCTTATATCTACTACTGTGGGCAGGAATCCCTTAGAAGAAATGGAGTAGCCATCATGGTCAAGAAAAGAGTCTGAAACGCAGTACTTGGATGCAATCTCAAAAATGACAGGATGATCTCTGTTCGTTTCCAAGGTAAACCATTCAACATCACATCACTTAAGGAGAATAATTAGAACAGTCGTTGGTTGGCAGGTCTCATTTTCTCACTGCCTAATGACTCTGGAGCTGCCTGTGTCTCTCTGACTTTGACGGGCAAGTGTATCCCAATTTGACCAGCTGCTGAGTTGCCCTATTTTGTTCAGCTGGGCTCAGCTCACATGCAGTATTTTCAAGTGTTCCACAGTGCTGAACAGTATTTGTACACAATGGACATATTTGGCTAACAAATCAAAACAGCTTCAGGCTAGATCAGCACCAAGTATATGAAATGGTATTACAGTATGTATGATACCAAAAATACATCGCAATCATCAAAAATTCCAATGTGAATTGTGATTACAAATTATTTTTTTGAAGTAAACCGTTCCGTAATTTAACCATTTATCACTTATTAAATCGTTGTTTTGATGGAGAATATTCATAAATTCACAGTACACCTTTATTTCATCGACCATGACTATTGATAGTCATGTCAGCAAAACAATCTGCATGTTTCCTAAATTACACATTTCTTGTAGATCTGGTCATGAACCATGGAAAACAGAACAACTGTGTGCTTTACTGTGAACACTCCCGATCAGCCATGCCACTCAGTGGTCAATGTGAAGAGGACACTAGGGATCTAAGTGACTGTTCTGCCACTGTACATTGTTCCAAAATTATGTCAGCCTGAAAGTTGTTGAACTTCACTGTATAGTAGTGCATAAGGCTGTGAACTTTAACCCCCACCCTCTCCTCTCACTTTTTATCAGGTTGGAGTGTGGATGGGTGCAATAAAAGAATGTAACCGGGAAGGGTTAATTTTGAATTCATGTTGCTTATGTGACTTTAACCCCCATTTTGCCACTTTTGGGGCTTCCCCGGTGGCTCTGACGGTAAAGAATCTGCCTGCAATGTGGGAGACCTGGGTTCGATCCCTGGGTCAGGGAAGATCACGTGGAGAAAGGCATGGCAACCCACTCCAGTATTCTTGCCTGGAGAATTCCATGGACAGAGGGGCCTGGCAGGTTTGCAATGCAGGGTTGCAATCAGTTAGACATGACTGAGTGACTAACACTTTCCCACCTTGTTATTATAGGCATACATAATTGCCTGCCTTGGGGAGATAACCTGAGCCCACCTACCTGTGAAGGACAGTAAGGAAGTGAAACTAATATATCCATCCCTCTGCCTGAGGCTTGCCATTTGCAAGGACTGAATAGTCTTTTCACTTGTTTCCTCACCTCCCTCAATATCTGATCCATTTAAGAATCTGGCAACTAGGCCCTGGGAAGATGGTTATTTTGAGGTGCTATCTTGCCATCTTGGTCAGCCAGCTTTCCGAATAAAGTTGTCTTACTTGCTTTAACACCTTTTCTCAGATTTATTGGCCGATCTTTGACAAGCAGAGCGAGCCTAGATTTGGTAACAGGGAGATGGTAATAATGTGACATGGAAAGCAACTGTTTCAAACCTGGTGTTTAAATATATTATTCCAGTAAGCAAGATTTAGGAGTAAATGTGAACCCTCACGTGGCAGGTAAATGAAAAAACTGAGATGACTGTGACCAGTATTAAGTTTGACCCAGGAAAAACTTCCAAAGTCTCTGTGTGGATTTATGAAATTACAGCAGGCAAACATCCCAATAAAACTCCAGGGTCACCGAACATCTTCTGGTTATAAATATCTGAGCTTTATCTGGGGTTATTTTGTGTGTATGATTTCATGCCAGGAGGAAAAGAAAAAAACTCCAAAATACTGATATGGTTCTGTTTTCTTGCTAATCGTATCTCCAGTAATAACCAGACTTTGTTGACTTTCAACCATTTACTGCTTTTTACATAGTGTGGCTATGATGCAACAGCATTTCAGTGCAGAGCAACACAGCTCTTTGCAGTGCAGATCGGCTCTATGTACACATGTGTGTTGTCTCTGAAGAGATCACGGCACCTTGCTTCCAGCAGACTGGGTATCCATGGATACTGCCAAGTGTTTCCAAAGAAACACTGCCTAGAATTCTCACCATGCCAGCCTTCTTAGGCCTTCTTCAAATGGAAACTGACATCTGAATTAAAGGGATAGGCATCATGCTTCCACCAAACTCTTGAGCTGGCCTACAGGGACAGCCATCCTTTCTCCACCATTCAGTGGCTGTGCATCACTTAAAGGCAAGCAGGCAAATTACTTACCCTGTGAAAGGGAAATGAAGGGAAGAAGCCAGGTCTGACGTGATCTCTCCATAAGGTTCAATGACCCAGTAATAACTTATTATGTATTTCTTGTCTGCTAATAATCAAGGCCTGAAAAATATAAACCAGCCAGGGGGAAAGCAGAGGCAGACAAATTTGAAATTGCATGCCCAGATTTCTATCCCCAGATGACAAAAAGGATTGCAGGGAGGGAACCATCACCAGGTTTTCAAGTCTGTGATCAGGGGCCTAAAGCAGGTCATAGTGAATTAAAGATTGGGCTGCAGAACTTGAATAAAGCAGCATTTCAATTGATGGGAGAATGCATTGTAATAATTTGTTCTCCAAGGAAATGGCAACCCACTCCAGTGTTCCTGCCTGGAGAATCCCAGGAACGGGGGAGCCTGGTGGGCTGCCGTCTATGGGGTCACACAGTCGGACACGACTGACCGACTTAGCAGCAGCAGATCCTTATCACTAAGCCAGCTGAAGAATCTTCTTAAAAGCAATCATAATTAAATTTTCTACTGTTCAATGAATCTGGCCTTCAGGGATATAGGTTATGAAATCAGAATACGATGATTTAGAATCAACAATAAATATTCCAAAGTTTAAGACTTTAAAATTTTATTTAGTTCAAATCCCTCCCTCCCAGCCTCCAAGTCTCCATCCATGACATTTTCGTGACCACATTCTGTAGCTTCTTTCATTATCCAAACTGTATCATGTTTCTTGCTGGAGTCCAAGCAATTGAAAATAAACACATCTGGGAAAATCAACAGACCAAACACAATACACGAGACAGAAAACTGAAATGTTTGTTACAGGAGTGCAGCAACGTAGGGGACATCTCAGGAGTGTGGCTCACGGGCAGCGCCGGCTATGTTAGCGTTTCTTTCTGCCTCCAGTTCAGAAACAAGCTGGACTATCTCAGGGTGACTGAATCTTCCTGCAAGACAAGAAGATGGGGGAAGAGATAATGACAAGAGAATACATCAAGTTCTCCAGCTGGGTCCTAGGGCTTGCCAGGGGCTTGGTTCTGTGATCTGACCCACACTTCACTCCAACACAGATGATACAATCCCAGGTCCTGGAGAGGTGCTTAAGGCAACCACTCAGAACTTACTTTTCATCACCCCAGATGCAACGGAGAGTAAAGATGAGAACTGGAAAAAGAACTGCAGCTCAGGCAGAGCTGGGGAAAACTGCAACAAGCAGCCTTTACTGGGAACTCCAGGGAAACTCAGGGAGGTTGCGGCCCTCTCTGGGACCATCTGAGAACAGCCTCTGGCCATTCTGAATCTGCAACTGTGGGGAGCCAAGCACCTACATTGGAGAAGGAAATGGCAACCCACTCCAGTATCCTTGCCTGGAGAATCCCATGGACAGAGGAGCCTGGCGGGCTACAGTCCACGGGGTCACAAAGAACCCGACAAGACTGAGCAACACTTTCACTTTCAAGCACCTACATATGAAAGACCAGCAGGAAGACCAGCGGGTCCAGGCTGTCCCCTCGCTTGCAAACAAGAATGCAAACATTTACCCTGGAACCAGCTGCTCTGTCCTGTCTTCCGGCCCCTTGGCTTTCCCCGGACTTCTGCCCTGGGCAGTAACTGGGCTCTGAGCTATTTCAGGTGGACAGAGGCTGGCAGGGGCAGTGTTAAGCCCACCGTCTCTTCCCTGACGTCTTCCTTTGCCAGTGCCCTTCGCTGCTTACTGTTCATTCCACAGTGAACTCTACCCCATTTATTCCGTGTGCCATCCGCTCACTTTCTTGCCCTACCTGACACCTGGCTGGTCCTGCGGTGCAGCTTTCCCTGTAGCTCCCCCAGGGCTGGCTGTTTTCTGTCTCACGCAGCTCTTAGCACCAAGCCGGGGCCTGTCCTCCACGCTCCGTGTTGTTTCCAGGTCACCCTCTGCCCGATTGTGTAAAGGCTGGCCGTCAGCCTTACCACCACTCCACCAAAACTGCTCTTACCAAGGGCGCCGATCAGCACCACGCTGCTCAATCTGACGGCTACTCCTGCCCTCTTGCAACTTTCTCCCCTTGGCTTCTGGGACCCCTGATTTTTTCCCATCTTTCTCATCTAGTGTGTGTGTGTGCTTAGTCGCTCAGTCGTGTCCAACTCCCTGTGACCCGATGGACTGTAGCCTCCAGGCTCCTCTGTCCATGGAATTCTCCAGGCAAGAATACTGGAGAGGGTTGCCGTGCCCTCCTGCAGGAGATCTTCCCAACCCAGGGGTGGAAATCAGGTCTCCTGCATTGCAGGTGGAGTCTTTACCGACCAAGTCACCAGGGAAGCCCAATCTAGTGGAAAGCCCAAACCCTCAGGTTCCTCTTACAGACACCGCCACATACAAATCTTGTTGACTCTGCCCTCAAGATATATCCAGAATCTGACCTCTTCTTATGTTTTTTACCATGGCCACCCTGTCCAAACCAGGGCAGGCAGAATGGTGAGAAATCATTTCTTACATCGGTTACACGTTTTATATTTATTAACTGTTCACCATAAGTAGTACACCAGAGGAGAAAGTGCAGTGAGTTTTAATCTCAAATTCGGCTGTGGGCTCATCACCCACTTTCTAGGCTCAAGTTTCTTCCTTGGTAACATGGGGAGCTTAAACTAGATGATCCTTCCAGCTCCCGTATTTTTGGATTCTATCAGTATTCTCACGTTTCATTTTCTATTTTTTTCATTGTGAATGTATCCGAGGATAACAGTGTAAAGCACAACACAAACATGGCTATGAACTTATTGGGGAAAAGATGCTATCTGGGAACCCGATCATTGCTTCTAACACGGGTGGCAAACGTTTTTTGTGGAGTCAGGTAGTAAATATTACGGGTTTTGTGAACAATTTGGCCTTTGTGGCCAACTACTCAATTCTGCGGCTGTAGCACAAAAGCAGTATAAACAATACATAAAGAGTGTGACTGTTTCAATAAAACTTTATTTACACAACCAGCAGGCCAGTTTGGCCCATGGGTTATAGTTGACTGACTCCTGGTTTTTATTCTATTTAACTGAAGTCAAACATTTTGAGCATCACTTACTTCAAGGACAGAGGAGACAAAGCTGGTCGTGCACCTCAACAGCTTACCATAGGGTGGGGTGAGTAGCTGGGGATTTGGGAAGAAACCCAACTAGGAACATCGTAATGGAGAATGCCAGTCAGACTGTGACATCACGGTGGCATGCTCTGGACCACGCGCAGACTAAGCAAAAAGAAGGAACACTTAGTCGTGACAAGGAGGATTGAGAAAGGAAACCAGAGAGCTGAACAGCCTTAGACTACAGGGCTGTTTGTGCTCAGCTGCTCAGCTGTATCCGACTCTTTGTGGCCCCGTGGACAGTAGCCCACCAGGCTTCTCTGTTTATGGAATTTTCCAGGCAAGAATACTGGAGTGGGTTGCCATTCCCTAGCTCCAGGGGATGTTCCCAACCCAGGGATAGAACCCGTGTCTCTTGCGTCTCCTGCACTGGCAGGCAAGATTCTTTACCACTGCGCCACCCAGGAAGTGCAACAAATATCAAGATTTTAAGAAAGAGGAAAGCTGCCAAACAAAGATGTGATGATACCTAGATCTACAAAGGAGAAAAGCACTGAGATGTGCAGGGTGAACTCCTGAGCCTGGGAGATTAAATTAGGTGGTTATAACACCTAATACACAACACTGCCATCCATACAGAAACAATGAGGGCCTTGCCTAGGGCAGAGGTAAGTGAGCCAAGTCAGTAGGAAAATCAAAACAACCCCATTATAATGCATGTGGCAGAACCAAGATTTACAAAGATCTGGGAGCTTATTTTGGAGCTGGGACTTTCCTCGACTTGATGAGGCCACGAAAGGGTCGGGAGAGGTCACAGCAAGGCCATCTCTAACAGTTCTCTCAGGAGAGATGGAGGGTGAGCTGAGCCTGGGGAACTCTGAGGAAGAGAGCTGGAGCTCAACTCCAGGGAACAACAGGAGACCCTGTGGTCAGTGCCCCTGGCTCCTCGCTGCAGAAGTTGCGCCAAGATGAAGAGAGCCAAGGCTTACTGCCAGGCAGTCTTCTAAACACGTCCCATATATCCTCAAACAACCCATGAAGTAGACTCTATAATCATTCTCAATTTAAAAATGAGGAAGAAAGAAGAGAAGATAGTGCTAAGTCGTGTCCAGCTCTTGCGATCCCATGAACTGTAGCGTGCCAGGCTCCTCTGTCCATGGGATTCCCCCGGCAAGATTACTGGAGTGGGTTGCCATTTCCTTCTCCAGGGGATCTTCCTGACCCAGGAATTGAATCCAGGTCTCCCACATTGCAGGCAGATGCTTTTACTGCCTGAGCTACACAGGAAGCCCAAAGAATAAGGAAACGAAGACCCAGAACTAGGTGAAGTAATCTACTGGAGGTTACCTAAGCTGAATATGGCAGAACCAAGATTTAAACAAAAGCAGCTTCAGGCCTGCGCTCTGAAGGGCTACAGCGACAATGATGACTTCGCTGCCTGGAGTTTTCTCTTTTTAAATCTCTACCTCTACCTTACATGACCTTCCATCTATTAAGCACTGACATAATGCACTTCGACATTCATCATCTCTCTTAAATCTCAAAACCGACCTATGGATCAAGTAGGGTACTATGATTTCCATGTTTTAGGAAGGATACAGAGAAGTCAGGAGACCTCCTAGGAGGAGACACAGGCAGTATGTGTGCCATGAATCTGGTGCTCAGACTCCAGGGCGGCAAGGCTCTCTTGCATCAGGTAGCCTCACACCATGAATCCCACCATTTCCTTCTCAGATGCTCCCCATGAAAGGGTCAGAGGAGGGCTGAACCACCATGGACTTCCCTTAGGTAGTACTAGTCGTTACACAGGAGCAAGTTAAGCCAAGCGGAAATGACGCTTATTGAAATCAGCCCTGCGCACCTGCTGTGGAGTCGTAGAAGTCCTGCAGTCTCCCGGGCTTGTTCTCAAGGTCTTCATATTCAGATGCCTGAAGAATCATCTCACATTGGTCCAGCTGCTTCACGAATTTAGCTTCTGCACTAGACTGGGTCTCATACTCCTAAGTAAATGGACAGTTAAAGCAGCGTGATTAGGGCTGCACGTGTGGGTGCTAAGTCGCTTCAGCTGCGTCTGACTCTTTGCCACCCTATGGACTGTAGCCCACCAGGCGCCTCTGTCCATGGCGTTCCCCAGGCAGGAATACTGGAGTGGGTTGTCATTTCCTCTTCCAGGGGATCTTCCCGCCCCAGGGACTGAACCCGCCTCTCTCACGCCTTCTGCACTGGCAGGCAGGTTTTCTACCACTAGGGCCACCTGGGATGCCCGCATGGTAGGTTATGCCAGGAAAACCTGGTACCTGAAATCAGTTACAGCTAGAAGCACATTCTCCACTGGCTGTATTTCTCCACCATAATACCAAACCATCACAGACACTATTCACACGCAGTTCCACAGCTTAACACCCATGTTCCATGTGGGCGCTCAGTTCCATCTAGTCTACCAGATGCCTGCCAAGTCTCATGTGTTCACATGGGCACACTCCCAAACATTTTCCTTCTTGTTTAGTAACTTGTCTTCAAGATCATTATTCTTTAACCCAGATTCTGAGTATTAATTTCAAGTTAGTATTTCATCTTGAGGCTTCCCCGATGGCTAGGTGGTAAAGAATCTGCCTGCTATGCAGGAAACATGGAGATGTGGGTTCAGTCCTTGGGTTGAGAAAATCCTCTGCAGGAGGACATGGCCACCCACGGCAGTATTCCTGCCTGGAGAAACCCATGGACGGGGGAGCCTGGCAGGCTACAGTCCATGGGGCTGCAAGAGTCAGACACGACTGAGCAACTAAGCAACAACAAATATTTCATCCTATGCTTCCCCAATGAGTTCCCTCTCCATTTAATGTCAGGTCTCCTTTTCCGTTTGAAGTGAGTTTCTGGCTTTCTCCTTTCGTTTTGGTTTCCACTCTACTCTGGGAAGCTCTGTCCTTGCTTTCAGAATGGAGAGGAGCTAATCACATCCCTCTGGGTTATGACTTGAGGATACAGCCAGCGTCTGAGAACTCTTCCTGCTGGGTGTATGTGCACATGCTGGTGGCAGGCAGGCGGTGAGGCAGTGGGCAGGAGGCAGCTTATTTACCTTTCCTCACCCCACTGGTCCCTCCCTCCTCAGTGCAGACCTGAAACAAGAAGCTAGAGGCAGTCGGCGTCTTAGAGCACACCCGTCACACAACCACAAGTCCCAGTTAAGACCGCAGAGAAGCATCCTTCTATTAAGACCAAGGTGTTCTGAGCTGATTTCTGTGTCAGGTTCTCGTTTGTAATTCCACCCTGGATAATGAATCTGCCATGCTTTCTCTAGCCAGGGTGATGTGTTATGAATCACTGATGGTTTTTGGTTTTTATTAGATGCAGCTCTGGTGGGTATTTGCAGAACAACAGAAGGATAAGGGTTTCAAGCAGGAATGATATACAAGTTCTAGGTCCTCAACATGGAGGACCAAAGGGAAGAGAGAGAGGAAAGGCAAAGAAGGTCAAAGGTTTCCTGTCTCCCTTGGAGAAAGGCCGGCCCTGACAACAGTGCAGACATAAAGTTAATCTTCTGCATGTCACGCTCTCCCACCTTAGTGACTCTCCCTCTGGGACCCAGGACCCTCATATTGCTGCACATCAAACTCCCCCGCGAAATGCTACCCTTTTACTTCAGAGGACAGAACAGGGAGACCTCCTGAAGTGCTTGCATGCTCAGTCGTGTCTGACTCTGTGCGACCCCATGGACTGTAGCCCGCCAGGCTCCTCTGTCCATGGGATTCTCCANCCGCGAAATGCTACCCTTTTACTTCAGAGGACAGAACAGGGAGACCTCCTGAAGTGCTTGCATGCTCAGTCGTGTCTGACTCTGTGCGACCCCATGGACTGTAGCCCGCCAGGCTCCTCTGTCCATGGGATTCTCCAGGCAAGAATACTGGAGTGGGTTGCCACTGCCTTCTCCAGAGACCTTTTGAAGGAGTACTTTTTAACCCAGCTGGATCTTCAGCTGCAGGCTGGGAAACAATTCAAAGGCAGGTGTGTGTGGCAGGCTTTGGGCACGTGGCAGGGAGCGGCTCCTGCTCTGCGCTGGGATTCGAAGGGCTCTTTGTTTAAAGCAAAACTCAGGTGGTAGAGTAGACATCCTTCTGTGACACTTCAAGGAAAAAGTGAAAATGCTTTCTCTTGACTTACTGAAATGTGATTTCACGCTTCTATGGCAAACAATAAGTTATAATTGGTTTAACTAGACGTGACCCTTTCAGCTGAAAGCTGTTGTTAGTGGTGAACAGCAGTGATTTACATTTCAGAAATCAATTCAACTGCCATTTTCTATGTAACTAGTACTATTTGAAGTTCCCTGAGTGCAGAATGACCCTATTTTCTGAAATCAAAATCAGACCATAGGGACTGGAGACAGAAAAACAGAGCATACTATATATGTCAGCCAATATTCTAACTGCGTTGTCATCACTGTTTGGTTGCTAGGTCGTGTCTGACTCTTTTGCAACCCCATGGACTACAGCCTGCCAGACTCCTCTGTTCACGGGACTTCTCAGGCAAGAATACTGGAGTGGGCTGTCAATTCCTTCTGGCGATCTTCCTGACCCAGAGATGGAACCGGTGTCTCCTGCATTGGCAGGTGGATTCTTTACCACTGAGCCACCAGGGACGCTTTTCAACTGCTTAACATACTAATTAATTTGACTGCTATACAACCCTGTAATACGGGTATACTATTATTAGTGCCATCCTGTAGATGAGGAAATTGACATATAGAGAGGTACCGTAAATTGCCCAAGATCACACAGCTAGTAAACAGAGGAGCCACTAATTCGAACCCTGGAAATCTCATACCAAAGCCAATGTGTTAATACTGAACATGATTTTTAAAATATGTAATAAAGAGCTGTTCTCTGTTTATAGCGTTTCCACAAAGTTCAAATCTACTTGTAATCTGTGAATGTGATCTTATTTGGAANCAGGTTTGATCCCTGGGTCAGGAAGATCCCCTGGAGGAGGGCATGGCCTCCAGTATTCAAACCTGGAGAATTCCCACGGACAGAGGAGCCTGGCGGGCTACAGTACATAGGGTCGCCAAGAGTCGGACTCGACTGAAGCGACTTACTACGCATGCACAGACACGGGGAAAACAACACCTGACTATGGAGGCAGAGCCTGGAGCCTTGTGTTCAGAGGCAAGGCTGCCACAGCTGGACGAGGCAGCACCAGAAGCCCGGGAGAGGCGAGGAGGGAATCTTCCTCTAGAGCCCTCAAGGAACATGGCCTGCCCACACCATGGTTTGGATTCCGGCCTCCAGAACAATGAGGCAGGGCTAACCCAGAGTAAGGAGGGACTAGGGGCTCAAGCAAGGAAGGCGGGGGAAGAGGTTGGAGGGAAGTGAGAAACTGCCTGAGGCAGGGATGTGTTATTTTCCCTTCATGGAAGTCAGCTCTAGGGGGCAGACAACAGCAGCACCAGGCAGGCACTGAGGCCCAACGGGGCCCATGTTCGTTGCTGGGCCCCACAGTGCATCTGCCCTTGACCTCACGCAACCCGAACAACCCTTACCGGTTTCACAGATGCGCAGCTGACTCAGGGAGGCGAATGAGCCCAAGGCCACTGAGCCAGGAAGCAGTGAGGTGGGAACCCAGTTCTGAACGACCGCAAAGCCCACGTTACTCTCAAGGACCAGAGATGGGTAGGTGTGAGGCTGGCACGGTGGAGGATGAGAGCAATGCATCAGGAAATCCAGGGGCTCTGAGTCAGTATTTGTACCAGGCATTATGGTGAGGAGGGAAATGCGGAACGTGGAAGGAAGAAACACTTTGATTAACCCTGACAGACACCTATAGCAGCTGGGAGGTGAGAATCAGACACAACCCCGAAAGGTAAGTTAGACACGGCATGTTAAGATAGTCTAAGGCAACTAAAACACTGACGGGCCATATAAATTCAGGTACAATGAAAAGCAAACCCAGTGCATAACTTACTTCCCAAAGTTCATAGAGCTCCTTCTGGAGATCCTCTGGGAGGAGCTGGGTTAGCTGCTTCATTGCTTCCTGAAAGATCAAACCATTATTTTAATCATATTCACATTTGTTGGTTAACAACTCATCTACAAATGCCAAATAATGGACTCACACTTTTCCAAATAGCTCCCAAGGGGGCAGCAGAATATTGGAGAAGATTTAGGCTAACAAGGAGGGCAGTTGTATATATTAAATAAATGTCTTTATTTATATGTATTTATTCAGGAGCACTTATGTGCCTACAGCACACTGGATACAATCAAGGACAATGAGAAGGGTATGAGACGATTACAGAAGTAACACAAGTGAGGCCAAAGGTTTTATATCTTGTGGATGAGAGTCTGGAAACGCATGTGAATTTCAACCGTAAGTGCATGCGCGCTCAGTCGCTTCACTTGTATTAGACTCGTTGCGACCCGATGGACTGTGGCCCACCAGGCTCCCCTGTCCATGGGATTCTCTAGTCAAGAATACTGGAGTGGGATGCCATACCCTCCTCTGGAAGACCCTTCCCAACTCAGGGATCAAACCCTCGTCTGCTGCGTCTCTGGCACTCTTTACTGCTGAGCCACTGGGGAAACCAACAGTGAGTAGTATAGTTCAAAACCAACCTGACTGTGGGGAGAACAGCAAAGCCTCAGTGAATTACGAGGCTCAAATAAACTGTTGGTATACCACTATGTGCACTTTCTCTTGTTAATGTTTTTATTTGCAAAATGTAAGGCACTACACAAACGGGCAGCTATTGTCACTAACATAAAGGAAATTACAAGACAGCATTTTGTTAAGCTCACAGACTCACAGGCTGAAAAGAGATGTTTAAGGGTAGTGAGCCAAACCATCCACGTGCACCAAACCCCTCAGCAGCATCTCTGGGGACTTGTGTCCTCCCCCACACACATGCCTCACGGTGGGAACCTAGAACCCCGAGGCTGCTCAAGTGGACTTTAGGCAGCATTAGCAGGAAGTACCAGTGTCTCATATCAAGCTGAAAACTGTCCCTGCAAGCTCTTCCACTGTGCCTAACCCTACCCCTCCTGCCTTCCTCCCTCACAAAAACACAATGTCAATCAGGTGGGCGGTAACCCAGCAGAGGAGAATCTCTGTGGCCAGTGATTGGTCCGAGGGATGGCCATGTAACTCTACCCAGCCACTCAGGGACCAGCTGCATGATGAGATGGAGGGAGAGGAGCCCCAGAGTAGAGTTCAGAGAGCCAAAACGCACAGAAAGGCTGAAATGAGAGAGTGAGAGCACGGAGGGTGCTCAGTACATATTTCTAATCTCCAAAGTCCCAAGAGCCCCTCTTATTCCATCTCTTCCTTCATTTCTGTGTTGCTCCCAAATCCTCAAGTA
>SJYV01021099.1:200249-278655 GCA_006410875.1 Neotragus pygmaeus | reverse complement strand
TCATTGGGGGGGGGGGGGTGGGGGGGATGAGGTCTGCAACCTACTCTCAAATGGCTTTGCAACTCCCTCCCTCTCCTCTTGTCGTCATCCTCCACCTCTTAATCGGCTCCAGTGCATTTGGCCAGAGCTCAGGCTCCCGGGAAAGAATACTGTTTTAAAAGCCACTTTTGGCAAAGTGCGTGTATAAAAGGGGCAAGGTCTTACTAAAATCAAATGGTGAAATGGTAAAAAGCAATAAAAGTAAAAATGAATACTTTATATGTAACTATTTATAATGGGGAGAAAAAAAAAAGTTATAGAACACAACCACTTCCAGAGCAAACCATACTGGCCAGTGTCAATGGTCTGCTCTGGTAAGTAGCATCACCATCTTGAATGGCTTGTAGCATTATTCCACCCTTAGTGGTATGAAATTTTGGGTATTTTGTACTTGCATTCTCCCTTGTTTCTTTTTCATAAATCTCAGCAAAATATTTGAGAAAAAACTCTGCATTTTCAAAAATTAAAAATGTCTCTACAAATAGATCACTTTTCTCCCCACTATAATAGAAACGTTTGCCCATTGCTTTTGTGTGAAAGAAATGAACTCAATGACATATATATACAGAGATATCAAAATCTAAACTTTTCGAATACAAACTTAAAAGTCCTGCCCTGACAAGGAATCATTTTATTCTCTTTAAAGTGATGTACCCAGCACTGAATATAGTGATTGACGGGTGATCTGACCCAGTCAAAACACAATGGAACCAAAGTGCCCATCATGGTAAAGGCTCTATTTCTATAAATGCAGCTCAAGACTGAGCTGGCTTTTTGGAAATCACACATGACTTATTAACAAGCTTCCTGTTGACTAAAATCACAATGTCCTTTAAAAAACAAAATGTAACAAATATGTTTTTGCTCTCTTCCTGAAGCTGAGCAATGATTTTTCTGGATCTAAACTCATTGACAGGCTTCCCTGGTGGCTCAGAGGTTAAAGCGTCTGCCTGCAATGTGGTAGACCTGGGTTCGATCCCTGGGTCGGGAAGATCCCCTGGAGAAGGAAATGGCAACCCACTCCAGTATTCTTGCCTGGAGAATCCCACGGATGGAAGAGCCTGGTGGGCTACCATCCATGGGGTCGCAAAGAGTCGGACACAACTGAATGACTTCATTTCACTTCAAACTCATTGACACCATTTGTTATTATACAGTCAGGACTGCATTTGAGACCTCTTAGCTGTTATTCCTTGCTTGGCAGCCTATGCCACAGAATCAGGCCTTTTTTAAATGATCCTCTGAAATTGACTTCACTGAAGTCCAGGACAAGGGTCTGATGATAGCAGACTTTCCCTTCTTGATTGTGAGCCCCGCCACTCCCACTTCTAAACTGAGTTTTGCCTTGTTCACACATAGATTTAGAGTGATAATTTCCCTAGCTTCTTCCTGTTAGCAAAGCATGTCAAGAATTTGCCTGAAGTTCTGAGCTGAATGAAACATTAAGCACCCAGAAAGCAGTATTCACCACTCACACGTCATTGGTGCCGCTGCACAGTGCAAAAGCTAATGCCAAACTGTAGACTGAGACGCAGTTTGGAACCCAGCTTGTCATTTACTAGCTGTGGAATCCTGAGCAAGATACATCTTTGTCTTTCTGGTTTCTCATCTATAAAATGAGGTTAAGAGGGGTATCTACCTGAAGGGGTTTCCTGTGAGGATGAAATAGTCACTATATATAAAGTACTTATCTGGAATAGGGTAAGGACCCTATAAAATATTCACTATATGTTTCACTTTCTCTATCTTGCCATGTTCACTCCCATAATAAATGGTTCTTCCCCTTTTAACCTCTAGTTCTTCAGCAACTTTAACTGTCAGGTATGTGTATACATATATGTATCATGATCTGTCCTTTTAGTAAGTTTTCCTTTTGCAGAAGAATATAATAACCTACTATTGCTGTATTCCAGCCTCAAATCTCCATTCCACTAGTTCTTAATGATCCCTTCAGTTCAGTTCAGTTCAGTACAGTCACTCAGTCGTGTCTGACTCTTTGTGACCCTATGGACTGCAGTACTCCAGGCCTGCAGTACTCCAGGCCTCCTTGTCCATCACTAACTCCCGGAGTTTATTCAAATTCATGTCCATTGGGTTGGTGATGCCATCCAACCATCTCATCCTCTGTCGTCCCCTTCTCTTCCTGCCTTCAGTCATTCCCAGCATCAGGGTCTTTTCAAATGAGTTAGTCTTTCACATCAGGTGGCTAAAGTTTTAGTGTTTCAGCTTTAACATCAGTCCTTCCAATGAACACTCAGGACTCATCTCCTTTAGGATGGACTGGTTGGATCTCCTTGCAGTCCAAGGGACTCTCCAGAGTCTTCTCCAACACCACAGTTCAAAAGCGTCAATTCTTCAGTGCTCAGCTTTCTTTATAGTTCAACTCTCACATCCATGATTCCTACAAGGCATCATTTACCATCTCGGTTTATAACATAAAGTTTGTTTTATTCTGTTTAGGAGGGGAGTCAGCCTACAAGCATTGCTTTTGCCCCCACCCTCTAAATTTTCTCTTCTACACCCTCATTCTCCCTTTCATCTTAGTACCTACTTTCCTCTGGGACAATCAGGCTTCCAGGGTTATCAAATATTTCCCCTCCCACTTACTTGGGTTTAAAGCCCTCTGGATGCAGTGGACTAGCCTCTGGGAAAATGACACTTCCCGGTCCAGTATGTGTGTTTCACCTCAAGGAGCCAAGAAACCCTCAGGTAATTATCTTAAGGCACGGTTCAAACATCCAAACCTCATCCCTGAACACCATCTGCATAAGGAGTTGTTTACCTCCCACATCTTTGTTCCCAAATCCTAATGAGTGGAGGAAGAAACAATGAAGGATCAGCGCTTGCAAGCCTTTGGTTTCTTGCCCAAGAACTTGCAGTTCTTAAAGATGTTTGCCTGTCCTTTCTGATGATGATATTTATTCTCCTGTGAATCAGATGGGGTGGGCAGCAGCCAGGAGGTTTAATGAGGCCAGGAGGGCTTTTCATCACTGCCCAGATATGGCGTCCAGTACTCTCTGGGTGGCAAGTCCCCTGGATGCCCCTCTAGGGGGCGCCACTAGCCAGGACTCAGCTTCTGTCAGGACAGAGGTAGGTTTACTCTGTCGCCAGGCCCTGGAGATCCCTCCTACTGAACTGTTCTTTCTTCGGAAGGTTCTGATTCGTTCTCCGGTGGAGTGAGCCTCACACTGCTTGGGTGCCCACATGGGAAGGGTCTTCTTCCTCTGGTCACTTTAAGGCTTCTGATCACCTTATGGTTCTTCAGCCTGTGATTTCTCCTCCACAATGTCTAAATTCACCCTTGTATGAAACTACCATACATCCGGAAACATGCTATATAACTGAGGGGTCTTTTCCTTTATGCCATACGTCAACACCCAGCATCCTCTGGTTTGGGGCTAATTCCTTTCTGCAACTCAGTATCTTTTTTTCTTTTTAAAATTTATTTGGCCTGCACCCGGTCTTAGTTGTAGCACGTGGGATCTAGTTCCATGACCAGGGATCGAACTCAGGCTCCCTGCTTTGGGAGTGTGGAGTCTTAACCACTGAGTTACCGGGAGAGTCCCTGCAACTCAGTATCTTGAACTAACTGGTTTCTTTTTGTATCAACCAATCAACCCAGGAATTCTTTATTCACCACAGTCTAGACTCCTACAGAGAAATGTTTCCTTAGCTCCTCCCTTTTCACCAACTGTCCTGATGCTCATGTGATCTGGACCTGTATTTATAGGATGACCACATTCCCTGTGTCCCTTGTTCCCATAATTTATGGTGTGTTGGAACTCCTGAATTGAGATTCCCTGGGGACCTTCTTGCCTCAAAAGGGGAAAAAATGCTTCTGAGCTCTGGCCACCCTTTCCCCAAGAACAGCTATTGAAGCCCACCTTCCCTGTTAAACCATCTCGATGAAGGCTGTTGACTTAAAGACATTTAGGATCAATCCCTCTGGCCTACAAGAAAAGCAGCTTGCAACAATCCCTGAATTGGGAACCGTCCATTCAGCTAAAAAAAAAAAACTTCCCGAATTTTCCAGTCTCTGCTTCAAATACATCTTCCTGTTTGTCCCTGGGCTCTGGTTTTAAGACTCCAAATCAGCAGACCCTGTTTAACTGATGTCATTTCTTACTAATACAAATTTTTAAAAAATTTAACCACTACATTAAAGGACTAATTTAAAATTTGTTGTTATTGTTGTTGTTTAGCCAGTAACTTGTGTCTGACTCTTTTGCAAACCCATGGACTGCAGCCCACCAGCCTTGTCTTACTAAATACTAATTATAATAATGATTATTCCTGGGTTTTATAGAACTTCTCTCCAAAGAGCTTAACTGGCATGGAGAATGCCTTCAAGTTCCAGCTATTTCCATGGTTCGAATGAAAGCCATACCACATATCCTATGCTCAGATCCCCTTTCTGCCTCTCCGTGCAAAATGAAACCAACACAATGTCCTGTCCCTGTGTTAAGGCTTAGAACAAGCAAAAACCAATTCACTGCTTATTCCACGAAATCCTTACTTCTGGAAGGTAAGACTGTAAACCAATCCAAAGCAGAGTAAGCACTAACAGCTTGCTCTTCAAGACCCTTGCTAAGACCTTGCCTCACCAGCCCTACCAACCCAAAGCTTTTATGTTTAAACTTTGGGCAATCTCATCTTGTAAGACAGTAGCCCCTCTTGTAAGATCCATCCAAACATCCTCAGGCCCAGGCCCTACAACTCTATAAATACCCTCCCTTGATCTTCCTTCCCAAGATGACTCTATCAAGGAGGTACTCTCTCTTAGGGTTGGTGAACTTAGCTGCATTTCAGCAATGGGTTTTTCTGGTTTTCCTTTGTTTCAGCAATAGGTTTTTCTTTTGTGGAGTCAACAGTCAACACCGACCTCTTCTCGCCTATGTTTTTCTTCTTTGGGGACGTTATCTGCTGGTGCTATGTCCCCAACGATGCATTCTGCCATATCATGAACCAGGGCTAGGCGTACACATCTGACCAGGCAAGAAATAATTACACAGAATTATACTCATTACAGACTCCTTCTCTATACTACTTTAAAGTTACATAATATAGTTTTTTTTCTCTAGTCTCACAGAGGATTTTAATGCAGTATTTTCTAAAGGTAATTATATTCTGCCAGCCTACAACAGATCTGAATCAAAACTGCTAGTGAATATTCAATACAAATACATGAGAATGCAAGGGAAGTTGTTATCATGAATTAAAAAAAAAAAGCAGCTGGTCTCTCAAATATCACTTTAAAAGGTTGATAACTTTAGTTTAAAAAGCCAGAAGATGCTCTGGTTATAGCATTTATTTACCAAAATAACACTTAAAAAAATCATTTTCCAAATGTACTAGTTAAGATGTCAAAATGAAGCCCTTTATGGAGAAATAAGTAGAGATGGACAGATTTGAGTTTGAATCCAGCAATTAACTTCTATTAGCTGCGTGCCCTTTGCCAAGTCGCTTAATTTCTTTAAATGCTAAGTTTTGCAGCCTTCATTTTATTATCCGTAAGAAAGGGGTACTAATACTTCCTAAGTTTGGTATGAAAATTAAATTTGATACTTTATGTTCCTGGAATATGTTGATCATTCAACAAATAATTATAATTATTAGTGGTAACGATTGGTAATTGTTAGTGGTAATGATTGCTGATCAGGATAACTGTCATCAAAATAACAAAGGCAGCTCATGAGATAAATGCCCCAGAGGGCCAGTCTGCTTTCTGTTCCCAGCAGCAACAACAAGAACTCGCAGGTGTCCCTGCCTGCAGCTGCTTTCTCATCCAGCTCAAATTGCAGACTATGCGTAGGTTCATCTCCATTCGACACCAGGTTCATCTTGTACCATGTGCCAAAAATCTCCTTAAGTTCTACCCCATCTACAGAGTAACAGGGCTCCTCAGACTCCCAGATGAACCTCTGCTTCACTTGGATGGACTGACTTATCACTTCCAAAACATACCTTTACTTCCTTATCATCAGAGATTTGGTCTCCATGCCCTTCTCTTTCTGTGCTGTGTCTTCTACTTCTATACCTAGTCAACCCTTTAGAGGTCAACTCAGACTCTGCCCTCTCCAGTAAGATTACCCAAGAACAGGTGACTTCTCCTGCTAGTTTTCTAATATGACTTATTTTGTGGTTTGTACAGAAGCCACTCTGGGCTTATGTACTTCATCTGGGTTTTATTTACTACCTTATACTGTTTGGCTAGAAAACTTTGTCCTGTGCTCAAAAGTCATTTTCAACACTTGTTGGTTGACTTAAGGGGACAGGATATCTCTTTCTTAGCTCCTTCCTGCACATACCACTTCAAAAAGTCACTTCACAAAAGAGTGCTGCTATTCAGAAAAGGGGCTAAATAAAATACATAGTGTCTGGATCCAATTTTAGACATAAAACACTTATCTTCAAGGCCCTGGAAAATCCTCAAATCACACTTATGCCTCCTTAAGACCATGGCAGACTCTTTCACTTGCCAAGAGAAAACCCAGAGTGCAGTTTACAACTGCAGCACACAGTGCCCCTGCCCACATCCTGAATCTGCATGGTTTGCCTCAAATAATTTCTTGACTATAAACTAACCTAGAAGAATTGGACACAGGCCTCAGAGGTGAAGAGGCCTGCACTCCCATGGATGGCAGGCCCTACCTGCCACCAGAGCTCCCAGCTTACCGGTCTTTGTTAAGATGTTCATCCTTGGTCACCAGGGCCATAACCGCCATTCTATACATGTGATCTGATACGCTCTCTGGCTTCTGGACATTTCTGTATACCCAGCCAGTCCGTGGGACTCTCTGATAAAAGTGAACAGAAAGAAATTTATAAGAATACATATTTTAATACATATCTGCTATGCTCTTTAAGAGAAGTCCAGGGAATAGAGCACTGGGCCATAGTTTCAGTACACATTAAAAAATGTTTAACCAACTTAGGGAGAAACATCTGGAATCAAATAAACGAGTGAGGTCAGAGAATGAGAAAGAGAGAAGGAAGAATAAGCCACAGATATACAACATAGAAGGGCTTCCCTGGTGGCTTAGATAATAAAGAATCTGTTGGCAATGCAGAAGACTTGGGTTCAATCCCTGGATGGGAAGACCCCTGGAGAAGAGAATGGCTACTCCCTCCAGTATTCTTGCCTGGAGAATTCCATGAACTGAAGAGCCTGGAGAACTATAGTTCATGGGGTCACAAAGAGTCAGACACGACTGAGTAATTTATACACACACACAACCTGTAAGTCCAACAGTGTTACTGATGTTTGCATGTACAGAACATACACAAGTCCTTAGACATAAAAGGGAAAGCGCTGAACTTGAACAACTGACAGACTTCCAAATTCTGAAGCAGAGAGGGTTAAGAAAGGCATTTCTAATTTCTTTACACTACCGCCAGTCATACCCTGTGATCCTAAGGGCCTGACTTTTCTCCTTGGGACTTGACATGTCTAAAGTTTATAAACTACAGTAACAGTGGCACGAAACAATCTGCTTTGAGCTTGGAGAAACTCTGCAAAACCATTATTGGGTGTGGCCAGGATGGGGGTGGGGGATGGAAGGAGGATCCCTTCAGATATAACTTCAGTGTGTCTTACATAAAATCCTTCCTTTAAAAAAAAAAAAAAAAGATTTTTTGGCACTCAAACCCTGCAGGATCAATGGGTTCTGTTCTTCCCACTAGCCCAGTTGTGGGGTCGCGACCCTCCTATGTACTCGGGGCAGACTCGAGCCTGGAGATCCACACAACACCGCGCCGGCTCCCCTCCAGAAATCTCTCGCAAGGCCGCCGGGGCCGGGCCCCTCCGAGCGCCAGGCCAACACTGGGGTCCATTGCAGCTCGGACTCTGCCCGGCCTGGGGTGGGGTCCAGAATGCCGCCACGCCGTCTTGCCTCCTCCGCCCGCGATCTCACGCACGACCGCATCGCTCTGAAAGGGCTTCCCTCCGCAGGCCCCACGAGGCGCGAGGCCCGAGGAAGGGGGCAGGCCTCAGGCCGGGCGGGGACCGGAAGCCTGGTTGCCCGGCGGCCGGCCCCGGCCTCTCTCCGCGCAGCCGCGAACTCAGACAGCCCTCCTGGCGCCCGCTCACCTTGAGCTGCCCCACCAGCCGCAGGAACTGCAGCAGGTTCCGAGCCCCGCGGCCCGACATGGTCGCAGCGGGTAAGGCCGAAGCCATGCGGCAGCGGATACCGACAGGTCCTAGCCGGCCTCCGGGACACCGCTCGAAGCTCCTCCCCCTGGAGCTCCTCCCCGAAGCTCCGCCCCTGACGCTCCTCCCTCCCCCTTCTCCTCCTCTGCGTCCCTCTAGGTTTCTGTCTCAGGTTTTCCTCAACCCTTCTTCTATCCAGACTTCCGCCTTTCTGGCCCGGGTGGCAGCCGTTGCGCATTGCACCACCCACGTCAGAGACTCTGTACTTGGAGCATCTAGGTATGCTTTACTTATTTGCTAAACTCTGCTCAACTGCACTCCATCAAACTTTTGAAGGGCTTGCAGTTCCTTGGGGACGGGCAGAGTGAGTGGCATGGAGGAGGAGGGAGGGTTGTGCCATATGCACCAAAATCTTGCCTCTAGACTAGAGGAAGAGATAGACTGTACCTCCAAGACAGCAGTCTATAAACATTTTTAACGAGGGCACAAGGAAAATGAGTTGGAAGGGGACATTAATTAGGAGTGACGAGTACTGGAAGGATTGGATACCAGCCATAACTAGAGGACTTGGAGGTGAGGATAAATGGCTAGGGAGTGAGAACAATCCCATGATGAAATCACAACCTCCCTGACACCGCAAGTGATAAGAATCCCCTACCCCAGAAAGTTGTTCAGGGCCTGTCTCAACCGACTGTCTTAATTCTATCAACAACCAAGGGTGCCAGGTCTTAAAGGCATTTAGTGTTCGTGTCTGACTCTTTGTGACCCATGGACTGTAGCCCGCCAGGTTCCTGTGTCCATGGAGTTCTCCAGGCAAGAATACTGAAGTGGGTAGCCATTCCCTTCTTCAGGGGATCTTCCTGACCCAGGGATCAAACTCAGGTCTTCTGCTTTGCAGACGATCCTTTACCATCCGAGCCGTTAGTGATGTTCCTACTGAAGGACTCCATGAGGGCGGGTAACATAGAAAATAGACTCTATAAGGAGGGAGGAAGTAGAAAGACCAGTTAGGAGTCTATTGAAGTAATTCTTTGGGGAGATGATTTTGGGTTAATCCAGGATTCTAGTAGTGGAGGTGGTGAGATGTCAAATTTGGGGTATAATTTAAAGGTAGGACTAACAGGGTTTGTGACAGATTGGACAGATTGGGGTATGAGAGAAAGAGAGGAATCGAGGATGACTTCACAAATTTTGACCTGCCCAACCAAAAGGATGGAGTTGCTATATACTGAGCTGGAAAAAACTATAAGAGTAGGTTGTGGGAAGGGTAGGAATCAGCAGTTTAATTTAGGACATGTTAAGATACATATCAGAGATCTTAGTAGAGATGTAAGTGTAAAGGTCAGGGGAAAGGTAACAACTTTGTGTCAGCAACATAGGACGGTTTGTAAAACCAAGAAACTAGATGAGACTATGTGTTGGAGAAGTGTGGATGGAGAAGAAAGGATGTCTGAAGCCTCAGGTCTCAGGCAAACCAACATTTAGAGTTTGGGAGGCCAGGATGAAGTAGCCAGTGAAATAGAAGACTAAGAGATAGTTGTGTCCTGAAGGCCAAATGAAGAAAATATTTCAAGAAGGAAAGAATGTGATCAACAAAGTCAGCATTATATCATATCAGTCAGTCAGTTCAGTTTCTCAGTCGTGTCCCACTCTTTGCGACCCCATGGACTGCAGCACTCCAGACCTCCCTGTCCTTCACCTTCTCCCAGAGTTTACTCAAACTCATGTCCATTGAGTCAGTGATGCCATCCAACNTCTATCAGATCTAGTTTCTTAAATCTATTTCTCACTTCCACTTTATAATCATAAGGGATTTGATTTAGGTCATACCTGAATGGTCTAGCGGTTTTCCCTACTTTCTTCAATTTAAGTCTGAATTTGGCAATAAGGAGTTCATGATCTGAGCCATAATCAGCTCCCGGTCTTTTTTTTTTTTTTGCTGACTGTATAGAGCTTATCCATCTTTTGGCTGCAAAGAATATAATCAGTCTCATTTTGGTGTTGACCATCTGATGATATCCATGTGTAGAGTCTTCTCTTGTGTTGTTGGAAGAGGATGTTCTTAGGTAGGTGGAGCTAAATAAGGAAAGAATCACCCCTTAAAGAGGTCTATGACCAAAATGGGGCAAAAAGTGCTGCTATTGAGAAAGCTGCCTTGATGTAGGGGCAGGAAGGCTGTGGGATCTCCAGGAAACTCTGGTCTTGGTCTTCTAATTTAAAAAGTTGTCACTGATTAAGTCTCTGCTAAGTGAGATATATTGTTATTCATCTCACCTCGTTTTAATTCACCCAGTGTTTCTCCAAAGTAACATTTCCATGTTTCTGATGAGAAAACTGAGGGGCACAGGAGCTGAAGAGCTGGCCTGAGTTTTCACAGCCAATGAACAATGTTTCCGTAATTGAAGCTCTGGCCTGTCTTCCTCCAAATCTTTCTTTATTGACACCTTGCTGCTTCCCAACCCTCTGGCTTTTAGTACCACATCTTGTGGAAATTAAGATCCTGAGTGTAAAATAGATTTGGTGTACTGTTATTTGTGTAAAGCATTGGACAGGTGAACAGATAGCAATGATTGATCCAAGAAAATTTGCCCAGAAAATGTTTATAAAAATGTCTTAGGAACAGATGAAAGAATAGAGACTAAAACCTATGTTCTTTTAAAAAATTTTTTCCTTTAAATACCCAAGAGAGAAATAACGCTTCTGCCTGCCCTATCTTCATTGCTAAAAAGGTTTAATAGTTGGTCTTTATCAGTGACTCTCAATCTCCAGGTGACTTTCCCCAAAGGAACATTTAGTAATGTTTGGAGACATTGTCCAAACCAGACAACCACTCTGGTTATCAGNTGCTTCTGCCTGCCCTATCTTCATTGCTAAAAAGGTTTAATAGTTGGTCTTTATCAGTGACTCTCAATCTCCAGGTGACTTTCCCCAAAGGAACATTTAGTAATGTTTGGAGACATTGTCCAAACCAGACAACCACTCTGGTTATCAGAGAACACTGTGGAGGGTGTGCGTCTAGGAAGCAGAGGTCAGGGCTGCTACTAAAACTACAAAGCCTGTGACAACCGCCCACAACCAAGAATTATCCAGCCAGATGTCTGTTACGCTGCAGTTAAGAAGCTGCAGTGTATAGCTCCAAAATGAAAATGCTTACAATTAAACTCATATTGTTGATGAATTGTAATTGGCAGAAAATGGAAGTATATTTACGTTAACTTGAGTGAGAAAATAAACAATTTTCACGTGTAATCCCTTTTAAAAGTAGGGTAGGCAGGCTCTGGAGCTTGGCCACAGAGGTCCTGGAAAGGTGAGGGGAATCAGGAAGGCTTTGATCATTTATGTAGCTAGGTTGGGCTTCTCAGGTGGCCCAGTGGGTGAAGAATTTGCCTGCAATGCAGGAGACATGAGTTCTGTCCCTGGGTCAGAAAGATCCCCTGCAGGGGGGCATGATGACCCACTCCAGGATTCTTGTCTGGAGAATCCCATGGACAGAGGAGCCTGGCACACTCTGATCCATAGGGTTGCAAAGAGTCAGACACAACTGAAGCAAGTGAGCGCGCATACACACATAACTAGGCTGAGCAGAGCAGTTCAGCTCACAGAAGATAAATGTAGGATAGCAAGTCTGTGGAGTGGACGAATATTCCAACGGGAGTGTTTGCTCAAGCTAAAGAGCTTGGGCTTTGTCCTCTTTTGCCACTTGCTTGCCTGTGGTGCAGTATTGCAGTTCAACCAAACAAACTAGGAGTGGGCAGCAGTCTTCCATAAAACCAGCCATCAGGGACACAGGTGGAGGGGTGCTCTCTGCTCAGATGAGCAGCTGCAGAGTGCGCCCTGTCTGTTGGCTGAGGGTGATGGCCGAGACGTTGCCAAGAAAGATGTATCTCCTTTCCAGTTAACCTTAAGCTGAGCAAGAACAGTTGGGCTCCACGCTAATTTTCATGAGTAGGTGTGTTAGAATCACCCCTGGACACATCTAGATTATAGAGTGGGGGTTCTGCTTGTATAAAGATGGTATTGCAGTGTTGTTTTGGTTTGTGTTTTTCATTATTATCTGAGTATTAATAAATAATCTCTTACATGAGTTTTCTGGCAAGCTGCCAGACTTTCTCCATCTATAACCATCTTCAGTGACTAAAGAGTTTCATAACAGCAAAAGAGTCTTCAGCTACTGCATCACTCCATCCTTATCACATGGAGCAGATTGGAACTTTTGTCCGTCTTGAGTGACTGAGACTACAGTCTGCCCCTGTTCATCAGCAGGTATCGTCAGGAATAGGGTGGCATTCCAGGTGAATTTCACGGAGGACCTTGATGCCAGCCACTGTTTTGGGAGCTGCTACATGGTGACCTAGGGCTTCCCAGATGGTTCAGTGGTAAAGAATCTGCCTGCAAAGGCTGGAGATGCAGGTGATGTGGGTTTGATCCCTGGGTTGGGAAGATCCCCTGGAGGAGGGCATGGTAACACACTCCAGTATTCTCACCTGGAGAATCCCATGGACAGAGGAGCCAGGTGGGCTGCAGTCCGTGGGGTCACAAAGACACACGACTAAGCAAGTGACGACAGTTGCACGTGCTCACATTCAGAGACCTATCAGGTGCCAGCGTCCTTAGACCAGGTGCCAGCATCCTTCTCCAAACACAGAAAAAAAAAAAAAAAAAGAAAGAAACACACATACTCAGCAGTAGCATTTCCATGTTAAATAAAAATAGTTACTCCTATAAAATAGCAGCCAAGTTAAGTAATATATAGAATGAACCAAAAGAGAGCCAGAAAACAATTCTGATAATACGAAGCTTCTCATAGTCTTTCTTTTTTTTCACTTCCAATTAAAACAAATGCTGTTCTTCTAGCACATTCCTCACTATTAAAGAGTAAACCTGTATGTTTTGTAACAACACCTCAGGTATCCCAGAGGCCAAAATTCCAGTAATCTTATACATCTGGAGTGACATGGAACCCAGAGGATTAAAGGGGCAGGTGATTTTTAAAGTGTGTCTAACAGGAAAAAAAAAAAAAGAAAAGAAAACAGCCCCAGAGCATCCAGCATTCATTAAAGCCATCAGACCAAAACCTGTTGGATTGGGCCCAAGATGGCATTGGCACTTAATGGTTTCTTGGTTTGATGTTCAGGAAGAAGAGAGATCCTTCAGTGAATTTTCAGAGTCATAAAAGGCAAACCAAACCACACCAACATTCAAGACAGGGTGTATAGAGGAAGTCTGGTGGAAGAGTGGGGAGAACAACCGTGAGAATGGCAAACAACAAAGGCAGTGAGTGGTGAATATTACAAGTGGTGGAAACAGACATGGACTCTAGGAAAACAACTGGATATAAGGACAGATACTAAATAGCAGCCAGTGCCCTCTACCTAGGAAAGCAGAAAACTGTAGAAAGTATTTTAGAAAAAAATTAAAAATCAGAAATAATTTTGGTCCTTTAAAAGAAGAAAGCTCCCCCCCACCCCTGCATTTAGAAGGTTCCTATGGAGAAGGAAATGGCAATCCACTCCAGTGCTATTGCCTGGAAAACCCCATGAACAGAGGAGCCTGGTAGGCTACAGTCCATGGGGTCGTAGAGAGTCCGACACGACTAAGCGACTTCACTTCACTTCACTTCACAGATACTAAAGCTGCAGGGCTTAGCCTCACTAAAAGCTCAGGACAGTCAGGCAGTCTTGCAGGAGGCTTGTGAGAGTGTAACAGTGGTGGAGTGTCTGCCTGCAGTGCAGGGGCCCAGGAGATGTGGATCCAGTCCCTGCATTGGGAAGATCCCCTGGAGGAGGGCATGGCAACCCACTGCCGCATTCTTGCCTGAGGATCTCATGGACAGAGCGCCTGGCAGGCTATAGTCCGTAGGGTCCCAAAGACTTGTCCATGACTGAAGCAATTTAGCATGCATGCATCAGGCAGTGAGTACAAGAAGTATTTAGATGGAAACGATAATGCCTTTCTTTTTTAAAAATTATTTTTATTTTTTAATTTTTGGCATGCTGGGTCTTTGTTGCTGAGTGCCAAAGAATTGGTGCTTTTGAAATGTGGTATTGGAGAAGACTCTTGAGAGTCCCTTGGACTGCAAGGAGATCAACCAAGTCAATCCTAAAAGAAATCAGTCCTGAATATTCATTGGAAGGACTGATGCTGAAGCTGAAGCTCCAGTACTTTGGCCACCTGATGTGATCAGCTGACTCATTGGAAAAGACCCTGATACTGGGAAAGACTGAAGGCAGGAGGAGAAGGCAGGATTGATGACAGAGGACAAGATGACTGGATGGCATTACTGACTCAATGGACATGAGTTTAAGCAAACTCTGGGAGTTGATGGACAGGGAGGCCTGGCATGCTGCAGTCCTTGGGGTCACAAAGAATCAGACGTGACTGAGCACTGAGTGACTGAACTGAACAGTCTTTGTTACTGCACAGGCTTTTCTGTAGTTGCGGAGAGCAGGGACTACTCTAGTTACAATGTGTGGGCTTGTTGGAGTGGTTTTTCTTGTTATGAAGCATGGGCTCCGTAGTTATTGGCACACAGGCTTAGTTGCCCTGAGACATGTGGGAATCTTTCCAGATCAAAGATCAAACCTGTGTCCCTTGAATTGGCAGGCAGATTCTTAACCACTGGATCACCAGGGNGTTGGAGTGGTTTTTCTTGTTATGAAGCATGGGCTCCGTAGTTATTGGCACACAGGCTTAGTTGCCCTGAGACATGTGGGAATCTTTCCAGATCAAAGATCAAACCTGTGTCCCTTGAATTGGCAGGCAGATTCTTAAACACTGGATCACCAGGGAAGTCCTGATAATACCTTTCTTTAAAAAACACCTCATTTGTGCCACACCCTGCACTGGGAGTTGGAAAATAGACACATAAAGATTAAAAAAAAAAAAATTGCCCAAGATTGTACACATGTTAAATTGCTGTGTCAGAATTGAAACCTGGTAGCACCAGCGGTCATGTATTTTCTAGTATCCACACCACCTCCTAGGACTTTCTAGAATGGCATTGTGGGAATCCTGGCAGTCATCGAGTTCTCCTGTGTAAGGAAATCATTTCACAAAGAGAGACGCTGTGTCAGAATATGCCATTATTTGGTAAATACTGAATGAATTTCAAGCGGCTATATTGCCAAGGAATTATATTTCAGAGCTTGAAGGTGATACAGAGCAGAAATGCTCTTCTAGGCAAAGTGCATCTCAAACTTTCTCTAGGAATAAATCAGGTTCTGTGTGTGTCTTTGGTTCAACTTAATTGAAATGGTAATTTTTTATCTTACGCTTACAAGTTTCCTTTCTGACCTCAGAAGGTGGGGAGTGTTGCTGTTCCGTCACTAAGTCCTGTCCGACTCTTTGCAGCCCCATGGACTGCAGCATGCCAGGCCTCCCTGTCCCTCACTGTCTACCAGAGTATGCCCAGGTTCATATCCATTGAACTGGTGATGTCATCCAACCTTCTCATCCTCCGTTGCCCTCTTGTCCTTTTGTGAGTGTGCTAAGTCGCTTCAGTCGTATCCAACTCTTTGTGACCCCACGGACTGTAGCCGGCCAGGCTCCTCTGTCCATGGGAGTCTCCAGGCAAGAGTACTGGAGTGGGTTGCCAAGCTCTTCTCCAGGGGATCTTCCTGACCAGGGATCAAACCTGTGGCTCCTGCATTGCAGGCAGATTCCTTACCTCTGAGCCACCAGGGAAGCCCCGTTGAGATGTTTACAGAAGAGCACAAGTCAGGAGGGCAAAAATGTTAACTTAATGAACAGACTTCAGTCTGTTTGGGAGATGTTTTCCAGTATCTACCAGAAGAGATGCCGTTGGTCCAAAAGTCTTGGAATTTTGGTAAAACAAGGGCATTCAGGACTGGGACACACGTGTTCCCCTCTTTTCCCATGCGCAGGTGAAGCTGGGTGGCAGCGAGTTGGGAAGATGTATCGAGCTGCCTGGATGGTCCTTTCTGTCTCCGAGGCCGGACCCTGTCTTGGATCAGAGCCACGGCAGCAGTAACATCTGTTCTGCTCTAACTTTCTGTTTCCTCCTATTCTCTCTTGATCTGAGCTTTTAAAACTGCCTTTTAAAAAAGGACCAGCAATGGGTGTATATGTGCCTTCAGCTGTTTTTAATTCTCTCCCGGGCCGCCTTTCTCCAAATAAATGACACGTTGTAGAAGGTGTTTTACAGCCTGACTTGTTAATCGATCCAGACTGTTCTGTAACAAAACCTTACACGGCAATCAAGGTTAAAAGACCAAATCACAAGAAATGTGCATTCGATAAACATAGTGTCATTTATATGAGAAGAAACCTTCTTCTTCTTAAGAACGATTGCATGCATGCTCAGCTGTGTCCAACTCTTTGTGACCCTATGGACTGTAGCCCGCCAGGCTCCTCTGTCCATGAGGATTTCCCAGACAAGAATACTGGAGTGGGTTGTCATTTTCTTCTCCAGAGGGTCTTCTCGACCCAGGGATTGAAGCTGCATCTTCTGCGGTTCTTGGATTGGCAGGCAGATTCTTTGCCACTGAGCTACCCAGGAAGCCCTCTTCTTCCTAAAGTACCATCTAATTTTAAAATTCTAAAATTTTCTTACAGTTGAAGGGTATGTTGCTTTATTTTGGGGCTACTGGAATTTTCTTGTTGGTGTAATTAGTTTGTCTTCATAGATTCTACTATGAACAAGTGAATAAATAATACAAAGTTAATAGAATCTGCTGATTTTCTCTTTCCCAGGGATTCAGGACTGAATGTCTGTAGAGCACTGTATAACCCCTCCCTTAACATCATTGTGTTTAATTATTTTCAGCAACTGCAAGGTGCACTATCATGATAGATAAAATATTTTCCTTAAGCATTCATAATTTTCTGAACTTCATTTGAAAAACTTACAAAAAGTTATTTTTTTCCTTATTTTCAGATGAGGAAATGATGACCAAGGTCACAGTTATTCTGCCAATGTCAAGAGGAGTCTCATTATCCTTGTTACTTTGTGGTTGATGAATACGTTGGTTAATTGCTGACTTGTTGCCAGTGAGTTAATTGATAGGCACAGAGGATCTAGCTATTAACATAGATATAACAAGCACACAGTAAAGTGCTACTGAGCAGATCCATAAGCGCTGTCCACAGCGCCACTCAGGATGGGTGCGCAAGTGGTACAAGAGGAGCCTACTCATCTTCTGAACGGAGACAAAAGGGATAAACTGGAGGCTCTTTGGCAATTATTTCCGCACAGCTTACTGAGTCGCTGCATGTAATATTAGGAGACCGACACTAGGTGGCGCTATCTCACCAGTGTTCTCTCATCAGCGTGCGGAAGCCTGCTGGGCTGCGCTCTGAAATGCTACATTTATTGTCCTGTGTTTGCTGATTTGGTTTTGGCAAAAACTTTCAGTTCTCATCACGTTTTTCTGGCTTTTTATATCTCCTTTCTCCTGCTTTTCTTTAGTTCTTGAGAATCTAGGCCAATGATAGGCTTAGAAATGGTGGTCCTCATGGTGGTAATAGTCATACTAGACAATTTAAAGAGAAAAGTACAGATCCTGACCTTTTCCTGAAGGCTTATTATGTGTTAAGGACTTTTCAAGTGTTACTTCTAAGACTGCTGGGAACTGTGCATGGCTGCCGTCATTTTATGAACAAAGAAACCAAGGTTCAGAGAACTGATGCAGCTTTTCCAAGGATCCCCAACAAGTAGCCAGCAGAAGCACAACATGAGCCCGGGTTTATGTAACGTCAGGGCGCTGATGCTCTTTGAATCATTCCTGGAACTTGAACATGGGGTGTAGTGAGAGAAACAGGAAGAGGCTAGACGTCGTGAAGTTCATAATCTGAAAGAGGAACTAGAGTAAATGAACTAAATTATTTGCAACATAATTTTTAAAACACAGTGGCTTATTTATAAGTTCATAAGATTTATAAAGGGTCTAAGATTACACTTAGGAGGAACAGAGTCAAGAAGACATTCTGAAATCGACTCTTCTTGAGTTTTTTTTTTTTTNTTGCAACATAATTTTTAAAACACAGTGGCTTATTTATAAGTTCATAAGATTTATAAAGGGTCTAAGATTACACTTACGAGGAACAGAGTCAAGAAGACATTCTGAAATCGACTCTTCTTGAGTTTTTTTTTTTTTTTTGGTAAGGGATGTAGTTCTGAAGATGAGATGTAGGGTAGGGAGGGCAGCGGGGAAAAGGCAGATATTCTTGAGTTTATCCCCAAACTTATGGATCCTTAGGGTCTTAACAGGTGGTGCTAGTGGTAAAACCCTGCCTGCCAATGTCGGAGACATAAGAGACTTGGATTGGATCCCCGGGTTGGGAAGATCCTCTGGAGGAGGGCGCAGCAACCTACTCCAGTATTCTTGCCTGGAGAATCCCATGGACAGAGCAGCCTGGCAGGCTACAGTCCATGAGGTCGCAAAGAGTCGGACACGACTGAAGCGACTTAGCACAAAACAGCTCTGTGTCATGACACCTTCCTTTGCTCTATGTCCTTTGGGGTGAAGTCTCAGCTAGAGCCATAGTCACAGGGGAGGGAGACCTCGGTAAAATATTTAAGGGCTAAGAGACCCAACTCTCCCCAGTTAATTGTCACACAGAACCTTATGAACAGGAAGAGCCAGCAATCTCATAATGCTAAAACAAACTAATGTTAATGTGCTTGGGGCCTTACATGCATCTCTGTACTTTATGTTTCTTTCTTTATTTTTTGTTGAAATGTAGTTAATTTAGACTGTTGTGTTAGTTTCAGGTGTACAACAAACTGATTCAGTGATGTATACATATATTTTTAAGTCATGTTCTTTCCCATTCTGGCTTATTACAAGATATTGAATATAGTTCCCTATGCTATACAATAGGACCTTGTTTATTATTTGTATTGTATATGTAGTGTATGTATCTGCTAATCCCAAACTCCTAATTTATCCCTAATTTGTCTCTTCCCACATCCCCACCTCCCTTTGGTAATGATGTTTGTTTTCTATGTCTGAGATTTGTTTTTTTGGAAGTAAGTTCATTCCTGTCGTATTTCAGATTCTACATGTAAGTGATCTCATGTACTGTTTGTCTTTCTCTTTCTGACTGACTTCACTTAGTGTAATAATCTCTGGATCCATCCGTATTGCTGCAAATGGCATTATTTCATTCTTTTTTAATGGCTGAGTAGTATTCCATTGGCCTTCCTGATGACTCCGTGATAAAGAATCCACCTGCCAATGCTAGAGACACAAAAGACATGGGTTCAACCCCTGGGTTGGGAAGATCTCTTGTAGCAGGAAATGACAACCCACTCCAGTATTCTTGGCTGGGAAATCCCATGGATAGAGGAGCCTGGTGGGCTATAGTTCATGGTGTTGCAAGAGAGTCAGACACAATTTGGTGAGTAAACAGCAAGTGTTTCATATATATATGCATGCCGTGTGCTGAGTCTCTTCATTCATGTCCAACTCTTTGTGACCCTATGGACTGCAGCCTGCCAGGCTCCTCTGTCCATGGGATTCTCCAGACAAGAATACTGGAATGTATTGCCATGCCCTCCTCCAGAGGATCTTCTAGACCCAGGGACTGAACCTGCCACTCTTATATCTCTTGCATTGGGAGGCAGGTTCTTTACCACTGACACCACCTGGAAAACCCATATTTTTGTGTGGGTATATAGATAGATATAGACATAGATAAGTGCTAAGTCGCTTTAGTCATGTCTGACTCTTTGCCACCCATTGGACTGTAGCCCACCAGGCTCTTCTGTGCATGGAATTCTCCAGGCAGGAATACTGGAGTGGGTGCCTTTTTCTTCTCCAGGAGATCTTCCTTACCCAGGGATTGAGCCCAGGTCTCTTGCATTCCAGGTAGATTCTTTACTGTCCAAGCCACTAGGAAAGCAAATATATATATATATATATATATATATATCCATGGACATTTAGGTTGCTTTCATGTCTTGGATATTGTAAATAGAGCTGCTATGGATATTAGGGTTCATCTATCTTTTCAGGGATTGAACTTGGGCCTTTAGCAGTGAAAGTACCAAGTCCTAACCACTGGACCGTTAGGGAATTCCCTATCTTTTTGAATTTGAATTTTCTCTGGATCTATGCCCAGGAGTAGGATTGCAGGATGACATGGTAACTCTAGTTTTTAAAAGAATCTTCATATGTTCTCCATAGTGGCTATACCAATTTACATTCCCATCAACAGTGTATTCTGTCTTAATACAGCTCAATAAAATGTGCACTAAATTGATATTCCCTCAGGATGTCAAGCTTAGGGAGGTTCAGCAACTCACCAGAGGGCACACAGCTAGCAAGTAAGTAGTGAAGCTGGGATTCCATCCAAATTGGCAGATCAAAGAGCCTAGCTTTTAACCTTTAAACATAGGACTTCCACTTGACATGCTACATTGTTGTTCAATCGCTCAGTCATGTCCGACTCTTTGAGACCCCATGGACTGTAGCACTCCAGGCCTCCCTGTCCTTCACCTTCTCCCAGAGTTTGTTCAAAGTCGTGTTCATTGAGTCAGTGATGCCATCCAACCGTCTCATCCTTTGTTGTCCCCTTCTCCTCCTGCCTTCAATCTTTCCCAGCATCAGGGTCTTTTCTAATGAGTCAGCTCTTCACATCAGGTGGCCAAAGTATTGGAGCTTCAGCTTCAGCATCAATCCTTCCACTGAACATTCAGGATTGATTTCTTTGAGGATTGACTGGTTTGATCTCCTTGCAGTCCAAGGGACTCTCAAGAGTCTTTTCCAACACCACAGTTCAAAAGCATCAATTCTTCAGCCTTCTTTATGGTCCAACTCTCACATCTATAGATGACTACTGGAAAAACCATAGCTTTGACTAGATGGGCCTTTGTCGGCAAAGTCATGTCTCTGCTTTTTAATATGCTGTCTGGGTTTGTCATAGCTTTTCTTCCAAGGAGCAAGTGTCTTTTAATTTCATGACTCTAGTCACCGTCCACAGTGATTTTGGAGCCCAAGAAAATAGTCTATCACTGTTACCACTGTTATGCAGTAGAAAGTCCAAGGTTTTAAAGAATGGTCCAGGCTGAGAAATGAATTAAGAATTACTGTCTTTTAACAGTGAATTCATAGATGGTAAATAATGATTTTAGAACCCAGAACTGCTCCCACTGAAACAGCCGTGAGGTGCAGTCTGAGGTCCAAAAGGTAATGGAATGCTGTGCCAAGAAAATGCTAGTGTTCGCTGATTTATTTTTCCGTTTCCCCTCTGACTCTGGCCCACAGAAAGGCTACCTTGGTTTGCTGATGAGAGGTGGCGCTCTTCACCAAAAGATCATCACAGCAAGTCTGCCAGCTGGGCATGAGGCTTCCCACTTTATTACTTCTTTTTAACCGGCCACAGTTGTTCAGTATAAATCAACGTGGATGCATAGATAATCTCAAAAAGTGATGATCAAGGTACCACGTTTCCTGAGATGATACACCTCATTCAGAATTAAAAGAAGAAGGAGGAGGAGAAGAAAAAGGAAGGAAGAGGAGGGAAAAGCAGGATGGGGAGCGGGGGAAGTCTTCAAAAGACTTACAATGTTTCAAGAAATGTTGGAATTCTCTTATGGGCCACGTTTAAATTAATTTGGAAATTTGGGCCCCAAATTAGTGTGACAAAGAGATGGGTTTCAAGGTCTTTCGTTCCGCAAGAAGAGGGAATTGGGTTTTTAGGACCTGTCAACCACGGCTCTAGGCTAATAAACATCAGCATTCAAATGATGCTCTAATGAAGAAAACCATATCCATGGAGACTTTCAAAGGTACAAGTGTTCTTGGTAAAAAAAAAAAAATTTTTAGTCTTAGAAATTAAAAACTTAGGATTTAGTAAACTGTGACTCAAATTTAACACAGAACTCCCAGAAAGCAGGGCACAGGGATTTGGTGCCCTGGTTTAATCTGATGATATTGCGGGCTGCATCTTTCTATACCCTTTGAAAGATGAATCTGTTCATGGTCATGAGGAGAAAGTGTTGGAGTTTTTCCTTGGCCTGGAGCTAAAATGGACTGCCGCTGTTTTCACTTTATAAACCGGGTCAGCTCCTCAGCTTACATAACACTCTCTCCAGTTTGTCTGAACTCCAAAGGTGAAGAGCTCACTGTCTCTCTTAGCCACCTAGGACAGTGCTTCTTCTTAGAGCATGCTACTTCTATTAAAGGGAAATTTGCTTCCCTGCTTTTTTTTTTTGGTAATTCATCAACAAAATAATACTTCAAAAAGCCTTTTTGAATACTTGCCACATGTCCAGCCCTGTTAGGCTTTAGGAATAAACAGATAAGGGGATTACATATAGTTTAACTGATTTGGTGGAATTTATAGTCCAATTTGATACACCTCAATTTTTTCCATCCTCATCGCCCTAAGAAATAGGTCAGACTCTCAGGATAACGATGGCATTCTGCTGCAGTGACATTAGCAACTCCGCAGAGATGTAACCTAAAGAATTCTGTAAGTGTCTCTGCACTCCACCACACCCCCACTGAAGAATCACTGCTGGATGGCTGCATTCCTCCAGAAGTCCAGTCCTATGTCAACAGGGTGGCAGGTCAGATATCTGAAGACAGCTGTCACATAGCCTTCTCTCTGTCCCAGTCAATTCTTTCAGCTAAACATGCTACTGTTTTCAAAATATAATTATTATCTTTCTGCCGCAAAGATGGGGTTTAAAAAAAAAAGCAGTTGATAGTAGCTATACATGCATCCATTCCTGTGGTACGTGAACTGAACCTATCAGGCCAAACCAGTAGCTGAGCAGGAGCAGAGATGATGAGCGTGGAGAACCGTGAGCTGCATGCAGTGCCCGGCAGTCGTGGCTTTTCTCCTGGAACTGACTTAAATGTGTGAAGGACATGGCTTAGAAAACAGGGAGATGGAGGTGCCCATCGTCCCATCTTCTTGTCTTCCTTTGTTCTAAGGCACAACAGATTATTGCTGGATGGGGGTTAGCAAGGAGGTAGAAGAAAGCCTATTCTGTACTGATTGGCAAAACCTAAAATTTAAAGAGAGAGAAAGAAGAAGAAAAGGCAAGCTAAGATAAAAATCGTTCCAGCTCATACAGCTGGAATGTTTATAATGCAAAGAGACAGCAGCATTAAAGGATTAGGCCCCACTGCCTGATTAACATCATTTGATCTTTTGCTATTGAAAAGACCCTGTGTATTTTCAAAGGTAGTGGGCTTCTTAAATAAAACCAGGAGTCTGGGTTAGCAGAAAGCTGTTAGAAAACAACTCATTTTCTGTTTAGTAATCTTTTTTCTTGCCCTACCTGCTTCCTAGGCTTTAGTTTCTCTGTTATGGGGAGATACATCTAAATCTGAAAATTGGGGCGCAGGGACATGTGATTTGTCAAAAACAAACATAAAAATGACTGTGACCTAAACTGCTCAGATCATATTTTTATCCATGAATATCATCAGAGGGGAACTTCTTTTTCTGTTTTGTCCTAAATTTAGTGTTTCATGCTTTACTCTCCGTCTGCAAAATTCCCTGTACAGTTTCAGTGGGAAAAGATTAGCACATAATTACAAGATAGTGTTTTCAAGATACACTTTCTATCTCATTTTTCTGCTTGCTTTTTTTTCTTTTTTGCAAGTTTCCAGTAAGCTTGATGCCCCTCCTGAATCAGATGGATCATCAGGTGGTCGATGCTTTCCATCGGCCAACTTGGTGAAGCATATTTGTGGGGGGAATAGGAGTGTCTCCGCGTCCACACTGTCATTCCAGGGTGGCCGGGTGATGGGGTGGGGAGGGCCTCTGGTCATTCGGGGGGACCCAGCGGTCGTCATAACTAGTTCAGTCTCTGTGGCCCATTCAGCTCTTGGCATCGCTGCCAAGCCAGCCAACAAAGGAGCATTGTAATCCTGACAGTTTCCCAGCATTGACTGGACAGGCGCAGACCACCAACCAGCTCCTTTCGCTTCTTCTGTTCACAAGTGAGACCATGAATAGAAAAAAGTCAGTGGCAAAAATCCCACATCCTGCTGAAGTTGGTGTGTGGATGCTTTTCTCCCAAGTGAGTCTCCCTTGGACTGGTAATCCTCGTACCTGTTTCTCTTTGCTTTTTGATCTGTTTTTAAATACAATTAGCTTGAATGGTAAGACATAATCCTCAGCAACCCTACCAAAAAATTAGGTTTGAGTTTTGAAAAATAAGCATTTGCATGCAAGACTTTGAAGAAGGGTAAGTATAATAGAAATAAAAGTTCATGATAAGCTTAAGATAAGAAGCCATACTTCCAACTAATGCAAGGGGCCTTGGTGAGTCTTAAGAAGTTGAATTTGGGGAAATAGACTAGGGTTTTCAGAAATAGAGTGGAATCATTTGAACTCATTTGTGTTTTTAGATGTGCACCCAAGAGCCTGCCCTTTCATCAGACCCAGGCCAAGGACTTCTACAACTCTTGATTTTAAGAATAGCAATAACTAAAATGTTTAAGAACAAAGTAAATTCAGAGAGATTTATCATGACTTTACCATTAATTGAGGGCTTCAGTGGTGGCTCAGATGGTAAGGAATCCGCCTGCAATGCAGGACACCCAGGTTCGATTGCTGGGTTGGGAAGATCCCCTGGAGAGGGGAATGGCTACCCACTCCAGTATTCTTGCCTGGGGAATTCCATGGATAGAGGAGCCTGGGGGTTCCAGTCCATGGGGTCACAAAGAGTCGGACATGACTGAGTGACTAACACACACGCACTAAGGGCCTAAGCTTTGAGTTAGAGCCAGGTTGGAAACACCAGCCTTAGAGCAAGGCTGGAGGCAGGAGGTGGAGAGACACATGGGGATTCGCTCCAGGTTCCACATTTTGTTCATTTATTTATTAAAATTATTTTTATATTTGTATAGTGATCTAAGATCAGTGATCTTTAATAATTTTTTAAAATTTATTTTGGCCATACCACATGTGGGATCTTAGATCCCTGGCTGGGATCAAACCTGCACCCCCTGCATTAGAAACAGGGCATCTTAATCGATGGACTGCCAGGGAAGTCCCTGGGTTCTGCACTTTAGAAATCTCTATTCTGGCCTCTGGACATCGCATCAAGGAGTGTTCAGGTCAAGGGGCAGACTCCCCCGGCACCCACTCAGCCTGTAGGCCATCATCCAGGTACCAGGGACAATTCCTTGCTCTGATGCCCAAGCTGTTTCCAGTTTTCTCCGGCCTCTTTCTTTCCAGATCTGTTTTCCTGAAAGTGCGCTGCACCACTGGGGATCACTTGTAGGCTGAAGCGGGGGCTGTGGGAGCTTGAGGGGAGCTTGACTGTACAGATGGCGCAGAAGAAGCGTGAAGACTGAGAGTGTTCAGCACAGTGTCTCAGCATTCAGTGGGTCCCCTGCAAACATTATTTCTGATACAGTCCTTGAGTACCTTATTACGTATTTTCTACTTTGAGAGAGAGAGAGAGAATAAGCATGAGAATACAAGCTTCTACAGGGGCGGGGGTAGGGGGTGCCATTTTAATTTTTGGTGTCCAAAGTGGACTACTCTTTTCAGTAACTTGCCTGTTGTCCTGGCCCAATTCCAAGCGCTCTATATTCAAGCCAATTACATTCCTCCCCCGCTGGATAAATTATTCTTCACCTCCCCCATAAAAATCATCATGTTATACTTGTGAAACAAAATAGCTTCTGTATTCTACCAAACATTCAAAAAAAAAAAAAAATGGTTATCTCTCAGTACATAGTGTATTTCTGTCTGTGACCAGTTTGGAGTTGCACTAGAATTTATTAGAGTGAGATGTGAGTCTTAGGTCCACGATACTTCTGGATAGTAATAGATTCCATATCAAACGGAGAAATATCACACGATCGTCTCTTGGTGACTTAAGATGAGACCGATTGTTGTTTTTAGATTTATTGATTATTTATTTTTGGCTTCAGCAGTTGCAGCACGTGGGCCCTCGAGTGTGCGAGCCACGGTACTTGTGGTGCACAGGCTTCGTTGCTCTGCAGCTTACGGGACCTTCCCCGATCAGGGATCGAACCCGCGTCTCCTGCATTGGCAGCAGAATCTTAACCCCTGGACTACCAGGGAAGTCCTTCTGATACAAATCTTTGGGTTGAGGCTCAGCAAATGTGAGCTGTTGAGCTTACCTCTAAATCACTGAGTTCCCGAGCAAGGTCTTTATTTATCTCATCACTTTGACCCTTTACAATGCCAGCAGCCTGAGCATTCATGAAACAGTTTCTCCAGTCTTGTTCCACATTCACCTCCAATAACGAAGAGCTGTGATTTTAAGATAAAACTGTTGAAAGTGGAAAGAAAAACATTGACAGTTGTTAAGAAGTCACTATCTTTTTTTTCTGTCCCTTTCTCTGAGTTTAGCATCACTGAGGTCTAAAATCCCTTTTGGTGATTGATTTAGGGAAGTGACTTTCATTTCTTGAGATCACAGAGCATGTGACCAGACAAAAGTGGCAAATTTCCATGAGGAAAGGACAGCTTTTCCATGAGGAAAGGACAGCTTTAGGGCCCAAGGCATAGCCGGGAGCACAAGTGGCTCCCCTTTGAGGAATATTCCAAGAAATAGCATCCCTAGATCTAAACTGTACTTGGTTTTTAATGATTTCAAGCAAGAGACAATTCTCACTGAGAGGGTTGCCTTTCCCTGCATTGTTCCTGTTTGGAACGGACCATGTTATTGTAAATTGTTTGCCCGGCCGCTGTGTTCCTGGCTCAGCGCTCCTTGCTCCTCTGTGCTTGCTTCAGTGGAGAAGGCGGTCAGCAAACTCTGCTGCCCTTATGGACTTATTGAATTATTGTTTCCGTGCAGGCTGAGGTCACCCAGGTCTGTGATTTTCCTCTTCTGACTTTGCTTTTTAAACTTTCATTCTGAAATAACTTGTCTCATTCCACATGTCCCCTGCTAAAGTCAAGGAGATAATAAAAGTAATTACATGGGTTGTTCAGGCCCAAATAACTGTTTGGGAAAGGAAGGACTTTAATGATTCAATGAAAAATAGTGATTTCATCTGATTGATTCTGAAAAATCATTGCAATTATTTGTCTTTGGTATGTATCTACAAAAGTATAGTTTTTTTTTCTTTTTTTTTTTTTTACATGTGTTCTTTTATTCATCCTTTCAGTTCAGTTCAGTTCAGTTTCTCAGTCATGTCCGACTCTTCGTGACCTCATGGACCGCAGCATGCCAGGCTTCCCTGTCCATCACCAACTCCCGGAGTTTACTCAAACTCATGTCCATTTAGTCAGTGATGCCTTCCAACCAACTCATCCTATGTCATCCCCTTGTCCTCCTGCCCTCAATCTTTCCCAGCATCAGGGTCTTTTCAGATGAGTCAGCTCTTCGCATCAGGTGGCCAAAGTATTGGAGTTCCAGTCCTTCCAATGAACACTCAGGACTGATTTCCTTTAGAATGGACTATTTGGATCTCCTTGCAGTCCAAGGGACTCTCAAGAATCTTCTCCAACACCACAGTTCAAAAGCATCAATTCTTTGGCACTCAGCTTTCTTTATAGTTCAACTCTCACATCCTTTACAATGTTTAATTTTTTTACAATGTTTAATTTATTTAAGTAGTTGACTTACTGAACTTTTAATTTTTTTAAAAAGTTATTACTCATAGAGAATGGATCGACAGTTGCCAAAGGTAGAGGGTGGTGAGTGAGAGAAATGGAAGAAGGGGGTCAAAGGGTAAAAAGAAAAAATTTTAAATATAGATGAGGAAAAAAGTTAGTGCCTTAATCTCTTTGCAAGAATTGTTGGTAAGGTTTACATTAGATTATCATCCCACTTATTGTCATTTTTCATACTAGGTAAGCCTTTCTCCAAACTGAACTCAAACTGTTGAATAGAATTTTTTACTATAATAAGAATCTAAATGGTATGCTGTGCAGTCATGTTCAGCCTGATTTTGGAATTATACCTTATTTCTCAAAGTATGTCTCTCTATGGATGATAAACTATGGACATGGAAGGAAAGTCTCTGTTTCCAGCTTCTCTAGCAGATTGATGTGCTCTGTAAATGCTAGATATTCAATCACTTTCATGCTTTAATAAGTTAACAAGGAATTAAGAGTGCTGACTAAACTGACTCATTAATAGTTTAGTTAAGTAACCAGTGAGTTGCAATTAAAAGAACGCCAGTTAATTTAGTAGTGGCCACCTGAGAAAAACCTGCCGGTTTGATAGATACTAGAAAAGTGAAGTCAGAGGCAATATGAACATCATTTGTAACCCTTGTTAAGTGTGTTGAAGTCAGATCTAAGTTTGCAGCATGAAATGGCCATTTACTAGCCATGTGCCTTGGGATGAATATCTTAATATTTTTAACTTCATAGTGCCTAAATTTCCTCATCAGGAAAATGAAAAAAATATTATTTCTGTAGTGTATATAAAGTGATTAGCATAATGCTTGGAATAAAATCAGTACTCAAGGAATAGAAACTCATGGTTTTATTAAGAAACCATTATCATTTTCTGTCCTACCTCGTAAGAAGTAAGACTATCTTATATGTGCGTGCTGCATGCAAAGTCACTCAGTCATGTCCAATTCTTTGCCACCCCACGGACCGTAGCCCGCCAGGCTACTCTGTCCATGGGATTCTCCAGGCAAGAATACTGGAGTGGGTTGCCATGCCCTCCTCCAGGGGATCTTTCCCACCCAGGGATTGAGCCCTCATCTCTTAAGTCTGCTAAATTGGCAGGCGGGTTCTTTACCACTAGTACCACCTGGGAAGCCCCATCTTATATGTACACTCCCTTTAACAAAATCTCTCCAAATTTAAAAAAAAAAAAAAAGGCAAACAAACAAAAAACATGAACTTGTGGGGAAACTTGCATATTGAATTACTCGCCTTTGTTGAAGCCTCCAAGATGGTGCACCAGGAATTTGACATTTCATTTAAGTTTTGTGAGTTTTGCTATACTGGGATGTGTAAAAAAGAGGGAGGAATAATTATCTACTCAGAGCAAGCATCTCTTTCTGGGCCCTATAGTTCTCTCAGTACATTATTCCCATTATTTTGGCTCAAAACTGTGACTTTGGATGGTTCTACTCTTTCAGTCATTGTGACCTCTTACCAAGTCCTTTCCTTTCTGCTCCCGTATCTGCCACCATAAGCAGCGTTTAGATCACACCTTGATCAGCTTTGACCATGGTGGGTGTGGCTGGAAGCCCCGCTCTCCCCAGCCCCTGCCCACGATGGGTCCCCTGCCCATCCCCCTGCCTGGGATGGGATTGCAGCAGGGGGACATGCGTTAAGCCTGTTTCAAGAGCTATTCTGAGCCCTGTCCCTCTTGCAGACGTTGCTCTCACGTCTCCGAGCTGCCCTTCTCAGTCTCTCCCCGCTGCACTCACCATGAGAATGGTAGGCGGAGGAGGTCTAAGAATCACAAGACTTCTTGGCATTCTTTGGTGTCCGTTCTAATCCTGCTTCCACTTACACAGAATTCTCCACACAATTTGTCCTTTTGGCCTCAAGCAAGAGATGTCAAGACTTAAGCCTGAGAAATCAAGACTCTGCAGCATTAAAGGACGTGATTTTGCGGGGCCTGGTCCTCTACAGTTTCTCTTGGGGACTTCTCAGTGGCGGGCTCTACGGCATGCCGGCTTCCGTAATTGTGGAATCTTCCCAGACCAGGAATCGAACCTGCGTCCCCTGCATTGGCCGGTGGCTTCCCATCCGCTGTGCCAGCACAGAAGTCCCCTTCTCACTGGTGAGGGTAGTTTTGGATAGCTTTTCTAGTGTGATGACTCTCACACTTCTGTTGTTTGCTTCCCTTTTTTGTTTTTTATTTTTCGCTGCTCTGGGTCTTCATTGCGGCGTGCAGGCTTGCTCTAGCTGCAGTAGGGGCTACCCTTCGGCAGTGCACAGGCTTCTCTCTGCGGTGGCTTCTCCTGCTGCGGAGCACAGGCACTCAGTGCGTGGGCTTCCCTAGTCGCAGTGTGTGGGCTCAGTCATTAGCAGCGTGTGGGCTCCAGGGCATGCGGGCTTCCGCAGTTGGGGAATCTTCTGGCCCCTGCGTTGGCAGGTGGCTTCCCGTCCGCTGCGCCACCACGGAAGTCCCCTTCTGTTGTTTTCATAGCACTTATCAGGACCGTTTCTTTCTTCTGCTCCTGTTGCTCCTGCCCATGTTGAATTCTACCTCCGCAGGAGTTTCTTCTCATTGCAGGGCTTTGTCTTGGGAGGGAGCTTTGATGAAACCCTCCAGCCTAACCACTCTCTCATAGGGCTATGGGCCCCTAGGGAGAGCTCAGTGGGCCTCTCCGCGTCTCAGGGCTGCCAGATGCCTGCCGGCTTCCCTCTGCATCCTGCTGCGCTAAGGATGACCACACACAGATCTTGTAGCTGTGGGTGCTCGTAGTTTGAGGTTTGTGGAGGATACTTTGTCACTTAGTTGCTGCACATGTTGCCTGTGGGTTGTTGGGTTCTGGTATCATAGCTGCTCTGTCTGTTCTTTATGAGGGGAATTCAGGGATGTTTAAATACCATGCTTTCGCCACTGCCATCTTCCCGGAATCTTTGTAAGTCATTTACAATCCTTTCCGATGTGAAGTAGGCTATAAAACAAGTGAATAAGTTAAAAGTTCTCCTTCCTGTTCCTTGTAAGCCTCTGTGTTACATGTAAATAATTCATATATACGGATGTATTCCAGTCAAAAGAGAACTCTAGCTGTGTTTTAGGTTGCTGGGACTCTGCCAACTTATTAATTAGCTCTCTGAAGTTGGTGTTTGGAGTTTTGCTCCCCGCCCCATTCCTAGGAAGGTCCGCACTGTAGACATTTCAGAAAGCTGAGGCTCTAATCTGATCCCAGGGCAGAGAGGCAGCTTTCGTTTCGTGTCTGTTTCCGTCACCCGCGTGCTTTCCTCAATGGAGTGTCCCTTGCGTCATCCTCAATGGAAGTGGGGAACCGGAGGTTTGGGCTCACGCTGTGAATATCCTCAGGGGCCACTTGACAGCCTTTAAGAGACCTGATAATATCATAAGTGAGGCTTCTCTGTGAATTTTCTCTTAACATCAATGTTTTTTTCAGTAGATGTATCCCAGCTGAGTCACATAGGTTGGTACGGGTCTTCTCCGGTGGCTCGGTGGTAAAGAACTCACTTGGCAGTGCCAGAGATGCAGGAGACTTGGGTTCCATCCCTGGGTCCGGAAGATCCCCTGAGGGAGGAAATGTCCCCCACTCCAGTACTCTTGCCTGGAGAATCCCATGGACAGAGGAGCCTGGCGGGCTCCAGTCCACAGAGTCACAAAGCGTCGCAACACGACTTAGTGACTAAGCACCAGCACAGCTCTACATGTATGTGCTGGACAAAGAATTAACCTCCAGCTCCTTCAGCCTGTTATGCTTGCTCTGAAAAAATGATGATTCTGAAATGCTGCAGTAGTCATGTGGTATTCACTCTGAGTCCAGGATTGGAGAATACTTTTCTATTCTTCTTTCACATAAAAAGTCATTCTCAATAATTTTATTTGTGTATTTTCCTAAATAGTCTAACTTAGTCTGCAGCTTTTTTTTTTTCATTGATTTTAATTGGTTTCCAACTGACCACGTTTCCAGTTTTACATGACCACTCGGAATCTGGAACATTGTACCCCAAGGCAGAGGAGAAAAGTTTTGGCCTCAAGGTATTGATAACTAGGCTTGTACTCAGTCATTCATCCTACTAATAAATTATGAAATGATACTGAATCAGAAGTGTTCAGTTTTCTAAGTGTAATCGGGTACATTTGCAATCTCTGTGTTGCTCTGTGAAATCCTTTAATAGAACAGCTGTGATATAATTGTTAAGTCTGCTTTTGGAATCTGTATAGATAGCACTGTGATAAACATGTAATTGTTATTGCTCAATACTGTTGAAGGAAGGGGGAGAGGACGGAGGGAGAGAGGAAGGGAGGGAAGACGAAAGGAAAGGCAGGGGTAATGTGCTCATATATAGATGAGTGCTGGGTTATGATATCCTGGAGTCCTTGCAAAATGGCTTTAAAAAATAATTAAGACCTGAATTTTTTATTCCTTCCCAGGAAAACGTGAAGATATGCAATATTTCCCTTAAGCAAACTATTTAAGAACATTTCATGTTATGCAAACAAATGAGAAATCAGCAAATACCCCTCTGCTGTGGGAAGCTGAGGGGAACAGAGAAAACTGGATTTTTTTTTTTTTCTCCAAAAGCAAAGCTCAGGGTTAAATTTGTGGTTTTAGGGGTTATTGTTTTTATTTTATTTTTTAATTTATATTCATTTATGGCTGCCCTGGGTCTTCGTTGCTGCCGGCTTTCTCAGCTGTGGCAAGGACGGGCTGTTTTCTGTGGATGTGCGCGGGCCCCTCACTGCGGTGACTTCTCCTGGAGCTTGTAGCACGGGCTCCAGCAGCTGTGGTGCACGGGCTTTGGTTGCTCTGCAGTATGCGGGGTCTTCCTGGACCAGGGATCGAACTCGTGTCCCTTGTGCTGGCAGGCGGCTTCGTATCCACTGTACCACCAGGGAAGTCCTGAATCATTGTTATTGGCTTTAAAGTAAACACTGATGGAAATATTTCATGAGTGCTTTGTTACACCCAAATCATTTGCTGTTTCCATTTAAAAGTGGATTATGCGCGTGTCCTTAAAGATTTATCAATTTTTAAAAAATTTCTTGGGATACTTTTATGGATTCTTTAGCTTTTTTTAAAAAAATGTTTTGTAGCTCGTCTATGAAGCCCAGTTAAGCTGCAATTGCTGTGTCACACAGAAGTCTATCTCTGTCAGGAAAAACTAAATAAAAAGATTTTTGTTTTCAATGACTTTTGTTTATTGAGACTATAGAAATATAGTTAAACCTCATGGTACAGTGGTTTATTATTATGTGGATGTGGCTAAAGAAGAATTTTATCTGATAAACTGATTTTGTAATTTAGAAAGTTTGTTTGTTCCTGTCCCCTGCATGGGTGTCCTGGTAGGGCTCCATCATAAATATATGTGAGTGTGTACTTAGGTTTTTCAAAATGAAGAGTTTAATTGTAACCTTGCAGATTTCCTACTTACTACTATATCATTTTTTTGTTACTTGAGTTAATCTTTGAGCTTTCTGTACTATTTAGCAAACTAAATGTTCAGCTTTGTGGACTTCTTTGCCAAAGGCAGTGAGTGTTTTAGACTTCTTTCGATTCTGTACGGGCCGGTCTCTGGGTTTCCAGTGCAAGTTGTACACATCTCCATCACCTCTCCTCCCAAACTGTGCTGGAAATGTGGCTAGTGGTTTGTCTCTTGCCTTTGGAGGCAGTAACTGGAGGCAGTAACTAGTTACTCCATTTCTATGTTCCTTATACCTTGGACTATTCCTGGCAGAGAGGAGGCACTCAATAAATATTTATCACATGAAATATAACTTATACTTTATGGGACATACTAGAACTCTTCTCCAGTTCTCAATAACCTTGCTTCTCATTATTTTATAAAGTATGAAGAGTATTCCCCATTTCCGGAACCACTGAAAGCACTAAATTATAATTACAGATGGAAGACAAGATTTCATGGCTACTGGTGAACACATTATTTGATGGTCTTTGTACCAGTTACTCTTTGCAAACTGGCATGCAGTATTTTTCATCAGTATGCATCTTATGTACTGACAAGTCACTGCGATGACATTAGGTAGGTGATAGGGCTAGAAGAATGACTTGGCGATGAAACACAGACATTGCTATCGTGGGTATTTATTGAGTAATTAGACAAAGTCACAAACAGGTGAAATGCTAGCTTTTTTCAGACAGAGTTTACAATGATTTAATAATATGTTTAGACTTGGATTATTGTATACTTTGGGGTCATAAAACAGAATGATCAAATTGACATCTTCTGGGTACTTTTTGTTAGGTCTTATCTAATAGTGTAGTCGGATATATTTTTTCCTTTATGCTCACATCACTGTCATTTCCTCTTGAAGCTTGGCTTTAGACACTCAAGAGTGAGAAATAAAGTAAGTGACTGCCTTAACAAGCACAGGTGCCCATGACTGCGATGGATTTGTTGTGTCATATGAACATGTGCTCCCTGAATGTTGAACAATAATCTAGATAGTTTTTTCCTTATCATGAGAATAGAGAAACAAATTGGATTTTTAGTTTTTCTGTTAATAAAATGTCAATTATGCTTTACCAGTTCTAAGAATTTTTTTCTTCTTAGGAGTAACAAGGTAACATATGCACTTTGACCCCAAAATTCCAACTTTTGGGATTTCTTCTGAAGATATAAAGGTGTCTGTGATTAAGGAAGTCTCCTGGAACATTGCTTGTAGTGGAAACAAACTGCAAATATCCTGACTCTCCACTTATAGGGCAATACTTGAATAAAATATGGTGCTTCCATGCTATAGATCCATTCATTTATAGACAGAATTTAAAATAAAAATAAAGTCATACTGTATACTCTATCCTTCTTTCTTTTTTATTTAAGGTATGCCTTTGGAATCCCCTCAGGTTAATACATATAGCTGCTTATTTTCTTTAATATAGATGTGCCATATTTTATTCATTCATGAGGGTGATATTTGTGGGAGAGAAGAAGATGGAGATTATTATTTTTTCCTTATACATATATTTGACTTATTATAATGAATGTATATTACCTTTACTATTAAAATATGTAATAAATTAAAAACATAATAGCAAAGGTTCATTATCTCTTGAATATGATAAGTATTCCAGATAATTAAACAGTTTGAGGACGTATGTCAGATATGAACACAAAGTAATGAGTATGCTTTATGTTTTTAGTTTTCACAAACTAAATTCAAAAATGATTCTAAAAGAACAGTTTCACAGGCTTTTAGATAAATACAGTTGCATTGGAATGACCACATGTTTCCAGGATTAAGGAAAATAATAATTTGGATATTTAAGTTCTGACATTTTTCAAAAAGTCAGTCTCAAAACTTCATGGTCACATTTGCCACATATTTGTATATGAGGATGGATGTACAGTGTGGTCTTTGTCTATGAGGACTGAGTGTCAGAAAAAGGGGAACAAACCCAAGCATGGAATATTGACCAATAACACCCGCAACTGAACAGCTAAAATTCATTCTAACTCATGTTATTCTCTTCCATTCTTTATTCTTTTTGTTAATGCATCTTTTCACTGTCTTTGTTCTCACTACTTTGTCTGGTTAGTCTTGTGATTTTCCACTATTCAGACGTCATTTTGAAAATCATATTTACATATTTTCCCTTGTCAGGCTGCCCTGGCGAGACAAGCATGTTAAGTGTTACAAGGAGATGCTGTTACCAGTACAAAGGATAAAAGGACTTGGTTGGGAACAGTAGCCCCAGACATGAGAAAAAATGTTACATGGTTCCAGAGGCGTTGTAACAAGAGTGGAGGGTACATAAATGATCCCAGGTCACCAGATTAGTGCAGATAAGAGAAGGAAGCACGTGGACCTGAGTTCCCTCTATGGATATTAACTGGAAAATACAGAGGCCTCGGCAGCGTGGTGTGCTAGGAGTAGAACAGGGCGCGAACGTATCCTGTGACCTGCTTATCTACAGAACACTGGGACCGGGTCCAGCTACTTTGATCCTCTAGAGAAGCAAGACGGCTTCCTCGTGTAAAGCTAATTTGGTAGAGTTCACAGGGAGTCCAGAGCTGGGTCCTGAAGCCAGCTGCCCAAGTGACCTCACTGCAGGACTCACCAGGGCCCGAGTGCCTGCTGTTCTCCTAATCACATGTCCTTGATTTGGCTTACGGGGAACTGTTTCTTCCTGAGATGCAATTTTCTCACTCCCAGAATAATTCGAAGACTAATAATACAAATAACACTAATAATACGCCGTGTCCTGATAACTGAGGGTGTTCTCCTGCTTTCTCTGGTTTCAGGATATAAGCGGGAGTCCTGATTCAAAAAGTACTCATCTGTCCCTCCCAGCAGATGGTACTGTGGTTGGAAATCTTGACAGCATTCCAGCAGAACCATTGTGCCTTTGATGCATCATTATGCAAAGGCCCAGGACCTATGGAACATATTACCTTAAATGTCTGCCTAACACAGCCTTGGCACTTGCAAAAATGGTCTTCGCACTGAGAGTCCCAGAATGTGCCTTACAAAGTAATAAATTACATTTCCAACAGCCGTTATGACCTCAGCGAGAGATTCATGCCGCCAGGAGCAACTCCGCGTTACTGTCAGTTAATTGGTGTTGGTATTCATTAAAAGTGGGAGCGAGAGCCCGGAAACGATCCATTACTCATTGTGAGTGGAATCATGGAACAGCAGAAAAGCTCTCCAAGTAACCACTGAAAGCAGAAACCAGGAATCAGGACAGAGATCAAGGAACTGTTTACGTACTTGGTTGTAGTTCTTTACAACGTGAATGCACACTCACACAAACACACACTCACACAAACATACACACAGTTTTACCCTGAGCCCTCACTTGCACATTCACATGCGCATTTCCGTTAGCTCCCATCGTTCAAGCTCTGGGCTGAATTGTGTTCCTTCCCCATCTCCTTAAAAAAAAGACATGTTGAAGAATTAACTCCCAATATATGTGAACGGGAACTTCTTTGGAAATAGGGTCTTTGCAGATGTAATGAGTTAAGATGAGGTCATATTCAAGTTAGTGGGCTCCAATCCAATATGCCTAGTGTCCTAGTAAGAAGAGAAAACAGAGATCCAAGGAGGAAAATGTCATGAAGACACAGAGACATACAGACCCAGAGGCAGAGATTTAGGACTGCACAAGCCAAGGACTGCCTGGGGCCACAAGAGGCGAGGAAGGCTCCTGCCCTAGAAGAGCTGGCGGGATCACGGCCCTGCCAGCGCCTCAGTTTCAGGCTCCAGTTTGTGGAGTTTTGTTATGGCAACCCTAGGAACTTGTATAGTTCATTACTATGGAATGGTACCCTCACACACATACCCTCCAACGCACGCCTCCTCTGACACACTTTCATACTCGTGTTATGTCTCACTTAAAACAATTCAAACTTAAACGCAACAAACTCACCCTCTCTACTCCAATCAATTCATGTCAGGCTGTCTTGTTTGGAGTATGATGAAAGATGAGTCAGATTTGCAAGGTGGGCAACTGCTGCTTTGTGCTATAAGGAACATATGCTGCTTTCTTTATCTTTCTTCAACTCAGAAAACAGTTGTGATGTAATTACAATAAAAATGTTTCTTTAGGATATATTTGCTCCATTATTAATCTAGCTTTGGAATCCCAATAAACTGGCCCATAAAGGAAATAGTCATCTGAAGGGTTTTTAATGAGGTGATTTTTAACCAATTTGAAATTCTGGCAGAAAAAACTTGTGAATGTTCACAGCAAATTTAAATATGATTTTCCTGTTAATTCATTTTTTTTTCTATTAAGCATAAATAAAAAACTTTCCAAATGAACATTCATTTTGCTTCTTTAAAATAACATGTACAAATTGCTTTTATACCTACTCACCACTTACAATAGTCACAGTAGCTTATATTTATATGTTAGCTTCTATAGCAAGTATAAATAATTTAAGGCGGTCCTTGACATCAGTGTGCATTGATTACAACCAGTGTTCCCCAATTTATATCTCCTGCCCACCATACTTTTTCTTTGAGCTCCCTACACCTGACTCCAGCTGTCTACGTCCATATTTCCACTTAGATGTATTAAAGGCATTCAGAGTCAATATATAGAAAGTCAAGACTTTGATTTTTTTTGTCATTCTATTTCCTGTTCTCTTTCTCCATAAATGGTGCCACCCTCCAATGAAGTATGCATACAAGTCAAAAACTTGAGCTTCAGGCCTAAGGCCACCATCTTTCCCCACCCTCCATCACTCTACCTTTATGGAATTGAACACCACTAATTCTTTCCTTCCCCTAATTGGCTCTGATGGTGGTCGTTTAGCTGCTAAGTCATGTCTGAGTCTTTGGAGACCCCATGGACTGTGGCCTGCCAGGCTCCTCTGTCCATGGGATTTCCCAGGTAAGAATACTGAAGTGGGTTGTCATGTCCTTCTCCAGGGGATTTTCCCGACCCAGGGATCAAACCCACATCTCCTGCATTGCAGACACATTCTTTACCGCTGAGCCACCAGGGAAGCCAAAGTTGTCTCTGGAGCCTGTCCCCGTTTCTCATTCTCCTCCAGCACTGGTTTCTCCAGGCTCCCATGATCTTGCCTCTAGATTACTGCAGCAGCACCCTAATGGCAGGAAGAGCAACAGCCCCCTGCCCATGCCCCAGCCTCTTCTTTACACTGCAGACAAAAGGACATTTTTAGAAAGCAATCTTAAGATGGCATCTGCCTGCTTAAACACACAATGGTTTTCAAAGCCTTGCTAGTGAAGTTGGGAATCCTTGTCTAGAAGCTCTGCCTGCCTCTCCCAGTCACAGCTGACACTGCTCTCCTCTGTCCACACACTCTGAACAGGGTCCCTCCTTACGTTGTAATAAAAGTGGGGTGCTCTTCCCAACTCCAGGTTTCTACACCTATTGTTCTTTCTGCTTAGAAGACTTTTCTCACCTGTTCTTCTGCATGAATTCTTTCCGTTAATTGTCACTCATCATTCAGGATTCTGCTCAAGCAACACTTTTTCAGGGAAGTCTTTCCTAAGGTCACAGATCACCCCATGAGAGTATGTTTATCGATTCTCTCATTCACTCAACAGTTATCTAGCATCAGGGCATGCCAGGAAATCTTCTAGGTACATAGACTACATCAGTGGATATGAAGACAAGGCCTCTGCTCACAAGAGCTTATGATATTGTTGGAGGAAGAAACAATACACAGACAAATGAACAAGGAACCACCAGGCATGATAAGCTCAATAATAGAAATAGTGAAGCAATAGGCCTCTCTGAGAAGATGACATCTAAACTGAGATCTGAGGGTCAAGAAGGAGCCAATGGCATGAAATTCTAAGGGAAGAACATTTCCAGTGGAGGTTCAAGTGGAAAGGAAGGCTCTGGAGAAGAGAGAGATGGTAGAGTGCAGAAGTGAAAGGGGTTAGGTCTATAGAAGAGATCACTAGTGGCAGGATTTTGCAGGTTAGCATAAGGTATTTGAATTTTATTCGAAGTATAATGAGAAGGTACTAAAGTGCTTTAAGCAAATAAATTATTTTCTCTCATTTACGTATTCAAAAGACCGCTCTGGGTAATGTGCTTGTGTGCTAAGTCACTTCAGTTGTGTCTGACTCTTTGTGACCCTATGGACTGTAGCCCACAAGACTCCAATGTGCATGGGATTCTCCAGGCAAGAAAATTGGAGTGGGTTGCCATGCCCTCCTCCAAGGGATCTTCCTGACCCAGGGATCGAACGTGCATGTATTAAATCTCCTGCATTGGCAGGCAGGTTCTTAACCACCAGTGCTACCTGGGAAGTTCCTGACTACTGTATGTGAAGGATTTTAGGTGTACAAATGTTTAATACAGCTGTCAGATGGGAGCTACTGTAGTAGGCCAGGTGACTTGGACTGGGAGAGCCGCCATGGTGTTGGAGGAAGACAGAAGATGTCAGCTGGAAATCAAAAGAAGAGAAATTGCTGGCAGATTAGATATTGGCAATAAAGGGAAAAGAAGACTCAGGGGTGATGTCTTGATTGTGCAGCTAGGTGATTGGTGGTAGCAATTTTTGAGAAAGAGGATACTAAGCAACAGCAGTTTTGGAGATGGGGAAAACACAAGCTCTGTTTTAAGCATGTCAAATTTGAGATTTAAAGATGGCCAAGTAGATTCATCAGGTAGGCTGTGATTTCTAAGAATCTAGAATCTCAGTGATAGGCCTAGAGTCACAGATTGGAAAACCATCAGCATATGGATATCATTAAGGCCAAAATCCTAGGAAGAACAGTGAAGAGGAACCGAGATTGAGCCTTGGGACATGCTGTCTTTCCTGGTGGAGCTGAGGGCAAGGGGCTAGCAGAGACTGAGAGGAGGAGCGGCCAGTAAGGGAGGACACACAAAGGACACGCTGCCACCGTCTGCTGCTGTGCTTGGCCGTGTCTGACTCTTCGAGAGCCATGGTCCAGGCTTCTGTGTCCATGGAATTTTTCAGGCAAAAATACTGGAGTGGGTTGCCATTTCCTCCTCCAGGGGATCTTCTCAACCCAGGGATTGAACCTACTCTCCTGAATCTCCTGTGTTGGCAGGTGGATTCTTTACCACTGCGCCATCTGCTTGCCGAGAGTAAAAGTGATCCCATAACAACTCTGTTTAGGGTGTTCTGTTACTGTTGCAAAAAAAAAAAAAAAAAAAAATCAGTTAAAAAAAAAAATCTAAACAACCCTTTCTTCCTATAGTTGACAAAAATATGAATCCTGCTTCCACGATCAAAATTAAGTTTATTTCTCCTACCAGTAGGAGAAAATCACTCCCTTGGAGTAACAAATCTCATTCTCATTAGGAAATGCGCATAGTCATAGATTTTCCCTGGCTCCCAATCTAAGTTCTGGCTAATTCCTTCCTCTTTTCTTTTTCAAATACCCGTCAAGTAAAAGGTGACTTTAAAAGATCTAAAAATAACAAATGTATGTCTGAGGATCACAGTCAAATATATCCCCAACAACATGCAGACACGTCACATTTTCAAAGTAGAAGGCAGGATACCCAGCATGTTGTGGATAATTTATACCTTTTCAGTGAATATGTGTTGTGCTATGCTTAGTCACTTGGTCATGACTGACTCTTTGTGACCCTGTGGACTGTGGACCGCCAGGCTCCTCTGTCCATGGGGATTCTCCAGGCAAGAATACTGGAGTGGGTTGCCATACCCCGCTCCAGGGAATCTTCCAGACCCACCCAGGTCTCTGGCATTGCAGATGGATTTTTTTTAATCGTTTCAGCCACCAGGGAAGCCCTTGCACTGAATATGCATGTGTCTATAGTTTAAAAAGCCAAGAATCTTCAAAAGAAGTTTGGGAGAACAGGGAGCAAGGGGAAGTAGTTAACAGATAAATAATTTTTGTTATCAAGGCCTTTGCAACCCTGTCGTGTGTGTATCAGGCTCCAACACGCTCACCGAGGGCAGCAGAGGTTTTGCATCAAAACATTCATCAAAGTTGCATTCCATTTCCACGGCCCGATATCAAGATTGCCCAGAATCACATCGTTATGCCATTAGACACCTAATGCAAAGCCATCAAGGCTTTCAGTTTTCCCTGGGGACCCCTTGGGAGGAGTTTTCTGCTGAGAGAGCCGCAACTCAGACCTGATGCCTGTCAGGAATGAACCGTGGGGCAAGCTTTGGGGAGGGCTTCCGTTGTCAAAACAATAATAGCTGTAATTTTCTCTCCCTCTATTTACAGGAAACAAACTCTTCCTTCCTGTTCTCTGCCTGTAGCAGAAAATAGACAAGCCCAGCAGATGTCCAGGGATGGCGGAGGAGTACTGCAGCTTCCTTGGCGAGAAGCAGGCGCTCCAGGGAGCCTTGGGGTGGGGGCAGGAAGGTGGCTGCAGTATTGCATCCTAATTCCTAATGGGAGCAGCACCCTTTCTCTCCCACCATCTCCCTTTGTCTCTTTCCAGCCCTTTCCTACCCCTGTGAGGCGGGTGAACTAAATATGGCCAGGGAAATCTCCAGCAGTCACAGTATTTTTATTTATTTTATTTCGGATTTTTTTTTTCAGCCACAGTATTTTTAAACCCTTTGTGACCGCCTGTTCGCAGTCTCCTGTGACTTCGATGAACCAGATCCAGAGAGTTTCTCATGGGAATCCAGGATGCTTTGCCACAATTGCTGGCTTTGCTTGCCTGTGTTTGGGGCCCTTGTTAGTGCACCCCTTGGGGTTTTGCTTCATGCCTTCAAGACTTGGGTAGCAGCAGACCCTGTGGAGGCACCGGGAATGTGGTAGGGAGGCTGTCTTCATGGTGCGTTGCAAGGACGGCTGCCCTAGGCCTGTAAAGACTTGCTGGCTTTCTGGATGGAGCAGTTCAGGTTGAGGGCTAAACTTCAGGCATCTTCATGCAAACTTGGGCGCTAGCAAGAGAGATTCAGCTCTCACTACTTTCTAAGGGCCCTTTCATGTGAAAGTTCTTGTTACTGTTGCGGTGGTTTGTTTCTCGTGTATTCTTCAGCTTTAGTCAAGATACTGTGTAGGGGACTTCCCTGGTGGTCCAGTGGCTAAGACTCCATGCTCCCAATGCAGGACGCCTAGGTTCCATCCCTGGTCAAGGAGCTAGATCCCACATGTCCTAACTAAGAGTTTGCATGGGTCAACCAGAAAAAAAAAAATTGTGCATACCACAACTAAGGCTCAGTGCAGCCAAATAAATAAATATGAAAAAAAAAATTCTGTAAATATATGGCATATCCCGTCCCTTCACCTTTGTTCTTCCCAGTAACTGAGAAGAACAGTTATTTAAGATAAAGTTATTTATCTTTCTGATGCTCTTGCTGAGGTCCTTTTCTGCACTGAAAAGATGTTTCAAAATGTCCTGGAGTAGAAAACATTTCATTTTATTAATATTTGAGAAATATCTTTATTTTCCAGCCATTTCTTTACAAGGATTATGATGTATTTGAGGTTAAAATGGAACAAGGGGAACCACACTTTTTAAATTGCCTTTAAAACAATAATAGAAAAATGAAATGGTCACTGAGCTTTGTTTCCTGCGGGACTACTATGTGTAGTTGTCTGATTTAGGCATTATGTAACTCTAGCTGTCACCATTCATACTGCAGATTTAATTTAATATGATGATTTCCTGGCAGGTGTCAGCAAAGTGTGTTGAAGGAGGGGTGTTTTTTGTTTGTTTGTTTTGTACAGAAGAACTATAAAGGACCAGCAGTATCCACTTTTTTTTCATATTACATTTTACCTATTATAATCACTACTATTTACCAAGGGCTATCAGACATTAGTATAAGTATTATGCTAGTAATCCAGCTCTGAAAAAAAAAAAGCCCTGAATTGCAGTGTTTGTTAATTTAGTTAATTACCCTGATGTAAATATTCCCTTCACAGCCTAGTTCAAGCTACCAAATCTCTCGAAATTGAACATGGACTTGAGAAGACATGTTCACAACTGGCTTTCCTGAGCTGGTACATACAAGTCAGAACCAGGATGCCACTGGTAACAAACATTAGCTAGTACTAACTGCTATAAGTATTCACAATGTTATTAATAGTTCCTCTATCGAATGACACTGTTATTACATACTTGCATACAAATAAGGAAACTGAGGCATGGGGAAGTTATGTTCCTTTGCCAAAAGTGATAGAACCAGTAAGCAGTGGAGCTGGGCTTTGAGCCCAGGCATCCTAACACCAGAGTCCACACACTTAACCCCTGTACCATTCTGGGAGTTCAGTAAATGATTTCTGAATGATGAAATACTGATTTGAGGAAGTTTATACTCCTTCAGGTGTTGTATCAGTCAGAATTCTACCGGATAAAGAACTAGTACTATATACATATGTGCATATGTTAGGCGATTTATTACAGTGAATTGGCTTACCTGATTGCAAAGACTGGCTAGGCCAGTCTGCAGGACTGGTCATCCAAGAGGACTGACTGGAAACTCTGGGGCAGGAGCTGACACTATGGTCTACAGGTGGAATGTCTTCCTTGGGGAAACATCAATTCTGCTCTTAAGGTCTTGCAACTGGTTGAATCATGACCACTTAGACTATCTAGGATTATCTTCCCTACATAAAGCAAACTGATTCTGATCAACTTTAATCATACCAACAATCATCCTCACAGCATCATCTATGTGTTGGATTGAGTAACCAGGAATCATAGCTTAGCTAAATTGACACAGAAGGTATTATGAGCTGAATTGCATTCCTGCAAAAGTAGTGTTGAAAGCTAACCTGTGATATCTGTGACTGTGACCTTATTTGGAAACATGCCTTTGCAGATGTGATCAAGCTAAGGTGAGGTCATACTGGAGTAGGGTGGCTTTTAAGTGAACATGACTGGATGTCCTTGTAAGAAGAGGAAGGCAAGTTGGACAGGCAGGAGGAATGCCCTGTGATGTGGAGACAGAGCAGTGATGTATCTACAAGACAAGGAACATCAGGATCACTGGAAACCACCAGAAGCTAAGGAAAAAACAAGGGAGAATCCTTCACGGGAGTCTTCAGCAAGAGCATGGCCCTGCCAACACCTTTGTTTTGGACTTCCAATCTCCAGAACTGTGAGACAATGAATTTCTGCTGTTTCCAGACAGTTTGTGATCTTTTTTTTTTTTTTTTAATGGCAGCAGCCCCAGGAAACTAAACAGATAATCTTAAACATAACCCTAAAAGATGTGAGCTCAGGTGCTTCAGTCGTATCTGACTCTTTGCGACCCTTGTACTGTAGGCTGCAAGGTTCCTCTGTCCACGGGATTCTCCAGGCATGAATACTGGAGTGGGCTGCCATGTCCTCCTCCAGGGGATTTTCTCAAGCCAGGAATCAAACCAGCATCTCCTGTGGCTCCTGCATTGCAGGTGGATTCTTTACTGCTGAGCCACAGGGGAAACCTACACTAAAGGGTAATAAATGCAAATAATGTCTACCTTACCGACGTTTGAAACTTCCCTTCCATTTAAAAACAGTAGTACGTTTGCCACTGTTTTCTTGTGGGCTCCTCAGCAGCCATCTTGGTGGATCCTTTCAAGTTTGACCTGTGTCTATAACCTGATTTGAGTAGCTTCTATTTAATTCCACATAAGCAGGAATTTATACACATTCCTATTAAAACAATCAGTTAAAATATTTTGCTTAAAAAAATATTTTGCTTAAGTCAATGTGATTGATATTGTAAAAGCATCTTTAGTAGTGCATTGAAGTAAATATTTATGGATGAATGGGGAATAAATTCATCTATTGCTTTCAGGGCCAGTTATTCATTCTTTGGATTTATGTTATTGTTAACAATTCTTTTTAAGGCTAAGCAGGATTTTGAGGAATAATTACAATCAGTGTCAGATGTGATGGAAAAAATAATAATTTGATTACTTTTTGCCTTATAGCCTATAAACTGTCTTCCTCAACAGAAGAACTAAGAATATTTTCAGCAATCAGAATCACATTAGAATAAATTTTAGAAAAGTCTCACAAAGTAACAGCTTGGAATGTCAACAGTTCTTTTGATAGGTAAATTTGGCATAGCAGTTTGCGGGTTTTTCCCTCAACTCATCCTGCAATTTTATAATCACATCTGTAATGTCATTGCAGCAGGCTAAATGAATTACCAGACTATTTGATGTTATCCAGTTAAAGACATTTTACCTGCAGAGCTCTGTATGATTGTGGAAAACTAAAATAGACTAATTCCAAAGCTCTAGACTCATTCGTACACAGATGTTAATTGTAACACCAGAATTCTTTCCGTGTGTATAGCAATTGGATTTCCATTCTGTATATTTGATGCCTTGCACTATATATAATGAACTTTATTGAGTATTTGCTGTCCATCATCTCCATTGACTACATATGACAAAATAAATACAGTGAGGTGAACTAACCTTCCCAGATCACACAGCTGGTAAGTGGTAGATCCCAGGCGGTGCTAGCGGTAAAGAACCTGCCCGCCAATGCAGGAGCTGTAAGAGGCACAGGTTCAATCCCTGAGTTGGGAAGATCCCTTGGAGGAGGGCAGGCAGACAGGCTAGGATTTTATCCTAGGCAGTTTGACTGCAGAGCCTGTCCTTTTAACCTTCTTGGTATATGAATAGCATGTAAATGGCATTCAGCAGAATTGAAAACACTTCATGTGTTCCTTTAAAAATAGTTGTCAGCCATTAGCATTAAACCAGTAACAGTTATAGAGATATTGATCGGTAAGTATATGGTTGAAGAAAGGGAAAAGAGCTTCACGTAGTCTTCAGTGTTTCATCTAAACTGAGCATCCTATCGCCCTGTAGGCTTAGTCTGTGTGGATGGCGACCTGGGCCCCCTTTCTCCAGCTAAACCTCCTTGGACTCATGACTCATTCACTGTGTCTGGAAGGCAGTTAAGCTGCAGAACTACTGAAGAAACGGCCCCTTTATATATTGAGATACATAGAGGTCACAGACATGATCTGGTAACCATTTCTGTCCATATGTTTCTTTGGTTCAGGAGACCAGGTTATCAACCATGTTGTTTCAGAAAAGGAGAGATAAAAGAAAACAATGGCAAGCTGTAAGTGGCCATTTTTTAGGATATTAGACACTTAGCTGACTCTCCATATTTGATTCCTTATTATCTTATTTGCTTCAGAAACATACCACAGCCCAGGGATGATGCTAGAAACACTTGGACATATTTCAAATTGAATTATTGTCATTCCTTTTATTTGAAAACACCATGAGAAAATTGAGCTCCAAAGTGCTCCTCCTGGGTATGCCTTGACAAAGGGCATTCTTGTTTCCCTGCAGCCAAGAGGCCTGTGAGAAAGGGCAAGAAGTGTCTGCTCTATTTTCAGGAGGCCTCCACTGCAAGAGTGGGTTTTCTCATGGCTGTCAGTTGACAAGGGAATTCCATGGGTCAAGCCTATAGTTAAATCAATTGCGTGCCTATATGGGAAAAACTCCAGCTTATCAAACTTTCTAGTGTAAATGCAGGAGTCTGGACTCTTTCACATAGTTCAGGTATTTAAATTATTTGAAAATGTATTTTTAAGATTACGTCCATTAAATCTTTTGAGCCCGCTAAGAATAAATCAACTGCCTGCTTTTCCGAGATACTAAAAATTAGTTCCCACCCAGACTGAATCTCTACCTGTTGTGCTCCATGCCTTTTAGATCCACGATGCTTCTTCCAAATGTGACTTTTAGCTCCCATACTTAGAATGAAGGCACTCCCCAGACTACTTCTGGATCAAGTGATCCTGTGGTGTTGAAATGTCCTGTTTTGTAACCAAAGTTCCATTTGGTCTTAAAATGAGCAGCTTGCAATTTAAATGTTATTTAAAAGAAGACAACTGTTTGGACTAAATTAACTGGCTTAAAAAAAAAATCTTATTTATTCATGTATTTTTTTTTTTTTCTGTGCTGTTTCTTGTTACTTCGAGGGCTTTTCTCTAGTTGCAGAGAGCAGGGGCCATGCTTTGGGTGCGGTGTGGGGGTGTCTCATTGTGGTGGCTTCTCTTGTGGAGCTCTAAGGTATGCAGGCTCAGTAGTCACAGCTCCCAGGTTCTAGAGCACAGGCTCAATAGCTGTGGCACACAGGCTTAGTTGCTCTGCGGCTTATGGTATTAGCCCCCATTAGGGATCAAACCCGCGTCTCCTGCATTGGCACGTGGATTCCTATGCACTGAGCCAGGAGGGAAGCCTTACTGGTTTATTTAATCCAACTACCCTTTTGAATAACCTAGTGTAGATTTAATCCAGTCACCTACTCCCCTTAAAAACTGACCACTGAATAATCACATGTCTTGGTTTGATAAACTCTTAATTTGTTTTTCTCTACAGGAGCCCATTGTTCTAACTAAATCCACTAATAGTTGGGCATCAAATGTGACAGTGACCATCTGTGCTTTACCTAACTCTAAACTGCTGTCTGTCCCCTATTTCCTCTGTGCAGGGAGTGAATTAGGCAACCAAAGGCTCCAGCTCCCCAGCACTGAGGAGTGAGGACCTTCGCTAAGAATTTTTATTTTAGGATGTGTGTAGGTTAGGACTGTGCGTGTGTGCTCAGTTGCGTCAGTTGTATCCAGCTCTTTGTGACCCTATGAACTGTAGCCCGCCAGGCTCCTCTCGCCCATGAGATTCTCCACCCAAGAATATTGGAATGGGTTGACGTGCTCGCCTCCAGGAGATCTTCCCTACCCGGGATTCGAACCCTTGTTTCTTGTGTCTCCTGCATTGCAGGCGGATTCTTTACCCACTGAGCCACCTGGGATGCCAGGTTAGGATTAAGTTCTGCTAATACCAGAGAGCCATCTAGAGTGAACCAAACAATTTAAGGGTCCATTATTTTACATTTAAGAAGTCCAGCAGTATTTGGTGCAACGCTGGTGTGGTTACTCTATAAAATATGTCAGGGGACCAGTCTCGTTTTTTTCTGGTGCTTTGCCTTGCATTATCAAGATCATGAAAGAGCTGATAAAGCTGCAGCCATTCACGTCATGAACAAAAAAGAGAGAAAGGGTGTGCCTTCTTTCTTAAGAGCTTTCCCTAAGTAAGTATTGATATTATTGAGATTTCTCCCTCCATCTCATTACACTGCCAGGACAGGGAAATACAGTTTTTCAGCTGAACACATTCAGGGTTCTGGTACAAATGAAAGAGGAAAAATAGATATTAGAAGCAATGAACAGTTTCTGCCACAGTTAAACTTATGAAGAAAATTTTCTCCCTCATTCAAAATTCAGTAAGCCAATATTTATTGATTAAGACACTGACCTAGGCACTGAAGATTCAGGATCAAACTGACATAGTTCCTGCCCTCTAGGATACCACAGTCTAATGGAGAAGATATTCCTGTTCATGTTCACAGGTGATTATGTAACAGAAGTAGGCTCACTTTCTATGAGAACAACTAGGCTAAGCTCTGCACTCAGGCAAGGGAGAAAGCTTTAGGGAAGCCATGAAAGAAAACTTCCGGACAGGAAGAAGTAATTCCAGTGATAATATGTTGGGCTGAGGTCACATAAGGTAAAGACAGAAAAAATTGGCAAGGGGACAGGTAAGGAGCATAAAAGAAAACGCCTGGAGAGATGAGCCCAGCCCAGATCACAGAAGTCCTTGTAGGCTGAGGTGGTGGCTTAGTGGTGGTGGTTTAGTCGCTCAGTCGTGTTCTACTCTTGTGAGCCCATGGACTGCAGCCTGCCAGGCTCCTCTGTCCATAGCATTTTCCAGGCAAGAATACTGAAGTGTGTGGCCATTAGGCTGAAGTAATTGAATTTAATTCTAAGGAAAATGGGGAATGATTTCAACAGTTGAGCAAAAGGGAGATGTTTAAGACATCTGATTTTGTTTTTAAACAATAAATTTGGCTACTTTGTAAAGAATGGATGAGAGAAGACAAATAAGAAAAATGTGGAGAAGCTGATGGAGGTTAAGGTGGTCTGCGTACTGGACAATGGGTGCCTGAACCAGGGTGACGGCCGTAGACGAGAGGTGGAATCAGTTAGGTTTGCTGGTGAATTTGGCAGGTGTCCTCTTTGGTAACTGTAACTGGATAGATGGCAGGAATATAATTCACCAGTGTGCATATCCTTTGTAAGGATAAAACTGAGGCCTTTGAAGGCAGACACAACCCCTTCGGTGCTTAGCTTGTTGTCTTTGACAGAAGTCACCTTTGACAAGGAAAGATGGCCTTTTTCATCCAGGCAGATGCGACTGTACACGTATAGTGTTTCAAGAAGAAGGTAGTGCTCAACGGTGTCAAATGCTGTTGAAAAGCTGAAGTAGATGAGACCGAAATGGCATCCACAGGTTTTGACACCAAAGAGGTGACCAATGACTTTCCCAGAGTGGATTCAGGAGATTGGCTTAGGACAAAAGGCAGATAGATGGAAGTGGAAAACTGAATAAGCGAGGAAAGGAGCTACAATGACTGGAACACTCTAGAAAATTTTCTATGCAGACAGGAAAAATTGGCAGTAGCTGAAAGAGTATGTAGAGCAAATCTAGGGTGCTTCTTCTAAAAACTGAAGTTACCCGAGTAGTCTTGAGGCAATGGGACTTATCCCATGCCTCTTCCTTTGGGAAGTCTGACATGACCGTTTGGACCCAGGTTACACTCATGTTCTGTGTGCTACCGAGTAACTTGAACATACATCCTCCTGGGATGTCCCATGCTGGCCTGAGGTTGTCCTGGCGTCTGCAGGCTTCTCACAGTCACCTGGGAGCAGTCCTCCCCTGGGCATGGAGAATGGCTTAGGTCCCCACTTCTTGTCCTGAGCTCACCACATTCGTAGGTCATCGGTGTACACATTTTGAGGGAAATCTCTATATTTAGTTCAAAAGATAAGATGGTAAACAACCTTTTGTTTAGAAGTAGACTCCCCCCTTCCCGCCTTCCCCACTACAAACACACTCAGTCTGATATTGGACTTGCTGTGAAAAAGAAAAACATCCTCTTGGAAAATTGTCCTTCAAAATAGAAAACACGGCTCTGGCTGGAAGGTGGCATTGTTGGCACACACACTGCATGGCATTCCACTGGAGGTTTTCAGTGTGCACAGGATGTGGTTACGAGTAGCAAGCCCATACCTGCAGGGACCTGAACAAGTGTGCATGCTTTTAACTCCAAGGACATCCAGAGTTTTCACATGTGACTTCTTCGCCGGGTTTGTCTGCTCTGAGAATGGATCCCTCCTGTCCTGGTTTTCCGTATGTTTGGTGCCTCCCCTTTCTCTTCTCCCAGCAGGAGCAGAAGTCGCATCTTGGCAGGACTGGGCGAGGTTCGCTCGGTGAGCTTCACTCTGCCAGGAAGAGAAGTGTCCACACAATCCTTGGTTTGTTACTAATGACAACCCGTAATAAGGATGCAGGTCAGGTCTGGCTTCTGGCCAGCTGTGTACACTCGTGTCAGAGTATACTGGGGGCCCAGGAGGGACTTCAGAAGGAAGGGCTGCCTGTCAGCTCAGAGGAAATGGTGTCAAACAAGCCCCCTCCCCCGCCCCCGGGTCAGCCCATTGTGTGGGGTCACCAACCAACAGCTAACTCTTCTGTCCTCTTGCCATTGATTGGCAAGATGAATGCCAGAAGCAGGTGAGAGAAGATGCGGCCACAGAGGTGGGCTGCGTGCTGACACGAGGGGGTGAGGAGCTCCAAGTACCTCTCCATCCTCAGGGCCTGAATTAAATGACTTCCTTCTCTGGGGCTACAGACAGGTCACGAGGGATAAAATTATCAGCTCAGGAAAGAGAAGATGTTTATAGCTTCTGCTACTTTTACAAAAATAGATAAAAGGAAGGATTGTTTTTTTCCACCCTCTGCAGCCTGTAAACTTCCTTAGCACTCTGCATAATTTGCTCCCTCTTCCAGAAATAGGGGAGTCCAGTGGGANCTCAGGAAAGAGAAGATGTTTATAGCTTCTGCTACTTTTACAAAAATAGATAAAAGGAAGGATTGTTTTTTTCCACCCTCTGCAGCCTGTAAACTTCCTTAGCACTCTGCATAATTTGCTCCCTCTTCCAGAAATAGGGGAGTCCAGTGGGACGTTGTGTGTTGAGACTGTCGGGTCCATGGTGTGTGACGCTTTCAAGGCAGAACTCTCCAGCTTAGAGAGTTACTTCACTGCAGCATCTCCATCTTTCTCCTTCCTTCTTTCCCTCCTTTTTCTTTTCTTTCAACTTTATGACTTGTAATTTGCATACCATAATTCACCTGTTCTAAGTATAATTTACAGAATCATGCAACCATCACTATGATCCAATTTTAGAACATTTTTACCACCCCCTCCCCCAGCACTCTTTCTTTTATCAACCACTTCTCATTCTCAGCTTCAGGCAACCATTAATCTACTTTCTGTCTCATAGAATTTCCTTTGTTGAACATTTCGTGTAAATGGAACCATGCAAACATTTTTTCTGGTTCTTTGTGTCTGACTTCTTTCACTTAAGCTAACTTTTTGAAATTTTATCTATGTTATGGCTTATGCAAGTACTTGGTTTCTTAATTACTGAATAGTATTCCACTGTATAGACATACCACATTTTGTTTATCCATTCATCACTTAGTTGATATTTGATTAATTTTACCTCTTTACTAATGTGAATAGTGCTATTATGCACACTTGGGTACAAGTATTTATGTGGAAGTATGTTTTTATGCTTTCATTTTTCTTGACTCAATATCTAGAAGTGGAATCACTGGGTCACACAGTAAATTTGTGTTCAACATTTTAGAAACTGCCAAATTGTTTTCCAAAATACCTGCACAAATATCTATTTCTATCAGCACTGGTTGAGAGTTAGTTTCTCCTCATGCTGACCAATGATGGTATTATCTGTCTTTTGCATTTTAGCCATTTTAGCCAGATGTGAAATGATACTGCAGCCTTTCTCGCAAAAGCTGGATTTAGGGAACTGAATTTTCCTGGTTGTCAGGGTATTATCTATGTTCTGCTGGCTTGACGGGAGCCATTCTGAGATAAGGAGACCAAATAAAGTCAGGAGAAAATAGTGACTAAAATAACAGGTTTCCAGGTGGTGTCAGTGGTAAAGAACCCACCTGCCGATGCAAGAGACCTAAGAGGTACAGGTTCAGTCTCTGGGTTGGGAAGATCTGCTGGAGAAGGGAATGACAACCCACTCCAATATTACCTGGAGAATCCCATGGACAGAGGAGCCTAGCAGGCTATGGCCCACAGGGTCCCAAAGAGTTGGACATGACTGAAGCAACTGGGCACACAGCACAGAGTTTTAAAGGACAAATGTCCTAGAAAGAAGTATTCTGTTAATGGATCAATAAGTAAGTAAAGTCACTCAGTTGTGTCCAACTCTTTGTGACTCCGTGGACTGCAACCCACCAGGCTCCTCAGTTCATGGGATTCTCCAGGCAAGAATACTGGAGTGGGTTGCCATTTCCTTCTCCAGGGGATTTTCCCGACCCAGGGATCGAACCCAGGTCTCCTGCATTGGAGGCAGACGCTTTAACCTCTGAGCCACCAGGGAAGCAATGAAAAAAATCATCTTATACTCTAATTCTCCTTAAAATAAGAAGAACTGGTTTGAAATACCTACCTTCTTGTTTGACAGATATGCCAAGATTTAAGCCATGTCTGAAATGTAAAACTTTAACTTTGTGGAATCTGATTCTACTTTGGGATAGATGATGTCAGAAATGAGTTCAATTATAGGACACCCAGCTGATGTTCAAATACTGTCTGATGGTAATGGTATGGGGGACTCCCGCCCCCAACTGCCCCCACGCCCAACTTCCCCCACTAATTCACACACACTGTGGTTTCTGGACCCTTTTTAGGGCCACTTGGGTTTGTAGCATCTTCTGGTTATAAGGCATTTTGAAGAAGGACATCTAAATTTTATCTTATATCAGATTTCACATAAGGACATTAATCTAAAAAGAGCATTTCGAGAACTTCATGCTTTGGAAATGTTGCTTGACTAGTTCACATGGAGGTATGTGTATTTTTACTTTGCTTGTATTAGATAAAATATAATAGCTGGTTCTGCTTTGGGATTTAAGTAGATGTGTTTCTTTATAGACCATATTATAAATCCTTGTTACTTGCCCTTGGTTAGATCATTTGGCTTCTACATAGAGCTACTAAGCCCAGTATTCCAATGTTAGCTGACCTCAGTACTTCCATGGCTACAGACTACACAAATGCGTGCCCTTGGTCAGAAGTAGGTGTGGAAGGATACATGCCAGGGTCAGCACTGGAAGGAGCTTGGGAAACAGATGTGACTGTTCTGAGGCTTTAAAATGTCCTTTATTTTACTCTAAGTAGGTCATTCATAAATGAATAGTGTAAAAACTCTACTGGATACTTAGTGGTCATTTAATAGGTATTTTCAAGGCTGTGTCAGTTAAGCAGGCAACTAATCATTTTGCCCATCTTTCCTAGGGTGTGTCAGAGGAGATAGAAAGAGACAAGATATGTGGACAAGTTGCTAGAAATGTGTAATAAATTGCCCAAGACTGATACAAACAGTGTTATATTCCTTGAGAAAGGAAACACTTTTTTTTCCCCTCTGAGAAACTGGAAAAAGGTTCACACTTAAAAAGAATACATGGCCTAGACTTTGAAGGATGGATGAAGTTTTTTNTATATTTAAAAATTATTTCTCAAGTATTAATCTTTTCAATTTCCATACCACAACTGGAATTTAAAAACTTTTTAAAGTTCTCTGATGTCTCAGTTGAGTTAGTCTTTGATATTTTTATTTGAAAAAATCATGCTTATGCTAGGGAAAATAGAAAACATTCCCAATAACTCAGTGCATAAAGAATCCACCTGCAGTGTAGGACACAGAGGAGGCATGGGTTCAATCCCTGGTCAGGAAGATCCCTTGGATAAGGAAGTAGCAACCTATTCTAGTATTCTTGCCTGGGAAATCCCATGGACAGAGGAGGCTGGCAGGCTATACTCCAAAGTTCTCAAAGAGTCAGACACAACTGAGTGATGAAGCATAGCACAGAGATAAATAGAAAAATAGAGAACTAAAAAGCAAAATAAATACACTAATAATTCCAGTATTACTGATATCTTCTTAGTTGATTTTTAGAGTTTTTGATTTTTACTTGAAAAATTATGTTTATTCTAGAAAAATTGTAGTAAATAAGTAAACAAATTTTAACAAGAAAAATACATACATACATATAATATACTCTGTGCGTACAGAAGGTCTTTGAGAATACATTCTGCTGAACAGCTAATATCTATACTTTCCAAACTCAATAAAGACCCATTTATGCCTCATTTGGGACTGGAAGTGCTAACACCCACTAAAAAATTACTTTTTCCTTTTAAAAAATTACCTCTTGAATGGAAACCCATGTAGTCAGCTAACATGAAATTTTGTCTAACTGAATGAAGATACTAATCTAATTCTGACCCATTTTTAAACTCGAGCATAATAATATATTTTCTAACATTTTCAATGAAAGATAATTAATGAAACATTCACAGTTAGCACTAAAAAAATCTCAATCAATTGCTTCTCCATCAAAGAAGGAAATCTAGTCTTAACTATTAGAAAAATAATTCCTATTTCCATTTATCTTCAACTCCTTTTGTAGTTCATTCCTGGTTGCTGATTCATTGTTTAATTTGGTTAAGAAGTCATTCAAAAGGAGATCCTTCAGTTGTCTGTGAACTTTAAGTCTTCCTCTCCTTTCACATTCTTTAGGCTTAAAAGCAATAAATGCCCTCCTGCTGCTATGCATTTATTTTTTTTAAAAAATTATTTATTTAATTTGTATTGGCTGTGCTGGGTCTTCGCTGATGCACTGGCGTTTCTCTAGTTGTGGAGAGCAGGGGCTACTGCTCTCTGCTAGGTGTGGAGCTCCGGCCTCTCCTCGCAGTGGCTTCTCTTGTTAAGGAGCATCGGTCTAGGGCGCTCAGGCTTCTGCAGTTGTTGCATGTGGGTTCAGTAGTTGTGGCTTGCAGGCTCAGTAGTTATGGGGCACGGGCTTGGTTACCCTGTGGCATGTGGAATCTTCCCAGACCAGGCATCAAATCTGTGTCCCCTGCCCTGGCAGGTGGATTCTTAGCCACTGGACCACCAGGGAAGTACTATGCATTTATCTTATTTCACTTATTATCTCTACTTTCTATGCATGTATCTACTTTTAGAATCTCTGCTCTTCCCCAGTTGTTGAGTTTATAGTCATGGAATTGTTTACAGTATCACCTCATTATTGCTTTGATGTCTAATATCTATAGAAAATGTAAAAATGTCTTGAATTCTCAAAAATTAGAACTTGTGTGGGGTTTTCTTTTTTTTTGGTCAATCTAATTAATTTATCAATTTTACTAATGGCAGCAAAGAAAAAGCTTTAAGTGTCTTTGATTTTCTCTATTGGCTATCACGTCATTGGTTTCCACTTTTGTGTTTATTCTATCTCTCCTAATGATTGCTTGTATTTAATTTGTCCTTCCTTTTATAGTTTTTTAAGTTTATTTCTTAAATTCTATAAATTTAAATCATTGACTTTTGACCTTTTTTTTTTCCCCTAATGTGAGCATTTAGAGTTACAAATTGCCCTTCAGGCCCTGCTACACCTATATTTTGCATATTTTGATATACTACTATATTTTAATTTTTTCATTATCATTCAGTTCCAAATATTTGTCAGTTTTCTTTGGAATTTCCTCTTGGATCTATAGATGATTTAGAACTCTGTTGTTTAGTTTCCAAGTATTTGATGATTTCCAGGTGTACTTCTTTTACTGACTTCTAGAGTAGTATTGTGTTTGGAGAACATGTTTTGAACTACCCCAATTCTTCAATATTTATTGAGACTTATTTTATGGCCCAGCATCTGATCTATCTCCGTATGTTTTAAGTGAGCTTGAAAAGAATACTGTCAAAGGATGTAATATTCTACAACATCGAACGGGTTCAGCTTGCTGATAGTGTTATTCAAACTTTCTATATCCCTAGTGACTTATGCCAAATTTTCCATCATTTGCTGAGAGAGGAATCTTGAAACCTTTAACTACAATTGTGGATTTGTCTATTTCTTCCTCTGGTCCTATTAAAGTTTTGTTTTGTGTATTTTTGAAGTTCTGCTTTTAGATGCATCCCCATTTATGATTTCCACCTCCTCCTGATGGACTGATCCTTTTATCATTATGAAATGTTCCTTATATCTTTCTCAATACTTTTTTTTTTCTGAAGCCTACTCTGTCTGCTTTTAATACAGGCAAACTTTTTATGACTAGTGTTTTCCATCCTTTAATTTTAGCCAATTTGTAGCTGTTTTTTTATACTGAATGTATTCCTCTTTTAAGCTACTAATAATTGAGCCATGGTTTTTAATCAGGCCTGGGGAACTTATTTCTGTTGGAGAGTTTATGTTTGGTTATAAGCCTACTATCTTATTTGAGCTTTATTTGTTCACATAATCTGTAGGCTTTTCTATGCTTTTCTGACTTTCTTTTGGATTGAGTAATTTTTAGTACTTCATTTCATCTCCTTTACTAATTTATCTTTATATTTAAAAATTTTTATTTTCTTAGTAGTTAATTTAAGATTTCTTACATGAATTTTAATGTTTTGAACTTTCACCAGAAATATTACAATAATTTATAATAATAAAAATCTTGATAACATATAATTTCATTTTCTTCCTTCTTATCTTTTGTGCTACCACGTATGTCATAAATCCTGTGATTGTTTTTGCTTTAAGGAGTCAGCTAATTTAAAAAAAAAAATTATGATATGAAAAGCTTTTCATATTTACCCATGTGAAAGANATAAACATGTAAATTAATTCAGAATAATTAACATTTGTCAGATTCCATCTTCCTTAAAATACGATACATTTCTATATAGCAAAATTTTTTTTTGCATCTCAGTAAATATTGATGGTTTTCTTAACATAAGCTTCATATTTCTTGATAAGGTACTACTCAATTATTTTACAGTTAAATTACTGTGGTATATAGTTCTATTAATATTAGATTAACTTGGTTTTTTCAAAAGCAAATCTTGTAACCTACAAATTATGCTGTATTCATTCAATGGCAGTTAGACACGAGGTCCATGAAAAGTACTGGGGCCAAGTTTTCAGAAGAATCTGAGAGATTGGGATCTTCCTCATGAATTGTGTCTGATGCTTGATCCACAGGGCCTGGGCCCTTTGGGACATATACTTGACCTGTAATGCTAGCCAATTTTCACATGGTTTACAATACTATTGGAATGATCCAGAGCTTTATGCATCCCACTGATCACTCGTGAATATAAGTACAGACTCTGTCTCTTATACACATCTCGTGAGTTTGAGTGAACTCTGAGAGATGGTGATGAACAGGGAGGCCTGGTGTGCTGCAATTCATGGGTTCGCAAAGAGTCAGACACTACTGAGCGACTGAACTGAACTAAACTGATACCAAAATGGAGGCATAGAGAAGGAAGAATAAATTTCCCTTGAAACAGAGATCGATTCTACAGATATACAGACAGAGGCAGAAATAATTCTAGCTGAAGAAGTTGAGGTTATGGATTCTAACCAAAAATAGATAAATGTATGGAAAGAAGGACATTTATTTCTTTTAGAACAAAAGAAAGTGGAGGGGAGAGGAAGACTAAACGCTCAGGAACAACTGAAAAATCTCATTTTGAATGACTTCTCACTAAGTTAAACAGTGGAACATTTTTTGACAATGGCCTAGAATAAAGTAGGAAGTAGACTAGGCATAAAAGGAAAATGGGACTTATTTTTCAAATTTTGTTGTTGTTGTTGTTGCTTGTTTGTTTTTTGGCTGCTTGGCTTGTAGGATCTTATTTCCCTCACCAAAGATTGAACCTGGGCCCCTTAGCACTAAAAGCAGAGTCCTAACCACTGACCACCAGGGAATACCCTTTCTAGTAGTTCAGACTAGAAAGAGGTCCTTCTATAACGGAAAACCAACTGTTGAGATTTTTTTTTTTAAAAGCAAAAGGTATGCCTTATATAATCCTTAGAGCATTAAATAGGCAGAAGATCTCCTAACAATTGGATCAGGAAAACCTTATCCTTAGTTAGATGTTTATCAATGTTATGTAGCAACATCTTTCATGACTTCTGGTATCTAAGCAACACAATATCATGTCATTGTAGCCTGCTTATTTTCCTGCTAAAACATTGGAGTTTGGCTTTCATAATTCTGAAATGGTTTCTAAAGAATTTTTACAAACAAGGTAATTAGTTAAAGAAGTCAATGTCTGGATGACGGTGAAAAACTAAAAGACCGTATTTTCACATATATCTAGGTAAGAGGTATACTTTCACTAGCTGGTTCCAATATGCCTGAGTTCCTAGTGATAATGGGTTTTAATGAATGAAGCCTAAAGCTGGGGCACACGTTACCCATATCATTCAAGTCCCTTTGTAGATGAGAAAGACATGGCTCCTCTTGGTTCACAGATGTTGAATGATTGGCACAATGTCACACAACTTATTAGTGACAGAGGCATCCTATAAAAATCACGCCATATATGCTAAGCATCTTGTGCCCAGTATTATGCTAAGTGTTTTAGTGTCACAAGAAACTCCGATGAGAAAACAGCATCATAGAGCCTAAGCAAATCGTCAAGGCAACCAATTTGTCAGTGGCATGGCCAGAATTTGATTCAAAGCTTGCCTGACTCCATAGTCGATGCTCTTCTCCAGTACCTCAGTCTTTTTTTTTTCTCTTTTTCCTCCATTTGTAGTGTGCTTTTCGTCATTTCCATTGGTAAAAATGAAAGCCTGAACTGGTAGCCTTATCAAAACTTGGACTGATGGATCTGTAGAAAAACAAATGGGTAAGACCAATAAAATAGTCTGCACTGTTGTACATCAGCTTCTGACTCTAAGAAATCTAATGCCAGTGGAAAAAAAATGTAGGTTTTCCTCCTTGGTGGCCTTGCAACCTTATACTTCCTCTTTCTCAGGCCATTCTGCTTTAAAAATTTATACATCTCGGGTATTCACAGGCTCAATGCTTCGTATCTAAATCTTTTCCCACTCATAAATGGGTTCCCATAAAAACCAGGGTTTTTTCAACCAAGGATTGTGACCCACCATGAAATCAATTCAGTGGGTCATAACTAATATATTTTTTAAAAAAACTTAATAAGATAGAGGACATTATGTCCTTTACCACTTGACCACCCCTGCCCCCACTAATATATTAGGCTTGAAGGGGATTTCATCTGATTCATATTGGGTGGCCGTGGGTAGAGGTAGTTTCTTTTAATTTTGATTTTGCTTGAGTTAACGTGCATTGCAAATGTACTGAAATCAGCATAAATCATGACCCAAAAAAGCCCCCTGCAGAGATCCTTAGAAGAAGAGACTTGTTTCCTTATGAGCTATTTATGTAATAATTAACTTACGGTGCTCTAGTGGTCTTTCTAACTTTCTCTTTACCAGGGGCCTGGAATCTAGGGGCTTCTCAGGTTTATTGCACCCAATTTAATTCTTGCCTGCTCTGTGCAAGCCAGAGTTCAAGACTTTGGAGCCTGAGGGCGCAGTGAAGCTTCAGCTGCCAAATAGCATGGGTCTAAGAGGATGAGAATCAGCTGGAGTTCAAGTGTTAGTCCCACTCCCTCCCCAAATGAAAAACCGCATTGAAATCTTTGTCCTCTGTGCTTTGTTCCTAAAGCAAACAATATTCAGCTAAGTACGGTGTAAAAGGTTACCATTTGCCACAACTGATAAATAAACTGGTGACCACAATGATGAGGGAGCAGTGGGGTATTTTGTGGTCTTGAGGGGAATTGAAAGCTCTCTTTCAGTGGAGACAGGCTACAAAAGACTAAAATCATCAAAACAAGGAAATCAATCTTTTTCTTAGAATAGAAGCTTTGTTGCCTGCAGTGTTTTTATTTTTGGATGCCTGCTCATTAGCAGGTAGATCAATTTCTAGAATCATTTTTTCTGACAAAGAGATTAAGGGTGGAGGTAAAGTTCAATTTTTTTTTTCTTTAAAAATTTTTAACTTAAAAAATAGTATATTGGGGTCCTAATAGAAATATAAAAGATGACTAGATTTTCCTGATCAAAGCAAATTTATTAGAAACAAAATTCAAAAACAAGATACTAAATAAGTGATGCCATAGGTTTTTTTGTTGTTCAGTCGCTCAGTTGTGTCTGACTCTTTATGACTCCATGGACTGCAGCAGGCCAGGCTTCCCACACCATCTCCCGGAGCTTGCTCAAACTCTTGTCCATTGAGTCAGTGATGCCATCTAACCGTCTCATCCTCTCTTGTTCCCTTCTCCTCCTGCCTTCTATCTTTCCCAGTGTCAGAGTCTTTTCCAATAAGTTTAGATAAATTTAACTGTGTACAATAGTTCAAGTTAATTATTACAGAAGAATCTTTTTTTTCTATATTTATATTGCAAAGTTTTTATAGTTATATAGGCTTTTGGTTTTATAGGGATTTGATGAGATTTACTTTGTTTGGAATTGGTAGGTAGTGGCCAAGATGTCTGAATAGGAAACCCCAGAACTCACCTCCTTTCCTGTGTGCCAAGTTGCTTCAGTCGTGTCTGACTCTCTGTGACCCTATGTAGTAGGGTCCTCCAGATTCCCTGTCCAGGGGATTCTCTAAGCAAGAATACTGGAGCGGGTTGCTAAGCCCTCCTCCAGGGGATCTTCCTGACTCAGGGATCGAACCCATGTCTCTTAAGGCTCTTGCATTGGTAGGTGTGTTCTTTATCACTAGTGCCACCTGGGAAGCCCATCTCCTTTCACAGGCCATCAAAATTACAACTATTTATAGAGCAACTATCCATGAGCATGACCTGAAGACTCATAGAAAATATATCCCATAACAAAAGATACAAAGAAAGAACCACAATGAGATGGGTAGAAGGGGCAGAGACATGGTGTAGTCCAGACCTACACACCTGGTGTAGGCAACCCACAAACAGGATAATTGTGACTGCAGTGTTTACCCCCAAGAAGTAAGGGATCAACACCCAGACCTATATATTCTGTTACATTGATCTATCCATTGATCTTAACACCATATTAATTTTTTACATAAAGTTTTAATATCTAGTAAAACAAATTCCTTCTTAACTACTCTTTTTATTTTGTTTTAATCTCCAAATGTTCTTGGCTAAATTTTTCTGTTTAGTTCCATGAAAAATAAGTAGTTTTTAATGTCCCTAAATGACACAAGTTTCGGGTAGAGAGGGTAATTTTTATTAGACTCTGTATAAACATGTAAATTAATTCAGAATAATTAACATTTGTCAGATTCCATCTTCCTTAAAATACATTTCTATATAGCAAAATTTTTTTTGCATCTCAGTAAATATTGATGGTTTTCTTAACATAAGCTTCATATTTCTTGATAAGGTACTACTCAATTATTTTACAGTTAAATTACTGTGGTATATAGTTCTATTAATATTAGATTAACTTGGTTTTTTCAAAAGCAAATCTTGTAGTCTACAAATTATGCTGTATTCATTCAATGGCAGTTAGACACGAGGTCCATGAAAAGTACTGGGGCCAAGTTTTCAGAAGAATCTGAGAGATTGGGATCTTCCTCATGAATTGTGTCTGATGCTTGATCCACAGGGCCTGGGCCCTTTGGGACATATACTTGACCTGTAATGCTAGCCAATTTTCACATGGTTTACAATACTATTGGAATGATCCAGAGCTTTATGCATCCCACTGATCACTCGTGAATATAAGTACAGACTCTTTCCTGCTTTTAACAGGTCACCTAAATATTGCTCTATTTCCAAAGACTAAAAGTTTTTTCCCATGAGACAAGCAACTCTTTTCCCTTTAGGATTGTCCTATCTCCAATAACAAGCATTCCAACTGAAACATATGCTATCAGTTCCCATTTTCCCCCCATATTATTCTCTGAAATACGAGAAAAAAAAATCAAATGGGGAATGAGAAAATTAGAACTTTCCCCTATACACCATTTTTGGAATGTATTATTTTTATAAACAATGAAAGTAATTTTCCCACCCTAACTAAAAGATTTCATAAGCCAATTTTTTTCCCATTCATTTTTCAAAGTCTTTATGGTGCAGACTGTGTTGTGTCATAGACCAGAGACGTTCTGGAGCCAGACACCAGCTTGGCACTCAAAGTCTTCAGCTGTCAACTTGTCCACGAGGAGCAAGGCGCTCCTTGCTCCCATTCTGGTCTGGGTGTTTCAGCTTCTTCCCCTTGCTGGAGAGCAAGCTTGGGTGAAGCATCAGTCCTAAATATCAGTTCTAAACCCAGTCATAGGAGACGTGGGTTGAGTGGCTAGGGTTGACTCTCATTATAGCGTTCTCTTACCCAGCTCAAGACCTGAAGCATCCAGACAGTGAATCTCACTTCAGCGTGTGCACATTCCACATAAGTCCACACACACAAATATTCCCAGGTATGTATGAAGTTTCACGTTTCTTAACTTGATAAAATACTTATAAAATAATTGGAAAAACTTGTTTAAAAAACCAAAAATAATCAGATAAATGGTCTTGCTAAAGCTGTTGGAATTTCAGAGAAATAAATCACTCTTTTATCACTATTCCCTCAAAGAATTTTTTTTAATTCCCTGATATTAAAAATAAAATACACTGTAGTTTTACTGTTTTAACCATACCGATGGGAAGGTCTCATGGAAAAGAGATGTAATTGGTGTTGACAGTAAAATTAGTAGGTCATGTGTTTGCCACATTAACCTTTATGCATTGGGGGGACAGTAAAAGAAGAACTTTGTATGATGCAACCAATTATTGTATGACCTCAAATACAGTTCAGGTTATGTCATATCGCTAAAACAGAACATCCCTGTTCAGTAGAAATTTGAAATAACACAATTTACCTGGGAAGTGGCTATATTTCTAGTCCCATCAATATTGTGCTAAAGATCTTTCACAACACGAGAATGGGCCATAACAGAGGCTGAAGAGATGGTTATCCATGAAATTTGTCCCAATAATCTCTTCAAATTCTCACCTGCTCTCAGTCACCTCTTTATCAGATACCAGACACTGGAATTCTCATCATTAGTATATGTTGTTTGCACTAAGACATTATCCCAGACTCTCAAAAATCACGGAATCAAGATGTCAAAAGGTTTTGTCAAGAACTGTGAAGGGTCTCAGATTTTACCCCACTTTCATGCTAGTAGGCTAACCAGTCAGTTTCTTGGATTCTGGCAGAAAACAGGAGAGTCTTGAGTCATAGACAAGAAAAGTTTATCCCTCACATGCATAGCAGTAGTCAAAGTATCAGCATTTTATCTGGTTCCTTGAGCACCAATTCCCATTCTCTTCTCCTCTCCACCTCATAACTGACCCTGGTGTTTCCCCTTGTGGCCCCGCATGGTCTGCTGAATTTTTCCCTGGGGAACTGTGAGTATCATAAACTTTCATGACTTCAAGGCCCCTTCTCTTTGATTTCTGCATTACCTCACCATACCTTAATTAACATTAAACTATCATTAAAACATAATCAGTAACTCTGCTCACAAGCACACAAACACGTGAGAGATCCATGAAGAATTGTCTCCCAACAGTACTATCTTAAGGGCATTGATTCAAACACCACTGAAGCCTAGATTTTCTCAAGAGGAAATCTTCCTCTCACAAAGTGACTCAATCTATCTTTTAAACATTTTTCTTTAAAAATTCTCATATAATCTGTGACTCTTAATCGACTTCTTTGATAGCTGGGATCCAAAGAGAGTGTATATGTCTGAAATCCTTCATAATATATAAGCATATGTGAGCACTCAGTTGCTTCAGTCATGTCAGACTCTGCTACACCATGGACATGCATGCAGCCTACCAGGCTCTTCTGTCCATGAGATTCTTCAAGCAAGAATACTAGAGTGGGTTGCCATGCCCTCCTCCAGGGGATCTTCCCAAGCCAGGGATCAAACTCGTCTCCTTTGTCTCCTGTATTGCCAGCTGGCTNATGTCAGACTCTGCTACACCATGGACATGCATGCAGCCTACCAGGCTCTTCTGTCCATGAGATTCTTCAAGCAAGAATACTAGAGTGGGTTGCCATGCCCTCCTCCAGGGGATCTTCCCAAGCCAGGGATCAAACTCGTCTCCTTTGTCTCCTGTATTGCCAGGTGGCTTCTTTACCACTGGGCCACCTGGGAAGCCCCATAAAGCAATTATATTCTAATTAAAATTAAAAAAAAAAAAGAGGTTAAATAAAGAAGTTAGCATGCCATGACTTGTTCCTACTAAATCCAGAGTGGCGCCAAGTGGTCACCACTTTATTTTCTCCATCTAGGAGCTCATTATTTTATATTATAGTTATATTAACTATATTATATATAAAGTAATTATATTATATAAAATGTTATATAAAGTTTATGTATGTATCTCTCTGTTTTTAGTGAACTTAGACCAGATTAGATCAGTTCCTTGAATTATTTAGCTGCTGCCTTGCAAACTGAGTTTTTATTATCATCATCATCAACAAGCATTTAGTAAATATTGTATGTTGCTCTGATCTATGATTTGTCTCGAAGGAATGACATAAAGAAAAAATTGCTGTTAGAAAAAGAAATTCCAGGAAGCATTCCAACACTGGCGACAACTGGGCCAACTAGTATCAGCAGAAAGAAAAGCATCAGTAAGGAGAACATGCCAAAGTGGGGAGAAGTATTTAAGTGAGGAAGACCACACTGAAGTGAATACTTTTAATGCAAGTCAAACCTATTCTTTAAGAATTACATTTTTGTAATTATTTTTCTTACCACATTACTCTCTCTGCAGACAACTCCCTATTAGCACTTGTGTCCTTAATCTGATTGGTTGTTTTTATCATTTATCATATAGATGTCCTGGCCAGGTCATAATCCTGGGAGGCAGGGACTGTATCTAATTCTTTAATGTTTTGACCCTCTGCCACTCCAAGATTTAACTGGCTTAATCCTATGTACTTAGTGATAATTTTGGAACTGAAAATTTCAATTTGAGGGGATTATAAAGCAGAGACTTAAAACTGAAAGGAGCCTTGGAAACTGATACCTAGAAAGACTGAATGACTTGCCTACAAGCTCATAAATCTCTATGCATTCATTCACAAAAATGCTTCTCCCTAGCTTCATTGCCAGGATTATGTTTCTTGGATATCCAAAATTGCTCTAAAATCTCTGCTTACAAGGCAGCAAAGCCTATTTTGATTGTTTGGCTTGGTGGAACTAGTTTACATATTAAGAAAGGTACACTTTGATCCCGGAGTCTGATAATTCCTTCCAAGACCATGTGTAGGCTTTTACATAGACACAGACATAAACAAAGTCATCCCAGAGAGCTATTGGGAGTGTTTCTCAGATACTGGTGTATATTTAGGAGATGATGGTATATATTTAGAAGGGTTTCTTTCCTAATTCTTTTTATTAGCAGTTGGGATAGTGCCAAGAATCACAAGCTGAAAGTCAGCATTTCATTAAAATGACCCAAAGAGCAAATCAAATTTTTCTGTAGCCCCAGGAAGAACTATCTGTGGTGCATTTATAAACAGAGTTAACCAGAAGGCAGAGCTTCTTTGATGACTGCACTGGTCTAAGCTCTCTAATATGACTCATGGAAATAACCAGCAGTTGTGGCCATGGCTTCATCAGCTGGGCTCAAAAAAGTCCCAAAGATTGTATATGTCAAATAGACCCTACTCCTTCCCTGTCGATCAAGACCCAAGGCCTTCTGCATGTACACCTCAACTTGATTACTTTAAAAATCATTCTCTATAAATCATTGGGATGTTTTTGTTAGTTTATATTTTATTAGACATTGATGGAAAAGGAACACCATAACATCTATCCTTTGTCCATATCCCATTAGAAATTCTGGAAGTCCACTATTAGGGACCCTAAGATACCTTCTTTCTTCATGTTTACTATACTGATTTTTAATTTGTAAGGGGTACATGACACAGAGACTATACTTTTCCAGTCATTTTGTAATNCCATTGGAAAAGACCGCAGGAGGAGAAGGAGACAACAGAGGATGAGATGGTTGGATGGCATCACCAACTCAATGGACATGGGTTTGGGTGGACTCTGGAAGTTGGTGATGGACAGGGAGGCCTGGCGTGCTGCCGTTCATGGAGTTGCAAAGAGTCAGACACAACTGAGTGACTGAACTGAACTGAATTACTTTACAATATTGTGATGGTTTTTGCCATACATTCACATGAACCAGCCATGGGGGTACATGTGTTCCCCATCCTGAACCCCCCTCCCACCTCCCTCCCCATCCCATTCCTCAGGGTCATCCCAGTGCACCAGCCCCGAGCATCCCGCCTCATGCATCCAACGTGGACTAACAACCTCCACTTTTGAGGCTTTTCCTCACCCTTCTCCTGTGGCCAGTCCCTGAGCTAAGCTCTGGGGTGACAGAGGACAGCAACTTGGTCCCTGACCCTGGGGAGAAGCCCCCAAGCAGAGGGGGAGGATCTACAGAGGAGCTAACTGAGCCACAGGCTCATCCCAGCTGCAGCAGGAGGGAGCTGTGCGGGGGCACCGAAGTGTCTCAGTTGTAGCCTGGAGAGGGCATCGCCCTGGGGCCTGACGCACTGTTGCAGGGACACTAGAAGTAAACTTGCTGCAGCCTCTACTCCAGAGAGTGGCGTCTTCTACAGCCCGGTTACCGCAGGCTAGCCACATGCAGGCTGAGATGCTCCCAAGCGTGGGAAGCTCATCACCTCTCCAGAGAGGCCGCTGTGTCCTCAGGCCACCTGAGTGGTCAGGTTAAGCAAGCAATCGGATGTCTCCAACCCCCACCCCTTGGCACTGGTTCTGCTTCCTCCTGGGCCTTTAGGCAGCTGAAGGCAGGCACTGTGTTTCTTCAAAGCCTTCTCTTCTAAACCTGTCCATCCCCTCACTGGCCTGAACCCCCTTATCCTAGAGGGGAGCAGGTCATCAAAGGGATTGGTTCTGAGAGCTGACATGCCATCAGGCAATTTGGTCAAAAGACAAGGGCTCACAAAGTCACTCTGGGGGTGGCCAGCACTTACACTGAGTTTCATGACACAGGTCCAGCATGTGGCCTGTAGTTGGACTTTGTTGAAGGGAATGAACCCAAGAATTTTTAAAAAATTCAGGCTAATGTGAATCTCTCTCCCTCCAATTTCTCCATATGTAAGAGCAGTACTAATTCAGAGTAACCATCACTACCCATTTAGTGAGCATTTATTATGTGCCAGGCACCATGAAAAGGGCTCTACACGTATCATCTCATTAAATTCTCCCACCAAAGCTAGAGGCAGCCACTGTCTATGGAAGAAAAGGAAGGCAAATATTTAAAATGGAAAACCAACAAGGAGCTACTCTAGAGCGAAGGGAGCTGGCATGTTATGTGGCAGCCTGGATGGGAGGGGGGTCTGGGGGAGAGTGGAGGCGTGTATACGTATGGTTGAATCCCTTTGTTGTCCGCCTGAAATGATCACAATATTGTTAATGGACTACACTCCAATATAAAATAAAAAGTTAAAAAGGAAGCTGAAGCTTATACAGATTAACTTGCCTATGTTTACTCTAATAGGGAATGTCGACTTCAAAGTCAGATTTCCTACCAGGCTCAGGAGCAGGCTGATCCAGGTGGGAGCTAAGCATCTTAACCTTGCTGGAGACAATACCACCTTGCCCTTCAGCCTCCTGATCAGAAAAGACAACACAAAGCATCTAGCATTTGGGGTGACAACTGTACCAAGAGGGGTAAGCTGCTAGGAACAGTCAGTATCACCTGGTGGCCTGTGGGAATCCAGGTACCCGACAGCTAAGAGGTCTGGCAGGAGACACCTCGGCCAGCCCGGGGTCCAGCTACTCTTCAGAGAAGGGGACCCTTGTCCTCCCAATAAAAACAGGTCTCCCAGCTGCGAGGGCCAGAGGGCCAGAGAAGATACAGACGCAACTAAATCCAGCCCTTGCTCCCTGTCAGCGCAGGAGGAGGGCTCTGGGTGCTCTAAAAACTGGGTTAAAAATGGCTTGGCTGTACCTATCTTATCTGCTTTGCACTGAAAGCCTTCAGCACGTGGCAGGTTTTCACGTAGAATTTTCCTTGCTAATCCCCCTTTGTTAGCTCTGATGCCAACATTGCAATACCAACCGCGTCTGGATGATTTGAGAGGGATTACACACCCTCAATCCTTCAGCGTGTGGGAGAAGAATGTTTTCTCAAATCAAATTTTACACAAACCTGTTTTCAAAAATAACCAAAGTGCAAATCCCTCCTCGGGATTGAAGGGTTGGGGAAGACACTTGTCTCTTCAAAATTCAACATGGCAAACGGAAGCTCGTCCTCCTGGAGGGCGAGGGGAAGGTACAGAGCCACCTGGCTGTTTAACGGCATTGACCCTTCTTGTCTTCCAGACTCTCACGCTCACTAAGTGGGGCTCTGTGGATAGGAGGGTTAGACACTGGCATAGGTTGACACTGACCTGTGCTCAGAGGGGTACCATGAGCAAGGCGGGGAAGCAATGGGAAAGGTTCAAATTCAAGTTCAGTGAACATCTACCAGTAGCCTACGCTGTGCCATGCAGTGTGCTGGGCGTTGTGAGTGATGCGATGATGAATAAAATCTGAGCCTTGCCTTGGGGAAATTACAGTCAAGCAGGGAAGGCAATTATACATCTAGAGAATCCTGAAATGGGACGGATCGGGGCAAGGGCTCTAACAGAGCAGCAAGGGACAGAGAAAGAAGATAGTTCTGCTCTTGTACAAGGCTTCCTGGAGGCATGGGGGAACATGGATGGGGTTGTGCTTCTTGGGGGCTGGCACCCTGGAGGTCTCAAAGGCTGTCCCATATTAAACAGGAAGCGGGCTAGCGGGACCCAGGCAGACCCATTCTGGGCCAGACTGTCACTAACTGTGTGACACTCAGGTGTCACTACACCCTTCTCAGCCTCTGCTTCCATGCTGTGGGGGCCCTGGCACTCCTTTCTGCCTGGCTTGGTAGAACAGGCCATCTTGAAGGCTCCTTCCAGCTCCTATGCGAGGCTTTATTTAGAAGGTCAGGAAAATGTAACAAACTACATAAGATGCTGCAGGCTTGCAGGCTTCATCCAAGTTGCTCAGGGCCCAGAGTCTGTGCTGCCTGGAATTGCATTAGTGATTTCTCCTTAATGCTCTGGTGGCCGCGGCTGATCAGCTGGGTCCCAAAGCCACCTCCACTTGCAAATCCTCTTCCCTCTCGCCAGCCCTTCCCACCGCCTCCACTCTCACCAACATCTGGGTTCCTCTGCACGGTGGCCGCCTGCCTCTCGAGGCTGATCTTTGTCACAGATCAGAGGTGGGTGGTTCCTGAGCCTGGCTAGTCACAGGAACTGGGCCTTCCTCTCCTGGTCCCCAAGGGAGCTGCAGTGGGGTACCTCTGGAGAGCCAAGCAAGGCCCCTGGATATAAAGGGGCCTTGAAGTCGGATTTCGTCTGGCTGTAACCAGGTACAGGCAGCAACGTGGCCAAGCCATAAACCCTCACCTCCCTTGGCCGGCAAGGCCATGCCTGCCACCCACCGAGCCCCCGACAGGCTGTTCACAGTGAGCAAATCACCCTTGTGGGGGCTGATTAAAGAGGGATGTGCGGTCCCTAAGGTTACTGGAAGCTCGGGCTGCTCTCGAATGCATAACCCTGATATTTTCTTCTTAAGCAATTCTTCTGCTCTTTGATGTTCTGCGGCAGCAAACAATCACATTCGGTTTGGTGCACAGGAAGGGGAGGGGGAGGGCGGAGAGAGGGCTGGGGGAGGGGGAGAGCCAGCCCAGCTCCGTCTGCCCATGCTTTCCGGGCAAATTCGGCCTTACTGTTTCATCCCTGGCTGGTCAGGAATGCAGCACGCTGTGGGTTGTTTTCCACAGCGCCCGAATCACGGGTGTACGCGGGAAGTGGTGCCAGTGGTTGGGTTTTATGGCTTTAAATGCAGAACTTCCCAACAGCTTTTTAAAAAAATCCTGTGACTCACTTGTCAGTTTCCCTTTGCCAGAATGCCCTGGGGGCTCAGGGGAAGGAACAAGGATGAGCTTTGGAATGGCTGTGTCTGGAAGAGGGGAGAAGGGGAGGAAAAGAGGAAAAGGGAGGACAGAGGGGCCCAGAAGAAGATGGGAAGGAAAAGAGAAGGCACGAAGGAGATGGATGGAGGTGGGAGAGAAGAGCAGAGAATCTGAGAGAAGAAATGGGGAAAAGAAGAATCCATCCTTTATGACACGCAAGAGAGGAGGTGATGACATAGCAAAGTCGTGATGTTGACTGGGAAAGGTCACTTTAGCCGAAACTGGGTTAAAATCATGGAAACCTGCTTCGGGGAGCAGGGCAAGTAGTGGAGGCTCAGATCATTTAAACCAGTGGTCCCCAACCCTTTCGGGACCAGGGACTGATTTCATAGAAGACAGTTTTTCCAGGGACCGATGAGGGGAATGGTTTTGGGTTGATTCAAGGGCATCACATTTATTGTGTATTTATTTCTATGACTATCACATCAGCTGCACCTCAGATCATCAGGCATCAGATCCTAGGGGCTGGGGACCCCTGATTCAAACAACTTGCTCAAGGGTTGACCCCCTTCTCTGGGCTCCCCATCCTTCCTTACTTTCATCCTTTCTTTCCTTCCTACCCCTTCCAAAGAGTAGCCAACCAAACTGTATTCCGATGCAGAGGCTTCTGTAATTTCTCTTCTGTGCGTACCCAAATCATAGCCAGTGCCCTGCTCCCCGAAGCCAGGGGCCTTGTCCTGGCAGGTGGGGGAGGAATCAGAACTGGTTCCTGTGATACTGATGTGGGGCAACGTGTCTGAGGAAAAGCTGAGCCCTTTGGCAGCATTATGGCTACAGTGAATAAAATTACACCAATGTTTCTCCTGGCCAGACATCTGGGGAATAGGTGAGTATTTTCAAGTATTCCTTTTTAAGAGTGAAGCAGTAGGTTTCATTATCATATTTTAATTAAAAGGAAAAATCCTATTAAACAATTCCCAATGTATTGGGATTAGCAAAAACCAGCACCTGAGACCCAGTAACTCAGCATGTAGGAACACACTAACAGACACATTTTCCTCAGAAATTATCTCTACACCTGCCCCTCCCCTCCAAGCCAAGGAACCGGCTTCCAGCAGGCTCCATCCGTCCATCTGGGGAGGGCCAGGATGGGCATTCCACGCTTCCCTCTCTCTCTAAGGGACATGGTAGGAAGCCGTGTATGTATGAGTGCTAAGTCGCTTCAGTCATGTCCAACTCTTTGCAACCCTATAGACTGTAGCCCACCAGGCTCCTCTGTCCATGGGATTGTCCAAGCAAGAATACTGGAGTGGATTGCCGTTGCCTTGTCCAGGGGAGCTTCCCAACCCAGGGATCAAACCCAAGTCTCTTAGGCCTCTTGCATTGGCAGACACATTCTTGACCAGTAGCACCACCTGGTAGGAGCCATGTCTCCCCAAAACGTATTGATGCCCCCAAAACTTCCCACTCAAAGCACTGCCGGCAAGACACTGGTGTTAGAATGGGGTAGTTGTGGGCTTGAAACCCACCGTCCTCACTTCTTAGATGTGTGACTCTAGGTGATTCCTTGATTCTTCCTGAGCTCTAATTTCCTAACTTTAAATGTGAATTTTATATCCTCTCTGTAGGGCTGCTGAAAGGATTAGAACTTACATATGAAAAGAAATTGTGGCTCAGCTGGTTAAAAATCCGCCTGCAATGTGGGGGACCTGCGATGGATCCCTGAGTTGGAAGGATCCCCTGGAGAAGGGAAAGGCTACCCACTCCAGTATTCTGGCCTGGAGAATTCCATGGACTGTATAGTCCATGGTGTCGCAAAGAGTCAGACACAACTAAGCGACTTTCACTTCATAAAAAGAAATTAGTACAGTGCTTAAGTGGTAGTTAGTAAGCGGATCAGAGCTGGGACTTCCCTGGTNGCGCTCAGCTTTCTTTATGGTCCACCACTCACATCCATATATGGATAAAATATATATATACTGGAATAATATATATATATATAATATATAATATAATATAGAGAAAAACATTCAAAACAACCCAGTCCAACTCTGACTTTTCTCTCTTGAAAGTCCCTGGACAGTCTCTTTCTGGACTTTTTCCTATTGGTAAACCTAATATTTGCCATCTGTCTTTCCAAGAGCTATGCAAATAAGAAGGTTTAGAGCTCTTTGGAGAAAATGATGTGCACAAGTATGTCATTTTGGAATTGACTCTTTTTTTCCTTTCAGGAGGAAGAGGGAAGCCAGGCAGTTCCGAGTATTTGAGAAAACAAGTGGAGCAAGGGGAGTGGCTGACATAGGAAGGGAAAGAAGACATATTTCATTGACAGAAGTTCTTCTCCTTCTGGGCCACATGGACCCACAGAACCTGGACCTCAGGCAGGTTGGAGCGGGGAAGGCGTCACCGAGCTGAGCTGCTCATTGCCTTGCAGTGCTTGGAGGCCAGCCCCTCCACGTAGTATGCAAAGGCTGCTTTTGGCTGCTGCCTCTGGAAGTCTTGCGGCTACAATGAACAGACCATTCTCTAGGTCAGCCCAGACAGGAAGGGAAAAAGTGAACCCACTTTTATTTTTATTACCACAGAACTTCTGTTTTCTTCACAGATTTTGAAAAAGAACCAACTAGATATTACTTAAATATAAGAAAACCCTCAATACTATGGATGTGCCATATGCTCAGTCATGTCCAACTCTTTGCCACCCCATGGACTGCAGGCTTCTCTGTCCATGGAATTTTCCAGGCCAAAATACTGGAGTGGATTGCCATTCCCTTAATCCAGGGGATCTTCCTGACCCAGGGATTGAACCTGCATTTCCTACATTTCATGACAAACCATGAATTTTCCTCAACTCAACTCATCATCCTGAAACTAGGCAGGTACTATGCATAATATGCAGAGTCAGTAATAACAGCCACACAGAGAGGCAATCTCTGCTAGCTAATAAATCCTACATTCCTACACCAAGCCTGTCCTTGCCCTGTTAATATGTCCTTGGCAATTTTTAATTCAGTTATTAAATTCAAGTGTAAATAATCACCAACTCTAATTATCATTAAATATGACTCATAGCTAGCCACTGTATGATATTTTGCTTATAACTTTCTTTCATTTTGCAAATCTAATTTGAACTGTACAAAATCCCTCCAAAATGTATTATCTTAATTCACATGTATTAGTTAGTATGCGCTGTCATAACAAAATACATCCGGGTGGCTTAAACAACATTTATATTGTCACAGTTCTGGAGACTAGATGTCAAGGGGCAAGCAGGACTGGTTCCTGGTGAGAACTCTCTTCCTGGCTTGCAGGTTGTTGCCTTCTCACTGGATTCTCTCATGGCCTTTGCTCCGTACGCTTGCGGAGAAAGACATATATCACTGTCTCCCTCTTCTTCTAAGGACACCAGTCCTCTCAGATGAGTGATCCAACTGTATGATCTTGACCTTAATTGCCTCCTTAAACACCCTGTTTCCAAATACAGTCATACTGGGGATTAGGGCTTCCACATATTAATTTGGGGTGAGAGACAAGTCCATGACACCCCATTCCTCAGGTAAGACAACTGATGGAAAACTGAAACTAGACGAACTAAAGTGTCAGAGCCAGTGCTTGCTTCCAAAGATCTTTTGCTGCAATTCACTTGTGATTTAAAAAATAATAATAATAATTTAATGTATGTTTGTAAAGAGCCCCTGGCTTTTCAGAAACTTCAAAGATGATCTGTAAAACACTGAAACAATGAAAGCATGAGATTTAAAAAAATGTTTAATAAGATTATTCCATACCATATTATTTATTACCTGTTTAAAAATAATGATTATTATTCCTTATACTATATTACAATTCAGTAGAGGTAATGTCACTCTGCTCTGAGCCTTGGTAGTTTCACACCCCAGCGAGCATGCCTGCAGACCACAGACACACGAATGTGCCTGTTGAGACCAGATGAACCATCCCGCTGAATCCAGCCCAAATTGCCAATCTACAGAACTGTGAGCTAAAAACTCATTTATTCAAGCCCCTGAGGTTTGAGGTTGCTTGCTCTTGAAATAACTGATAACTGATGCCCTAATTAATAAAAGAGAGTTAAAAACAGAAGTACAAAGAAGTCAATGGCTGCCTTAATATTTTGAATCTCCTTTCTTTTCTAGGTTTAACACTCAGGCACTTGATAAATATTTATTTTCATTATTCTCAGAAGGACTACTCTGAGATTGAAAATGTAGACAGCTTAGTCAATAACATTTATTCAATCATAGAGTTACCCACGGGAGAAGGAAAGAAAATACTTTAGACATGAAGGTTGACCTTTAAATTCTCAACAGCCAGTAGGAGTATCTAAACCAACTCTGAAACACATATCTGAATAGATGGGTACAGAGGAATAGATATATAACTATGTAAACAGAATTAAAGATTATGGAGTGATGTGCATGAGAGCAATGGTGGGAAGAGGCAGCGTGATTAGAGTGACTGTACGAATGTATTTTCTGACCAAAGTGAGCTTCTGAGTGGACCCTGGTGTGCCCACATTTACTGATATCTCCTCTACCTCTTCACCCTCATTGCAATCGTATTCACTTGCTTTTTTGGACTGAAACAATCCAAGTACTTTTACCAAGCAAGCACAGAGAATTCTCCCATGAGCAAAAAGATACTAGGGTGCAATTCAGGTCTTTTTAAGCATCTGTATTTCACTGTGCCTTCTGCCCGATTGCCTTGTTCTACATCTAAGCAATGGAGATTAGGCCTGAGTTTGTGTTCCTGGCTGCCAAATAAATCATTCTCCAGCATATCGTTTTTATGAACCATCATATTTTTCCATGTTGAGGGTATTCTGGGCAAATATGGCATTCTGGAGAGGAGATTACTATTGATTACAAGCACTGCATTTTGACTTTGTCATATGGGTAAAACACAAAAAGCAAGAAGAGAATGGTAATGAGGTTTAGGCTAGAATCTTAAGGTTAGATACTGAAGGAGTTGATGAATGCCCTTTTGGGAAGTGGTTGCTTTCTGAAGAAATCGGCGTAAGATCTATCACGTGGTTTTATCCCACACCATTAGCCTCTCCAGGTTGGAGGTGGTTGTCACTGGCGTCTCAGAGCCCTGAGTTAAAGTCCTTTGGGAAGAGTGTGCTAGCTGGGAAAGGATTTTTGTGGCAGTACACATGACTTGTGTGGTAAAGGAGTACATTCAGGCAGATGGTACTGTAACATTTCCAACCTAAATCTGGAGTTTTGTGAACTTGCCCTAGGACGAAGTTAGACTTCTGGAAACTTTACCATTTTTAATCTTCCTTCCTCCCACCTCCAATTTCCCACATATTTGTGATAAAATATAAAATACAGACACCTCAAGAAGTCAATCTTAGCATCTTACAGTGTGGCAATTAGAACAATTACCCTAAACTTTTCTTTTGGAGTCCATTCTGTATTTATTTAAAATTGAAGTACAGTTGACTTAAAATGTAGTCTTCATTTCTGGTCTTCAGCAAAGTGGTTTATATATATATGTATATATTTTTCATATTCTTTTCCATTATGGTTCATTATAGGATATTAAATATGATTCCCTGTGCTATACAGTAGGACTTTGTTGTTTATCTATTTTATCTAAAGTGGTTAGTATCTGCTAACCTCAAACTCCTAATTTATAAACTTTCTTTTAAACACAAAATGTGATGCTATATTCTGGAATAAACTTCAGAGATGCTCTAAGTCAGAATTTCCCCCAGGGTATAATTCTCTTCTCTCAACACTCCCTTCATATTGAATTGTCTTATACATTTTTTTTTTTTTTACTGTGAAGTTGTTTGTTGTCTGCCATGGAGGCCTTCCCATAGTCTTTTCATCTATTCCCATTCTGGTCTACTTCCTCTAGTTTCCTGCCTCTCCTCCTAGTTTATTTATAAAAGAGATTTTTTCTTTTCAGAACAACTTTTGATCAAAGTTGCATTATTGATACGTAGGGCAACTCCAAAACTTTGGATTATGAAACTAGTCCATAGACAAGTCTATGGTCAGTGATTGACCAAATGTATTGCATCAACCAATTAGACATCTTATTTTTTTAAATGGATCAAAATGAACTATAAAGAAATACAAATACTTTTTACCTGTAAAAGTGGTTTATCTCTTTAAAAACAAAGCAGAGGAGTTTTTTTTTTTTTTTTTTAAAAACATTAGTTTGCTGGAAGGAATTCTAAGAGGTCCTCTACTTTATTCTTTTTCAATTAAGATCTGCTCTTGATATCACTAAATAAGAATGGTTTTACCATTTCTTCATTTGTTTTTTGTTAATAATTTCATTTAGCAAAAAAAAAAAAAATTGAGAGGTATCTACTCTGTGATAGACATGCTGCTAGGACTGGGCCTAATAAGAGGAAAACATTATACCCACACATGAGGCGATCATTTAATTAGAGAAGATGGACTTGTATACCTGAAGTCCTTAAATGAGGGAGGGAAAATGAGAAGATGTAGAGATCTGAAGGGGAAGAAAGCAAGCCATGTTGACAACATTGAGTCTGAAGGTGCCCAAGGAGGGTCCAGTAGGCAACTGGGTATGTGGGTCTGGAGAAATTTTGACTGATGGATATTGCAGTCATTGCCATAGAGTTTATTGAAACTATGAGGATAGGAAAATCAGACAAGAAGACCATGACGAGTGAAAACAAGGCTTAGGAGAGAAAGCAATTAAAAACCTAGCTAAACATTGTTATTATTCTGATGATTCTGGTTACCTACCCATAACTACCAGCAATCTACTAGTTTAAGAATTCTCTTCTTCAAACTTGATGAAGAAAAAATACAAATTCAAAAGCTCATCATTTGAAAAGTCCATAGTGAATGACCTTAAAACTTGGCAGGATTGAAGCACGACATCACCGTAGTTAGGACCTCTTTGCATCTTTCAGGTCTGCTCTTCTCCCATTGGTTTCTTTTCTTCTAAGAAATAAAATGAATAAAAATAGCCCCTGTACAAATGAACTTATCTACAAAACAGAAATAGAGTTACATATGTAGAAAACAAACATGGTTATTGAGGGTAAGGTGGGGAAAGAGATAAATTGGGAGATTGAGATTGTCATATACACACTGCTGCTGCTGCTGCTGCTGCCGCTGCTAAGTCGCTTCAGTCGTGTCCGACTCTGTGCAACCCCATAGACGGCAGTCCACCAGGCTCCTCCGTCCCTGGGATTCTCCAGGCAAGAACACTGGAGTGGGTTGCCATGTCCTCCTCCAATGCATGAAAGTGAAGTTGCTCAGTCGTGTCCGACCCTCAGCGACCCCATGGACTGCAGCCTACCAGGCTCCTCCATCCATGGGATTTTCCAGGCAAGAGTAGTGGAGTGGGGTGCCATTGCCTTCTCCCCATATACACACTACTATATATAAAATAGCTAATTAATAAGGATCTACTGTATAACACAGGGAACTCTACTCAATACTCCATAATGGCCTATATGGGAAAAGAATCTAAATAAAATGTGTATATATGTATATGTATGACTGATTCACTTTGCTATACAGCGGAAACTAACACCACATTGTAGATCAACTATACTCCAATAAAAATTTTAAATAAAAAGGATAGCCCTTAGACATAAGAGAGGAGGATAACTCATAAGACACAGAGCAAGTGATGCTCAGTTCAGTTCAGTTCAGTCACTCAGTTGTGTCTGACTCTTTGTGACCCCATGAATTGCAGCACACCAGGCCTCCCTGTCCATCACCATCTCCTGGAGTTGACTCAAACTCACGTCTATCGAGTCCATGATGCCATCCAGCCATCTCATCCTCTGTCATCCCCTTCTCCTCCTGCCCCCAATCCCTCCCGGCATCACAGTCTTTTCCAATGAGTCAACTCTGCATGAGGTGGCCAAAGTACTGGAGTTTCAGCTTTAGCACATTCCTTCCGAAGAACACCCAGGGCTGATCTCCTTTAGAATGGACTGGTTGGATCTCCTTGAAGTCCAAGGGACTCTCAAGAGTCTTCTCCAACACCACAGTTCAAAAGCATCAGTGCTCATTCTTTGGTGCTCAGCTTTCTTCACTCTCGCATCCATACATGGCCACAGGAAAAACCAAAGCCTTGACTAGATGGACCTTTGTTGGCAAAGTAATGTCTCTGCTTTTGAATATGCTGTCTAGGTTGGTCATAGCTTTCCTTCCAAGGAGTAAGCGTCTTCTAATTTCATGGCTGCAGTCACCATCTGCAGTGATTTTGGAGCCCCCAAAATAAAGTCCAACACTGTTTCCACTGTTTCCCCATCTGTTT
>SJYV01021099.1:167584-198637 GCA_006410875.1 Neotragus pygmaeus | reverse complement strand
AGCACTTTCACAGCATCAGTGATGAGTACCCTACAAAAAGTACCTTTAAAGTATTAGGGAGTACAGCCAAGTCAGCTACATAAAGACCTACAATGCAGACCCAGGTCTTCTCGGCTCCTGAGCTTTCTGTCCAGGAAAACTGAACTATAATTCAATAAGGGATTGAGGTGTTATCTTTCACCCATCAATTACTTTCAGTGCCTGCTATTGCTAGATACTATCCTGAGTACAAGGTTATACTCTGGAAATAAGAGAACAATTCAAATGACAATTCAAATGAGAATAGAGGCCATTTGCTCAGAGTTTGCTATAGCAAGGGAGGTGGCAACCATCACTTACATTTTTGTTACTGTTGTTGTTGTTGAGTCACTAAGTCATGTCCAACTTTTCTACCTCATGGACAGTAAAACACCAGGCTCCTCTGCCCTCCACTATCCTCTGGTCTTTGCACAAATTCACATCCATCGAGTTGGTGATGTTACTGCCCTCTTCTTTTGCCTTCAGCTTTTTCCAACATCTGGGTCTTTTCCAATGAATTGATTCTTTGTATCAGGTGGCCAAAGTACTGGAGCTTCAGCCTCAGCAACAGGCCTTCCAATGAATATTCAGGTTGATTTCCTTTAGGACTGACTGGTTTGATCTCCTTGCAGTCCAAGGGACCCTTAAGAGTCTTCTCCAGCCCACAGTTGAAAAGCACCAATTCTTTGACATTCAGCCTTCTTTCTGATCCAACTCTTACATCTGTACATGCCTACTGGGAAAACCATAGTTTTGATTATGTGGACATTTGTCGGCACAGTGATGTCTCTGCTTTTCAATATGCTGCCTAGGTTTGTCATAGCTTTCCTTCTAAGGAGTAAGCACCTTTGAATTTCATGGTGGCATTCACCACCACAGTGGTTTTGGAGCCTAAGAAGATAAAATCTGTCACTGCTTCCATTTTTTCCCCCTTCTATTTACCATGAAGTATTGGACCAAATGTCATGAACTTAGTTTTTTTTAATGCTGAGTTTCAAGCCGGCTTTTTCACTCTCTTCTTTCACTCTCATTGAGAGACTCTTTAGTTCTTCACTTTCTGCTATTAGAGTGGTACCTGCATGCTAAGTTGCTTTAGTCATATCCAACATTTTGCAACCCCATGGATTGTGGCCTGCCAGGCTCCTCTGTCCACTGGGATTCTCCAGGCAAGAATATTGAAGTGGGTTACCATGTCTTCCTCCAGGGGATCTTCCCAGCCCAGGAATTGAACCTGTGTCTCTTAAGTCTCCTGCACTGGCAAGTAGATTCTTTACCACTGCTGCCAGCTAGGAAGCCCATTAGAGTGGTATCATCTGCATATCTGAGGTTGCTGATATCATTTATGTTTTGTTGACTCCAAGGCAGGCAGGGGAGTGGAAAAGCAATATATTAAAGAAAAAAGAAGGCTTTAGGCCTGAGGGAAGCTGGAGAGGAGCTGAATGGGAGGGAGCATGCTATGTGACAGTTCTGGAAAGTGTATTTTACTTTCTCTTATTGGTCCTGACTTAGATATGGGGATAAAACTGAAGAAGCTATCAGTTATCAACCAAACTCTGACAACATCCTGACCATTCTGGACCAATTTGTAGTTTGACTTCCAGAACTGGTTGCTACAGAGGTTGAGGGCCAGTGTTATACCGTCGTATGTGGTCTGGTCAGTGTCCATTTATATATTCATTCACATTGGTGGAGAACCAATGTGAGAAGCCATGCCTGTTCCATGGAGCTTACAGGTAGTTAAAGAAGGCAGGTGATGAATAATGCTTTAATCAGGCAGTAGACAATGCTTCCTGGGTATTGAAGCAAGTCGCTAATAGTGGATATGACCTATTTTGGGGAGTCAGGGAATTTACCTGAGCAAATGATGTCAAGCTGGCCCCAGAAAAAGCTCTTCAGAGGTGTCAGCATGTCACTACTTATAGTATTTGTGAGGTTTATCAAACATCTGTTAATAGTAGACTATATGATCACAAAAGGGTACCAATTCCCCTCTGTCTCCAGTTGGAATCAAAGGAGCCAAGGCTTTATGCTATTTTTGTCCCTCACACCATAGCAACAAAATCAGGACTCTCATCAGTGAGGGCCTATTGGTTCTTCAAACAGAACCTCCGAAAGAGCAGCATTAAACATGAAAATAGTATCCTGACCCTCCTTGGACTAAATGTTAATCAAGTTTAAATTTAGCTCCCACGAAGTCTCAAAAGAAAAGGCTGAGAGAGGAAAAGCTTTGGAGGCCTCGGAGGCAAGGAAAACAAGTGTCAAGTCTATGCCAGCGACCTGTAAAAACAAACGGTCCTGATGAGAAGGCGCGCCCTCCAGAAGGCTCATTAGCAATCAGACTTAGCCTCGGGGCTATCTCTGGGCTGGGACCAGGGTGGGACCAGGCAGGAGCCACTGCCAAGCCGGGGACTCAGTGCTCTGTCTGCTGCCAGGCTCCTGAGAAGTGCCCTGGAGGGGCTCAGATGGGAGGAGGAGGGGCAGGAAGCCAGGAAACAGGACAGGCAATGTGAAGCAAAGCAAAGCTGCGGTCCTTACTTCCGCCACTGATAACCAGTAATGAGAGATGCAGAGAGGCTGCTATAGAGACTAAAGGATGTCATGCCAGAGCCACGGCTTCCTAGCTACCTTTTTGCTCCACCAGAAAGCTGTTCCCACTCTTTAGAAGTTGAAGGACCTCTTAAAATCAACTATTTTTGTGGCCTTTTATGTAAGTGGAGATGCATTTTATTTTTTAAGTAAATTAATTTATTTTAAAGGCTACCTTGAATTTGGTAAACACTTTAAATGAACTTGTGTTTGTTTCCCCCTCAACGGCAGCTGCATAGGTGAGAAAACAGAAGATGTAGTTTATACAGCCCTCCCCCATCTGCCTGCCAATGCAGGAGATGCAAGAGACACAGGTTCAATCCCTGGTTGGGGAAGATACCCTGGAGAAAGAAATGGCAACCAACTCTAGTATTCTTGCCTGGAAAACGCATGGACAGAGGAGCCTGACGAACTACAGTCCATGGGGTTGCAAAGAGTCCTACATGACTGAGCACACCCCAATCCCTCCCACATCCCTACAGGCTCCCAGAAGGGAAACTGTATCACACAATGGAAAAGGAAAGAGTGAAAGCGGGGAAACTTGCATTTATTGAGTACTGACTGCATACCGTACTTGGGTAAGAAACGTATTGTTTATTATCCTTCTTTTGTATAATCCCTGCTGGTGCTCAAACATGTCCAACTCTTTGTGACCCTCTGGATTGTAGCTTGCCAGGCTCCTCTATCCATGGTATTTTCCCAACGAGAATACCGGAGTGGGTTGCCATTTCCTCCTCCAGGGGATCTTCTCGAATCAGGGATCGAACTAGTGTCTCCTGCATCGCAGGCAAATTCTATACCACTAGGCCACCAGGGAAGCCCAGGAAACAACTAATTTGGAGAAATTATGATACCTGCCTCAGGTCCGACTATTGGTAAGTGAGAGAGCAAAGACTTAAAATCATAGCACAACCTGTTCCTGTTTGTTTAATTAAGCAAGGAGCCCATTAGACAGGAGGTTTTTATGCCTTAGCAGCCTATGTAAGCAGACAAAACCTAAGCCTCTAAATGCCTCAAGATTAACACCTGTCAGCACTTCTAAGCACTTCCGCTTTGGTGCTGCCTGATTTGAATTGATTTTTGCTCAGATAAACTCTTGAAGTTTTTAATATGTCTCAGTTTATATCTCAGTTTATCTTTTAAATTGGGGTTCTCTGGTAGCACAGTTGATGAAGAATCTACCTACAGTGAAGGAAACCTGGGTTCGATCCTTGGGTTGGAAAGATTCCCTGGAGGAGGAAATGGCAACCCACCCCAGTATTCTTGCCTGGGAAGTCCCATGGAGAGAGGAACCTGGTGGGCTATAGTCTGTGGATCACAAAGAGTGGACACGACTGAGCGACTAGGCACAGGCACACATACTCAAATCAGTCCAGCCTCTTTGGGGGTACATCAGGAGCCTGCTGACTATCGCTCATGTGCATTTCAGGAGTCTTGCACCTGGTGGAACTTACTGTCCTAGATGCTGTTGGTGGGATGCAGCAGTGATGAAGGACTGAAAAAGGATGGGGCTTCCTGGATATAGAAGGTTTAGGGTAGCTATGTGAACAGTAGATTGTAGGAATTTTAACCTACATTACACATTAAGTGTTAAAACTATAAAGGTTTAAAATATAATTCATAACCCCTCAAAGACATCTTCTATAGAGAAAAGAATGAAAAATTAACATTTGGGCCACCATCCCCGAATGGTTTTTCTTTTTAAAATCTGTTTTCTATCAGTATCTGAAGATTATTGAATCTTTTCACTCAGGACCCTGATTTTCAAATGTGCTCAAATTCCTCCAAACCCTTCAAGGATCCCCTAGGAAAGCAATGGCCGATCTGGGAGTCTTATCTCAGCCCTGAGACCCTCCATCCCTGCTTTCACAAAAAGTGCTTCATATTGGTCTGTTTCATAGGTTAGATTGACTTAGGAGATTTTGTTTGAAGAAAGTTGTCTCTGTCTTAAAAAAAAAAAGTTTTAAAACCACTGTAGTAAATAAATTTAATGCCTGGCTGGTGATAAGTCCTCAAAACATATTTGTTGGCCAAGGGTACTTGAACCACAAATGATTCTTCTGAAAGTCATATTTCATTCTTATTTAAAATAACACGAGATAGTATTAGAAACATTCATATATTTTCACAGAAGATGAACTGACATTAATCTGGCCCTTGTGGGAAGGTTGGGAAAACCATGCTGCTGTTGGCTGATCCATGAGTGGGGTTAAGGAGATCTCCTGGGGAGTCAGGAGGAGCATTTGAGCTGTCACCCTACTTATTCAACTCACATTTTCAGTTTTGGAGTAAATATGGGGAAGTCCCCCTGGAGAAGGAAATGGCAACCCACTCCAGTATTCTTGCATGAAAAATCCCATGGACAGAGGCTACAGTCCATGGGGTCACAAGGAGTCAGACACGAACTGAGGGACTAACACTTTCACTACTAAATCTGAAGTGGGTTTTTTTTCCCAATTAAATACTAATGATCCTGTGGTCTCTTCCACTCTGAACAAAGACCTTGTCAGACCTCAGGGAAGCCACCTTTACTGCACACCCATCCTCTTGGTCGGATCTCATACCACACAGTGATGTAGAAGTAGCTTTCTCAGACTTGTTAGCTGACTGTGACATAATGAGATATAGATTGGTTAAGATGCCCTCTGGGGGGAATATGTTGCTGATGAGCAAAGGATGATGAGGTGGGCCCCATTTTTTTCCCATCCAGGAATAAATAGCAATAGTGCCATTTATCAAACTCTTACTAAGAACCAAGCTCTCTCTGATTCACTCCTTTGAAGTGAATCACTTCACCACTTTACAGTGAGAGGCTGTGGCTGCTTTAATATGTTCCAGTGGCTCTCCATTCTAATTAGAAAAGAATCTAAACACTTGACCTTGGTTCCAAGGCTCTAATCTGGTGCATCCTTCCCTCTGACTTGATTTTTCTCTTCGCACTCTCCCTTTTGGTAGCCCTGCATCTGTCTTACTGGTCTTCATCCCGTCGCTTGGCTGTCTAAGCTTATTGTGGGGTTTGTAGTCTTATTTATGGGGCTTCCTGGGTGGTGCAGAGGGTAAAGTGTCTGCCTGCAATGTGGGAGACCTGGGTTGGGAAGATCCCCTGGAGAAGGAAATGGCAACTCACTCCGGTACTCTTGCCTGGAAAATCCCATGGACAGAGAAGCATAGTAGGCTACAGTCCATGGGGTCGCAAACAGTCGGACACGACTGAGTGACTTCACTGGGTGGCGTAGTGGTAAAGAATCTCCGTGCAATGTAGGAGACCCAAATTCAATCCCTGGGTTGAGAAGACCCCTTGGAGAAGGGAATGGCTACCCACTCGAGTATTCTTGCCTGGAAAAGCCAATGAACAGAGAAGCCTGGCAGGCTATAGTCCATGGGGCTGCAATGAATCAGACATAACTGAGGGACTAATAACATTACACACACATATGTAGAACATACAGTAATATATAGGGGCTTCGAGGTGGCACTAGTGGTAAAGAACCTGCCTGCCTGCCAGTGCAGGAGATGCAGGAGACATGGGTTCGATCCCTGGGTTGGGAAGGCCTGGAGAGGGCATGACAACCTACTCCAGCATTCTCGCCTGGAAAATCCCATGGACAGAGCAGCCATAGAGTCGGACNGGCTCCAAAATGAGGGGCACGGCAGGCAGGGGGGCAGGCGAGATGGCCCCGGGTCGAGGGAGCAGCCAGGCCAGGGGGTGGAGGCTCTGCTCAGGAGTGGTGGGTGGGAAGGCCCTGGTGTCCTTGCTAAGCCGTGGAGTCACCTCCCATGGCTTCAGTCCTTAGATCCCTGGGTGGGGGTGTCACAGCTGTGTCCTGGGGCCTGAGCACACTGGAAGAATTCATCCCATTATAGTCTCTTGTTGATAATGATAATCCAAAAATATCTTCCTCTATCTTTTTTTAAACCAATTACAAAGAAAAACCTCTGCGGCCACTGTGGGCCACCCGTAGCTGTGTCCTCGAGCAAGACAGGGCTCTGCCTTTGTGCTTTCATCACCAGAGGGGAGCTGCTCCGTTAAAGGCCGAGGGCCTTTGGGAGGCGCATGTGGGCCTCGGGTGAAGGGCAGGGGTGTTGACAGGGTCAAGATTGCTCTCCGGAGGTCACTTCTGGATGCCAGATGGAGAGTGGTCCTGGTGTCTGCTCCAATGACCTCTCCCAGAAGCCAGAAGAGGGCTCAGGGCTTTGGGGAGTGCCTCCTGCCCAGCCAGTGGGTGCAATGTCCTTCTGTAGCCAGCTCTGGGGGCCCAAGATGGCCCTTCAAGGCTGGGGCCGTGGCAGCTGCTTGCGTCTTTTGCTGGCTTCCCATCATCCTCTTTCCTAATGGTGGTGTTAGTCACCCAGCCCAGTCTGACTCTTTTCGACCCTATGGACTATAGCCCGCCAGGCTCTTCTGTCCATGGGATTCTCCAGGCAAGAATACTGGAGTGGGTTGCCATTCCCTTCTCCAGGGGATCTTCCTGACCCAGGGATCAAACCTGGGTCTTCTGCATTGGCAGACAGATTCTTTACTGTCTGAGCCACTAGGGAAGCCAGTTCCTCCTTAAATGCAATTGTCCTGGAGCCAGAGTGTGGGATTTAAATCATACTCTACCCTTACTGGCTGGGTGACCTTGGGTAAGTCACTCACCCTCTTTGAGCTTTGATTCCTTCAGCAATAAAAGGGGGGGATAGTAGGGCTCCCACTTCATGGGATCTTTGCGACAATTCACTGAGCTACACCCTTAGAACCCTGTCCAGCACATAGCCAGCACTCAATATTATTATTATTACTGTTGCAGTCGTTGCCTTATTTCATTGAAGTAATATCCACAGAACCTTCAAAAAACCGTTTTAAGGTGTACAGGTGAGAGGCATGTGGTATATTCACAGTATTGTGAAACTGCCACCCCTTGATAATTCCAGAACACGGTCATTGTCCCGAAAAGAAGCCCTGTGCCCATTTTCCATCACATCCTATTTATTCCCTTGCCTCTGCCACTACCACGATCCCCGCAGAAGACCACCAACCCACTCTCTGCTTCTATGGATTTGCCTGTCCTGGTCTTTCTTGTGACAGAATCACCCAGCACGCGGCCTTTTGTGTCTGGTGCCACGTTTTCAAGCTTCATCCATGTCATAGCATGTGTTGAACTTCCTTACTTTTTTTCTGACTGAATAATATTCCAGTGTACGGAGGGACCACATTTTATTTATCTTATTCATACACTGATGGATATCGAGGCATTTCTACATTTCAGTACAAGGTTTTATTTGAACACCTGTTGTATTTTTTCGTGTGAAACCCGTCACAGATTTCTGAGTCCTCCTTGCAGGGTCCCAGGCTGATTTCTCTGCATGGTCCCAGTTTGGGTTTATGTGCTGCAGAGGTGAACACCCGCTGCGTGTTTTCATGTGTATTATCTGGGCCCTTAAACGTCCAGGGCAGGACCCAGGTTGCCGTGTTGCTGTGAAGCTTGGAAACTGAGGCACGGAGGCTCGGTCACCGCCGACCCCCCTCTGCTTTGCCTTGGTGTCTCTGAGCCCTTGCCCCTGGCCTGGCCCTGCCCTCCTGTCACGGCTCCCCCCTGGGCACAGTGGCCTTGGATCATCCTGAGCCGCCTTCCTCTCGGGTCCCCACCTCTGCTCCGCTCCTTCTTGTCCACTGTCTCCGTTCTCTCCCTCCACCTCCTGCCTTTGCCGAGACCTTCCCGGTCATCCTGGAAACCCCTGTAGGTGTCACTTTGAGATATGGATGTGGCCAGCTTCTCCTTTAGACCTTCGGCTTCCAGAGCAGGGGCAGATCCTTTGTCAGGCATGTAGATGCTCCAGAGAGTCTGGAGGGGTGTCTTGTCCCCACAGGGAGAAGCCCCAGGGCCCCCTGTGTCCGGAGAGCTCTGCAGAGCCTTCCCTCTAGGGCTCAGTGTGGGGACTGTCTCTTATACACATCTTTTATTTCAGTATATTTTAAATATTTTTAGGCTTAAGGGAGTTATGATTATTTTTGGCATTAACAATGGAAAGAAATTCCTCTTGAAGTGTTGAGATAAAATATTTAAGCAGTATTAATTTTTCTAAAGAATAATATAGAAGAAATGAAAAATTGGTGAGAAATGTTCTGCAGTCTCTAAATTTCTTCAAAATTTTAATCTGTTATTTTCTAAGGATGAATACCATGACAGTAAGAATATTTATATTTCTACCAGTGGTTATAAAATTTTTACTGAGTCATCTCAAAACAAATGATTATCCAAAAATACCATTCAAAATTATTTGAATAGTTTGAATAAAACTTTATCTTCTAGATACTTACATATAAAGAACAAAATCAATTTATTGAGCTGCCTCTTAATTCTGAGAAGAATGGCAGGCACATGTAGGAACCTCCTTTCTCCTAAGTAAACTGGTTATGATTTTGGAAGCATTCTAAGTTTCCAATGACAAGAGGCTTTATATTCATTTTATATAAATTAACTGCAGATAAATGTAATTAACACTTTCAATCACAGAAAAGTATGGAGAGTGAGGAGCATAAAATCTTGCAAATGGAAGAAAGAGAGGCACGTAGAATTCTGTCTACACCGAAGCCCAAATAAAGTGTAAGGAATGGAGTAACCTCCAGTGAAGTAAAGGAGAGCTCAAGGTAGCAAACAAGGGTAAAATACTTTCCCACAGAGGTATCTTCATGAAAATTGTGAGGGGAAACCATAGAAGATGTTTAAAGAGTTTACTGAATAGCCTTTCTGTGAATGATGTAGCCTATGGGGATTATTTAATTTTGTAGGATTGTGTGCCTTTGTCTCTGATTGACTAGGTTCCTACAACTCTGTAGAGAGACGTTAACTGGTACAAAACTGCACATGCTGCTAAGTTGCTTCATTCGTGTCCGACTCTGTGCGACCCCATAGACGGCAGCCCACCAGGCTCCCCCACCCCTGGGATTCTCCAGGCACGAACACTGGAGTGGGTTGTCATTTCCTTCTCCAATGCAGGAAAGTGAAAAGTGAAAGTGAAGTCGCTCAGTCGTGTCTGATTCCTAGCAACCCCGTGGACTGTAGCCCACCAGGCTCCTCCGTCCATGGGATTTTCCAGGCAAGAGTACTGGAGTGGGTTGCTATTGCCTTCTCCGACAAAACTGTACATACAACTGTTTATAACTACGCAAATGATTCCTGCTTAAGCAGTGTGAATGGATTTCTCAGCGTTAGCTCAGGCTGCCATAACAAAACAGTGTAAAGGGTAGCTTAAACAACAGAACTGATTTTCTCACAGGTCTTAAGACTGGAAGTTTGAGATCAGAATGCCAGGAGGGTTATATTCTGGTGACAGCTCCTTTCCTGGCTTGCAGATGGCCACTTTATGACATCCTCACGTGGCAGGGAGCGTGACCACTGGTATCTCTTGCTCTTTTATAAGGGCACAAGTTCTATTGGATCAGGGATTTACTCGTAAGTCCTCATTTAACCCTAATCATATCCATGAAGGCTCTACCTCCAAATAGTCACATGAAGGGGTTAGGGCTTTAATAAAAGAATTTGGGTAGGAATTGTGAAGGGCAGGGACAATTCAGTCCTCAACACTCAGGCAGTTAATGTATTATCTCTGTATGTCAAAGTATCATTTAAACCAGGGGTTTTCAACCTCCAAGATCTAATGCCTGATGATATGAGGTAGAGCTGATTTAATAATAATAGAAATAAAGTGCACAATAAATACAATGTTCTTGAATCATCACAAAACTCTCTCTTACCCTCAATCTATGGAAACATTTTCTTCCATGAAACTGGTCCCTGGTGTCAAAAATGTTGGGAATTGCTGCTTTAAACCATTTGTGACATCTTACTGGTTCCCTTTTTGTGAAATTGTTCGTCACTCAGTCGTGTCTGACTTTGCAATTCCATGGGCTGTAATCTGCCAAGCTTCTCTGTCCATGGAACTCTCTAGGCAAGAATATTAGAATAGGTAACCGTTTCCTTCTCCAGGGGATCTTCCCAATCCAAGGATCAAATCTTGGGTCTCCTGATTGCAGGCAGATTCTTTACTGTTTGAGCCACTTTATTAATTAGTTAAATCAAATCTTTGATGTGTTTGTTTTATAGTTGCATAAGTCATAATTATATCTCTTTTTAAGATTTACTCTTTAACAAGAGGATCCAACTTTATTATTAGACAGTAGCTCCTAAACTTACTGTAAAGAGTCAGATATTTTAAGATCCTTTTATACCTCAACTTATTGGAGTCACTTTCCCTGGTTGAAAAAAACTCACCCTGGCTTTTTTTTATAGTTTATGGATCAATTATTAATTGAAAAGTAGCTGGATTAATTGAAAAGGGCTTCCCTGGTGGCTCAGAGATACAGAATCGCCTGTAATGTGGGAGACCCGGATTCGATCCCTAGGTAGGAAAGATCCCTTTGGCAAAGGGAATGGCACCCCATTCCAGTATTCTTGCCCAGAAAATTCCATGGACAGAGAAGCCTGATGGGCTACAGTCTATGGGGCTGCAAAGAGCTGGATTAAAAACACTGAGAAGTCCATGTCCTTAGGCTTAGACCCTGGTGGATTCCTACAGGTTGTACAATTTGGTTGAAGTTACTCAAACCCTTGGCCTTAATTCCTAGATCAATATACTGAAGGAATTGGGATGAATGTTTTTTAATGTCCCTTCCAGATATTAGAATGTGCTGGGCCCATGTGCATATAAAGGGTGGGTCGTAGAGACAAAACGTTCCCAATTGTCTTGAAGAAAAATGTTTTAATAAAATATCCACATTTCAGTGATGTCTGCCTTCTCCTTACCCTGCCAGGTAAGACTGGGTTTCAGAAGGTTTTCCTTCTCTTCTTTTCCCTGTTCTTTTATACAGCTGCTTCCTGCTCCCTCAAGAAGTCACTACCTCCCTTTGTGTTCAAGTTTCTCCATCTGTGAAATGCAAGGCTGAGTGCCCATCAGCCTCCCAGGGGTATTCCATGTCTGATTCCCTTTCAGAGCTTTCACTATGCTGGGCATTATCTACAGGCTAAGCTTGGCATTTCCTTCCTTTCCTTTCTTGATCATAATTTGATCCCAACTTCCTTGGGAGCCTCTTGTCTATACAACATGTCAGTAGTTCTAATCCTGTTTTAACATAATTTAGAGCTATGGTGATGCTAATGATGTCATTGATAATGAGCTGGGGATTGGCAGAGATCCTTTTAAAAAGTGTGTTCAAATAGCAAAGAATTAAAAAACAAACAAACAAAAAAATGAAACAAACAACAAAACCCCCCACAGTGATAATATAGGAAAAAGTGTCCATCTATATAAATTAATTTACACAAGATAGTGTTGCCAGATAAAATATAGGACATTCAGTTAAATTTGAATTGCAGATAAACAGAGAATAAATTTTTAGCATCCCACGGAATGGACATGTGCTTATCCATACTAAAAACATTTTTTGTTGTTTATCTGAAATTCAAATTTAACTGAGTGTCCTATATTTTAATTTCTTAAATACACCAACCTTAATAAGACATTAAAAACAGGGCTTCTGTCCAGCAACTTCTGACTGAGATAAACTGAGGTTCCAGTGTGAGGTTAGGTTTTTTTCAGTTCTTCAAATNTCGCAAATAGTCAGATGCAACTGAGTGACTGAACTGAACTGAAGAGGTTGAAAACGATCAGAATTTAAACAGGTGGGAAGAAGCATAATTTTAAGGAAGAGAACATTTATTCCAGTATTTCTCAAGATGATGTCAATAAGTACAGCATTAAAAGAGAGATAGAAAGAGTTTGTGTTCAAGGGATCAGACATGAAAGCAAATTAATATTTTCCCCATAGGATCTCTTAGAAATAACTAAATGATAATGCGTCCAGTAGGGAAGAAATAGTGTGCAACGCTTCTGGACCTTGGGAAGTAATGTTACATTAAATGCTTTGTTTCTGTTATATATGAGATATGGCAAATCATTACAATAACTAAAATGTATTGTCACATGTAACGTAAAGTCCACAGGGGAAGGTTGGGCTTCAGGGCCGGTTGATTTAGTGTCTCAGTGTTATCCTGTGAGACTCAAGTTCCTCTCAAACCCCTACCCTGGTATCCACAGCACTAGTCCAGCTTTCCTGAGACCATGAATTGGCCACCAGCAATAACTGTGACCAACACTTCCCTGTTCATAGTCAGTGGGATGAAAAGGAACTTGAATCTATTGCCCAGAGATTCTTATCTCAAGTAAGCTTCATCTGTCTCACTGATCCAAACAAGCTTAGGTTTGTGCATCCTCAAATTGATCACTGGCAAGGCAATGGATAACCAGAATTGCCTAGGGGATGTGCAATATTCACACTTCAGAAACACTTATTAATTTATACTTTTTTTTTTGATCTTCCATCTCTCCTTCCAGAGTGCATTTACCGAGCACCAACTGTGGTTCCGGATTACTAGTCCCTTTCCTCAAGAAGCTTACCATCTGCAAGAGAGGAAGATAACACTGCATTGCCACTAGTGTAGACATTACTGTGGGATTCAGACAAGCGGTCTAATGAGGGATTCACAGAAGAGGCACCTGCACCTGCCTGGAAGAGGAGCCAGTGGGANCCTTTCCTTAAGAAGCTTACCATCTGCAAGAGAGGAAGATAACACTGCATTGCCACTAGTGTAGACATTACTGTGGGATTCAGACAAGCCGTCTAATGAGGGATTCACGGAAGAGGCACCTGCACCTGCCTGGAAGAGGAGCCAGTGGGAAAGTTTGAGTGGAAGTCACACTTTTGGCAGTCTTGGGGAAAACGCACAATTCAGTGAAAGATAAAAAGGATATGTTGAGATAGAATACTATGAAGAAGGAATGCAAAGAAAAGAATACAGTGTTGAAGACATCAAAAAGAAAATATTTCAAGAAAGAAGTGCAGTGTCTAATACAGCAGAAAGGTTAATACATAGGAGGCAGTGACAACTTGTGAAATACCCAGCACAACACATTTTAAACGTCTAAACAGATGAGGAGCAGAAGGCTCAAGGAACTTCCTCCAGAGCAGGGTTAACTAGTAAGGAACTGTTAGCAGCTACATGCTTAGGTCCCCTCAAAATTCACCAGTCAAAACCCTAAAAGTTCACAGTTGAAATTGCCTCAGGGTGTGATGGTATTCGGAGATGGGGCCTTTGGGAAGTAGTTAATTTGTGAAGGTGGAGCTCTTGTGATGAGATTAATATCCTTGTAAGAAGAGACATGAGAGAATCCTCTTCTCCTCTCTGCTCTCTAGCTATGAAGGCTCAGTGGGAAGATGGCCACTTGCAACCCAGTAGAAGAGCCCTCCCAGAACTGGACGCTGTTGTCACTTTGATCTCAGCCTTTCCAGCCTCCAGAACTGTGGGAAATTAATTCTTGCTGTCTAATCCACCCAGTCTATGATACCTTGTGAGAGCAGCCCAATCTGACTAAGACAAGGACCAAACCAGGTTTTGACCCTGGGGAAGATTAGCTTCAAAACAACCCACTGTTTTAACAGATTACTCTGTCTTCCAGCAAAACAAGTGAATGGATCTTGAAAATAAGAAATGCAAGGTCAGTAAAAAAGCAGGTGAAAGGGAAGGGAGTGGTGAGGTGGAGAGGCTACTTTATTCTCTCATGTCTCATCTTCTGAGGGTATTAATCCCATCATAAGATCTCTACCTTCTTGCATTAATCACCTCCCAAAGTGCCTCAGATGGTAAAGAATCCACTTGCAATGCAGGAGACCTGGGGTTTGAGCCCTGGGTCAGGAAGATTCCCTGGAAAAGGGAATAGCAACCCCATTCCAGTATTCCTACCTGGAGAATCCCATGGACACAGGAGCCAGGTGGGTCCAGTCCATGGGGTTGCAAAGAATCAGACACGAATGAGCATTTAATATACACAAAGCCCCCATCTCTGAATATTATCACATCCCAAGGTGATTTCAACATATGACTTTTTAAGACTTCAACAAGTGAACTTTAGCAGGTCACAAGCGTGCAGTTCTTAACAGTCCCTTACTAGTTTCCCTATTCTAGAGGAAGTTCTTTGAGCCTTAGACCCCTCATGGGCTGAGGAACTAGCTGCATAAAGAGAGTGATACATGCCACAATAACATTAGCTCTGTTCCTAGTCCATCCTTCACCACTGCCTTTATTTGGCTTAATTCAATATTTATTTCTATTTATCTAGTTACTGGCTGCACTGGGTCTTAGCTGTGGCGTGCGGACTCTTAGTTGTGGCACGTGGGTTCTAGTTCCTTGACCAGGGATCAAATCCAGGCCCTCTGCATTGGGAGCACGGAGTCTTAGCCTCTAGACCACCAGGGAAGTCCCATAACTCCTGTTTTTCAAATTTTCTTCGCAGCTGTTTCTGAGGGCCTCCCCCCTCCCCTTCTGATGTAAATTTCACACTTTTCCTGCAACTCAGCTCATCTANATTGGGAGCACGGAGTCTTAGCCTCTAGACCACCAGGGAAGTCCCATCACTCCTGTTTTTCAAATTTTGTTCGCAGCTGTTTCTGAGGGCCTCCCCCCTCCCCTTCTGATGTAAATTTCACACTTTTCCTGCAACTCAGCTCATCTAAGCTTGCATGTTGGTGTCTCTTTCTTCTTTAACTGCATCCTCTTCAGACAGTCCATTGTGCTCCAACTCTAAGTAACCTCACATTCACACCCCTACACATCATGCCTTTGCTTTATTTTGTGGACTTCTGGAGACAGAGTCAACAATCTAGCAGGAGACGTTTAGTCACTGAGCTCAGAATTTGTGGCTTCTAGCCCAGTGGGTTGTAACTCTAGCTGCACATTTGAATCAATGAGGAGACTTAAAAAATTCACATTCCTGGTTCCCACCCCAGACCTCCTGAATGGGAATCTCTGGAGATGGATTCCAGATATTTCTAAACCCTTGCAGCCAGCCTGGCACTTGTCCAGGGTCAGCTATTGGGAGCCATAGCTTTAATTTCTGAGTCACTCTTCAATTATTTAGTCTCTGCTGTTTTCTGGGTTTGAGAGCAAAGTATAATCACTCTTGACCATAGATATTTTGCTACTGTATCTTTCTTGCACCTCTCATAACTTGGGGACATTGTGGGAAAATATCCTAGGCTGACCCGGCATTTACTGCAATTTAAAATCATATCATAATTATATCCTATCTGTCTCCTACACTTCCCTTGTCTGCTACCCAAATCTCTTTTCACTTAACTGTTCATATTTTGTCTTAATCCAGAGAAGAGTCATTTAAAACTTACAGTCATGTAAAACCAAATTTATCTATCTTTGTGTTTATTCATTTAATCTTTATGATCCTTCTAAGGGCTTCCCTGGTGGCTCAGATAGTAAAGAATCTTCCTGCAATGCAGGAGATCCAAGCTCAACTCCTGGGTCAGGAAGATCTCCTGGAGAAGGGAATGGTTACTTGTGCCAGTATTCTTGCCTGGAGAGTTCCATGGACAGAGGAGCCTGGTGGGCTATTGTCCATGGGGTCACAAAGAGTCAGACATGACTGAGCAACAAACACACATACATTCTTTTTCAGATTCACATTCTTGACTCAGTTGGTGGTCGTGGCCCATTGTTTATCTCTAAATTTATATTTTTTTCCTCATCTGAGCTATATACTGCTTCTATCATCTTTCCCAGAATTACTGTCTTGGGGGGCCTCCAGGGTGTGGGTATAAGGATGAATGTTGGGATGGTAGAAATCTAGTGGTGAGAAAGGAATTCAGAATCATCACATGATCCTGGGGAATATAGAACTTTTAATTACTTTCTAGGGAGCGTTCTTAAAGTTAAGTTAAAGTGTTAACTTAGTCATGTCCAACTTGCTCAGTCGTCCAACTCTTTGTAATCCCATGGATTGTAGCCCACCAGGCTCCTCTGTCCATGGGATTCTCCAGGCAAGAATTCTGAAGTGGGTTGCCATTCTCTTCTCCAGGGGGTCTTTCTGACCCAGGGACTGAACCCAGGTCTCCTGCACTGCAGGCAGATTCTTTACCAGGGAGCCCCCAGTGAGAGGTCTTAGTTCATGCAAATGATGAACCGTGAGTAAGGGCTTGGGTCTGGCAGCGCAGGCCTCTGGGCAGGGGAGAGGGAGCCTAGGGTAGTTTCCTAGGGGTTAAACTGGAGCCTTGGGAGCCTCACTGTGATCGATGCTCCTGGAAAATGGAATCTGGACTGAATTCTGGGACTTGTGGACGTTTAGGATGGATCAGTGAAACAACAGGGAGTGCTGAGGAAGGGACAAGGGCACCGGCATTGTGAGGGAGGACTGTCCTCTGACAGAAGACAGGACCCGGGTAAAAGTTTAGATGCCATTGGCACTTCTAGAAAACCCAGCCTTCAATTCCCAGTGAGCGTGGTATTGGAGGAGGTTAGCATTTGTGTAGCTCTTATGTTTTGAGGGATATAATGATAGGAAGGGACCACAGGGAGGATAGCGAACATCCTTCTTAGGAGCCTCACCGGTGGGGGCTAAGGACCTAGGAGGCCTCAGGGACTCCAAGGGTCTTCAGTTCTTCAAGTTATCTCTGATCAGTTCTTAGTGTTTATGAAAGCACTGGTTAATTAGACCTTGTTCAGTTACTCTACCACTAATTCCCAGCCAAGTATTTCTCTTTCAATAGTTGTTATCTTTGCCTTTTTGAAGTTACAGAAGAATCTAACATGAGCCCTTTTGAGTATGAGAATCAAAGGACGTTTGCCTTTTCCATATTTGTATATTTTGTATTATCCCTTTTTGGAAATTGTTTGGTGATCACTCCACATGCAACAAATGTCATTTTAGCTTCATTTTCACTTCTGGAATTATTTTTTCACTCATCTTGATTTAATGTAATGTTAATTTCAATGAACAAGATATGTAATGTCATCCAACCAAAAGAATGTTCATAAAGAGTGATGGTATTTGCCTGATAATGCCAAAAGTTTAACATGTGCTAGATCAGAATTTATGTATAAATAAAACATCCTTTAAAATATATTCACAAATTCCCACCTCCAAACTCATGGGACCAGACTCTAGAAATGATTCTTGGTTTTAGCACATCCAGTGGTCCAAAGACCAAATAAAATGTGGCTAAGAAATGGAACAACTAAACATTTAAAATGAAAATATTTCCCTTCTAAGAAAATGCTTTCTTTAATTCATTCAAATAGAACAGGGAATTCCTGTACTCAATAACCACAATGTTCCTAATTTGTTAAAGATGTTTCTTCTTATGATGGGAAATCACCAGATCCAAGAAAGTCAAAACTAACCTACGGTTTATTACAAAAATGAGAATCACCCAATGAGAAATTCTTCGGTGTTGACATAGAATGATGCCCATTTGTCTCTGGGACTACAGTAATTTGATGTTCAGGGACATATTAACAGCAATGACCATATCACCCCTTACGTATGATGGTGATTCTCCCTTTTCCTGTAGCCTTCTTCAACACTCTTCTCTACATTTCCATGAAATAAGCATCTGTGTATTTAACATAACATCTATGTATTTAGCATATGCTCCCCTAGCTTGCTGGTAATTGAGAGCAACAAAAGGTGTTTACAGAGAATTTTTCTAGAAAGAAGCTAAAACTCAGCTCCATTCGGTTATTAAGCACACACTCCATGCCCAGCACTAATACAGATACTATGAAAATACAGTGGATGAGACAGAGCTCCTGGCCTCAAGTAGTTCACCAGATGGAAGTGCAAATTCTTACACAGCGGTGTGTGAGAAACATTAAAATAGTTTTAAGGTCCTGGTTTTATGACTAATAATGGAAAAGACTGTTCCGTGTAGCAAGGTCATTAAGAGCATTTGGATAAGCTTCACAAAGGAGAGGATGTCTCCTAGCACCTTAGGAGTGAAAGGAAGGTCCTCCAGTAGCAGGGGCCACCAGGGACCCAATCTCAAAGGACCAAAAACTTAAGAAAGGAAAAAGCAGGAGACATACTACAGGTTGTTCATTTTTATTTTGTCAAGAATGAATATTAAACAAATAATCAGGCAATTGGCTGGTATCTTTTGCTTTCCTTATCTATTGCTACATATCAAACTATCCCGAAACCTAATTGCTCACCAAAATAGCAATCTATTACTTCTCACAATTTTGTAGGTTGTCTGAGAAAACATGCCTCGCACGGTTTCAGCTGTGATGGCTGGAAAGGCAGCCTGACTCACACGTCAGCCTGGCAATTAGCTGGGGCAGTCAAAGCTGGCATTGCTTCTATTCCACATGGACCTCGCCATCTGGCTATTTGGGCTTCGTCACTAGAGGGTAGCTAGTTTCTGAGAGGAAGCAGTCTATGAAATAAGAGTAAAAGCTACATGTCTCTTAAATCCAAGTCTCAGAAGCTAAACAGCAACACTTCCGCTGTGTTTCATTACTGAATATGGGTCATAGAGCCAGACCAATTCAAGATGGGGCGGGAGGGGAATAGATTCCATCTCTTGGTGGAAGAATGAAAAAGTTACACTGAAAAAGTTATGTGGAATGGGCAATGTGGCCACGTTTAGAAACATTATTTACTATCTCTCATTTTATAAAAACATAGGACATTTGGACACTGATAGAAAGACATAATCTCAGACTGAAGGATGACCATTTAAATAGAATAAATCTAGTTTGATAAAAAGCCTACCATATTGTTTATAGTTTTCTCTATTCACTAAATATCAGAGGTAACTTTATCAGAAACAACACTGGTTCAAAGACTAGCCAAGGTTTGGAGAACAACTTTCCACACCAGTACCTTTCATACCTACTTAATAACTCACTAGAAATACATTTTCACAACCTGGTGTATTTCACATGCACATACATCAGATAAGAATTTTACAAAGGTGATACTTCAGATAATTTCTTTTCTACTTTTTATATTTCATTAAAAAATTATATTGTTAATATCCTGCTAAATTAATTTCAGCATCATACCCATGGTTTAGAAAAAACTCTTCCTTCCACATTCTTACTCGTTTGAATACCTTGAATAATAGCAACAAGACTGTCTTTCAAGACAATCCTTATTAGAAAGAACAGATCTTTTGGTTGGAAAAGCATTCCTTTAATTTAGGGGAAACTTGCTTCCTTAAGGTTTTCACACATTCTCCTTTGGGCTCAAATTTAATCCTTCTTCCATCCAGGAGACCTTCCAGTATTTGTAGACAGCTGTCACAGGTCTCAAAGCAACTTGACCTTGAGTCAGTTGATTACTTCTTTCATCTGATCTTTGGAGAACAGCATCCTCAGTTCCACAGGGAAGTGGATAAGAGAGTGAGCCCCACAGTCAGCCTGCCTAGATTCAAATCTTGGCTTGATATTTTTAAATTTTTCACTGTGCTGGATCTTCATTGCTACTCATGAGCTTTTCTCTAGTTGCAGCAAGTTGGGGCTAATCTCTAGTTGAAATGCTCAGGCACCTCACTGTGGTGGCTCTTCTTGTGATCACAGGCTCTAGAGCGCACGGGCTTCAGTAGTTGTGGCGCATGGTCTTAGTTGCCTTCTGGTATGTGGAATCTTCCCAGACCAGGGATTGAACTGGTGTCCCTTGCATTACAAGGCAGATTCTTAACCACTGGACCATCAGAGAAGTCCCTTGGATTCATATTTTATNCTGACCTGCCCAGCAGCCTGAGCTTCCTCGGGCCGTACTTGTCCATGACGATGCCCAGGGGCAGGGTGATGGCACTGAGCAGGAAGGAGCCCACGGTGAAGGCCAAGTTTAGCATCTCATCCTGGGCCTTGCAGCTGAGCCAGCCATTCATCCGGCTCACCTCCTCGTGCTCCGGCTCTGCCGTGGCCCCCACTGTGACGTTGGTGACATTCTCTGTGTGTAGAAGGAGGGGAACCTGATCACAGGGTCAAGGCAGGGATCGCCAAAGACCAGAGGGGCAGTTGCCCATCCAGAGTCAGCCCACTGAGAAGGCCAGGGCTAGCTCTGGGCCCCTTCAGATCTCTGAATATCCCCAGCAGGCTGGGATGTCCATGTGGCCAAAACTCCCTGGAGTGATAAAACAGAGATTCGTAACTTTTCTTTTTTTGGAGAGGGGAGTCACCTTCCCCGTGAAGAATCCAATAAAGAAAGCGCCATGCTTGCTCCTTAGAAAAGTCTTGCCCACAGTCTCAGGGGCTTCTTGCATTTTTGCAGCACCCACAAGCCCCAGGTTAGGATTCCCATTTATTTATTCAGTTGCACCAGGTCTTTGTAGCAGCATGTGGATCTATTTCCCTGATCAACGATCAAACCTGGGCCCCCAGCATCGAGAGCTCAGACTCTTAGCCACTGGACCACCAGGGAAGTCCCAGGATTCTGACTCTAGAGCAAGCGACACCTAGAATAGCAGGCTTTGGGACCCAGCCTGGGCTGTGGGTCCCCCAGCTGGCTAGAACCTCACTGCAGCTCTGTCCATGGAAGCAGTCTGTGGCCAGCATACAGGAGGGCGACCCGAGACCACTTGGGAAGGACAAACTGCTGGGCTCAGCTGCTGTGAGTCAATCGAGGGGAAGGGTGAGTGGGCTTCCTTTAATGCCTAATACATCAGCTTCCTCAAACACAATATTCCCTGTGCTAGATTCTCTCTCATGTTCTCACAGCATCAACTACTACATATACTGAGTCACGGAACCCCCTTGGGAAAGGTTTTTTGTTTAAAAAAAAAAGAGAGCCAGATAACTGGCTTTCATTTGCCGAAGGGCACCTGTCTTCTTTTTCTCACTGGGGTCATGATGTCACCGTCTCTGGTGGCCACACCTATGCCATAATCCTAGCCCTTAATGATCCTCTCCAAAGTCCACCCAGCCCCAAGACAGCAAAAAGAGGGAAGGAAAAAGTGCTGTGGCAGCGAGGGGCGGGAGGGTGGAGGACGGGCTGGCACGCAGTGGGGAACGCGCTCTGTTCCTCTCGGGACTGCTAGTTAAGAGATGCTGACTAATCCTGAAGGGAGAGGAGCAGCCTCTGATTAGACGCAAGGAGGTCACGCTGGGAGACTCAAGGAAATACCTCTCAGCAGATAAGTGCTGTCTCCTGCATTCGGCCCTCTGGCGCCAGGGCCGTAAAGCTGAGGTCGGCAAGGCCTGCCTGAGCCTCTCTTGGGGGTGGTGAGCCAAGGTCACAGAAGATGCACTTTGGGTAAATCACGTTCTGTGCCAACCTCTGACCAACAGGTCCTGGTGGGGGCCACATTGAGGGTGTGGGTGTTGGGATTTGGGTTCCAATTCTGGTTTCTCTACTTGCTATTTTATCACTGGGAGAAGTGACTTCATCTCTATCTCAGTTTCTTTATCTGTAAAATGGGCATAAGGTAATAAATATATCTATCTCTCTAGAATTTGGGGTAACATAAAAGAGAAAATCCAGATAATATTTTAGAGCTCACAAAGGCATTGGAAGTGCTCATAACCAATAGCTAAAAGTTATTACTATTATTAGAAGCTTCCTAGGTGGTGCCAGTGGTAAAGAACCAACCTGCCAACACATGAGACATAAGAGATGCGGGTTCAATCCTGGATTGGGAAGATCCCTAGGAGGAGGGCATGGCAATCTGCTCCGGTGTTCTTGCCTGGAGAATTCCATGGAGAGAGAAGCCTGGCGGGCTACAGTCCCTGGGGTCACAGAGAGTCAGACACGACTGAAGCAACTTAGTANCCTTAGGAGTGAAAGGAAGGTCCTCCAGTAGCAGGGGCCACCAGGGACCCAATCTCAAAGGACCAAAAACTTAAGAAAGGAAAAAGCAGGAGACATACTACAGGTTGTTCATTTTTATTTTGTCAAGAATGAATATTAAACAAATAATCAGGCAATTGGCTGGTATCTTTTGCTTTCCTTATCTATTGCTACATATCAAACTACCCCGAAACCTAATTGCTCACCAAAATAGCAATCTATTACTTCTCACAATTTTGTAGGTTGTCTGAGAAAACATGCCTCGCACGGTTTCAGCTGTGATGGCTGGAAAGGCAGCCTGACTCACACATCAGCCTGGCAATTAGCTGGGGCAGTCAAAGCTGGCATTGCTTCTATTCCACATGGACCTCGCCATCTGGCTATTTGGGCTTCGTCACTAGAGGGTAGCTAGTTTCTGAGAGGAAGCAGTCTATGAAATAAGAGTAAAAGCTACATGTCTCTTAAATCCAAGTCTCAGAAGCTAAACAGCAACACTTCTGCTGTGTTTCATTACTGAATATGGGTCATAGAGCCAGACCAATTCAAGATGGGGCGGGAGGGGAATAGATTCCATCTCTTGGTGGAAGAATGAAAAAGTTACACTGAAAAAGTTATGTGGAATGGGCAATGTGGCCACGTTTAGAAACATTATTTACTATCTCTCATTTTATAAAAACATAGGACATTTGGACACTGATAGAAAGACATAATCTCAGACTGAAGGATGACCATTTAAATAGAATAAATCTAGTTTGATAAAAAGCCTACCATATTGTTTATAGTTTTCTCTATTCACTAAATATCAGAGGTAACTTTATCAGAAACAACACTGGTTCAAAGACTAGCCAAGGTTTGGAGAACAACTTTCCACACCAGTACCTTTCATACCTACTTAATAACTCACTAGAAATACATTTTCACAACCTGGTGTATTTCACATGCACATACATCAGATAAGAATTTTACAAAGGTGATACTTCAGATAATTTCTTTTCTACTTTTTATATTTCATTAAAAAATTATATTGTTAATATCCTGCTAAATTAATTTCAGCATCATACCCATGGTTTAGAAAAAACTCTTCCTTCCACATTCTTACTCGTTTGAATACCTTGAATAATAGCAACAAGACTGTCTTTCAAGACAATCCTTATTAGAAAGAACAGATCTTTTGGTTGGAAAAGCATTCCTTTAATTTAGGGGAAACTTGCTTCCTTAAGGTTTTCACACATTCTCCTTTGGGCTCAAATTTAATCCTTCTTCCATCCAGGAGACCTTCCAGTATTTGTAGACAGCTGTCACAGGTCTCAAAGCAACTTGACCTTGAGTCAGTTGATTACTTCTTTCATCTGATCTTTGGAGAACAGCATCCTCAGTTCCACAGGGAAGTGGATAAGAGAGTGAGCCCCACAGTCAGCCTGCCTAGATTCAAATCTTGGCTTGATATTTTTAAATTTTTCACTGTGCTGGATCTTCATTGCTACTCATGAGCTTTTCTCTAGTTGCAGCAAGTTGGGGCTAATCTCTAGTTGCAATGCTCAGACACCTCACTGTGGTGGCTCTTCTTGTGATCACAGGCTCTAGAGCGCACGGGCTTCAGTAGTTGTGGCGCATGGTCTTAGTTGCCTTCTGGTATGTGGAATCTTCCCAGACCAGGGATTGAACTGGTGTCCCTTGCATTACAAGGCAGATTCTTAACCACTGGACCATCAGAGAAGTCCCTTGGATTCATATTTTATTAGTTGTCTGGCTTTGTGTAAGTCACTTAATTTTCTAGAGACGTCATCTCCTCATGACTTACTTAGTGACTAGGAAGGTTAAATTAAAATATGTAAGTAAAATGCTTAGCATGGTATTTGGCATGTATCAAATGTCCAGAAGTTATTAGATATTATTTTTTATAGTTACCACTCCTTAGTTTGTCTATATTCCATTCAAGATGAAACATTTAAAATAGAACATCATATACTGTGCATTTACATTATATATCACATGTCTATATAAAATATATTTGAAATATAAGTGGATACATAGCATTCAATGCTTCCAGTATCATCTGTTAAGTGCAGTATGAAAAAAGAACATCCTTTTCCTGAATAAGCATACTGTGCTTCTGTTAAGAGTGGATTAAAGTGGCATAACTTTTATAGTAACCACATTTTTTTTAAAACTCAAATTGCATTAACTGGTGTCTATAATCCATTGATTGCTTTTCACACATGTTTCCACTAAGACAAGTCTCCACTCTCCTTTTTGGCCATTCATCTTTTGAAGCCCCATTCAATTTTATCTTTAGACTGCTGCTAAAATCTGTTAAATAATATTGTATTCTAATCCTACTGTCCACTGAGTTACAAAATTTTAATATCCCTGTCATCAGTGGAGTCGATGAGGCTGTCCTCTATATTTCCATCGAAACATGGATAAATATGTTAAGAGGAATAGAATCCTTTCAGTGCTCCCACAACATGGCACCAGAAACACCATTTGAGGCACCAAATGGTCGGTCAGGATTATTTATATCCAATATTTTGCCCAGTTGCTGTCATCTAAATGGCTTAGTGACCAAATCCCAAATCTCTTTTTCTCCCATTTATAGACTCTAATGACAGATCTTGTTCTATGGAGCTTTTAGAGCTCCGTTATACTAGATAGCATATTAAAAAGCAGAGACATTACTTTGCCAACAAACGTCCATTTAGTCAAGGCTATGGTTTTTTCCAGTAGTCATGTATGGATGTGAGAGTTGGACTGTGAAGAAAGTTGAGCGCCGAAGAATTGATGCTTTTGCACTGTGGTGTTGGAGAAGACTCTTGAGAGTCCTTTGGACTGCAAGGAGATCCAGCCAGTCCATCCTAAAGGAGACCAGTCCTGGATGATCATTGGAAGGACTGATGCTGAAGCTGAAACTCCAATACTTTGGCCACCTCATGCAAAGAGTTGACTCATTGGAAAAGACCCTGATTCTGGGAGGGATTGGGGGCAGGAGGAGAAGGGGAGGACAGAGGATGAGATGGCTGAATGGCATCACAGACTCGATGCACATGAGTTTGGGTGAACTCTGGGAGTTGGTGATGGACAGGGAGGCCTGGCGTGCTGCGATTCATGGGATGGCAGAGAGTCGGACATGACTGAGCAACTGAACTGAACTGAACTGAATAACCCCATCAACAAAAGAAATAGAAGCATCCATGTTACGGTGAGATAATGTGATTCTGTCAATCCTGGCTTTAAGACTTTGGGCAAAGTCCCATAGAGTTTCCTTTTTTCAGTGACTATTCATTGATCACCTAACATGAATCCAAATGCTAGCCTGACACTTCCACTTGTATGTTTAAGAGACATCTCAATATTCATATTTCTGTATTAGGTTAATCCAAGAAGGAGAAGAAAGAGGTGGAAGAGAATAAGAAGAAACCCAAAACAGCAGCTTAACACAGAAGAATTTTTTGGCTGGTTCAAGTAACTGTTTAATACACATGTTCCTGGGTTGTTGGGGAGCTTTCTCCCAAGTGGTGATTCAAGGAACCAAGACCATTTCTGCGTGTGGCTCATTGTTTCCTAGGACGTCAATGTCCTCTGCGTCCCTCTGCGGAAATCAACGCAGAGCATGGAGCAGGTACATCTGCTCCTGAAAGGCCATGGCCAATGAGAGATAGTCATTTCTACTTAACTGTGTTGGGGAGACTGGTCTCATGGCACAGGGGATTGTGAAAGGGGCATTCTGGTTGGACAACTGCTTTCCTAATACAATTTCCTATAGAAGAAGGGCAGATTTTGTGGACAGCAAGCTATCTCTGCCACAGTGTAAAATCAGACTTTTCATTGTGCCACTCAGACCTATTCTTTCTTTCTTGTTTCCACCTCAGTAAACGGTACCTCTGTTTCACCCCGGTGCTCTGGCCAAGGCTCTTGGAAGAATTCTGACCTTCTCACTCTGCACATCAAATCTATCATGAAATCCTGCTGACCACACTGTTGTGACATATCTAGAATTTGAGCATCTTTCACTCTTTCTGCTGTCAAACTCCCACTCTGAACCAATATTGACACATTACTATTAACTAAGCTCCGTGGAGAAGGAAATGGCAACTCACTCCGGTGTTCTTGCCTGGAGAATCCCTGGGACGGGGGAGCCTGGTGGGCTTCCGTCTATCGGGTTGCACAGAGTCGGACACGACTGAAGCAACTTAGCAGCAGCAGTGCTTTAGTTGTATTTCATTAGTTTTTCCCTAGGGTCATTTTTCTGTTCGAGAATCCCACCCAACATACCACATTACCTTATTCACTTTGCTTCTTTAAGTTTCCCTGGACTGTGACAGCTTCTCAGACTTGCCTTGTTTCTGATGACCTTGACAGTCTAAGGAGTACTGATTATGTATTTTGTAGAATATCCCTCAGTTGGGATTTGTCAGGTGTTCAGGTGGTTGCTGCTGCTGCTGCTAAGTCACTTCAGTCGTGTCCAACTCTGTGTAATCCCATAGATGGCAGCCCACCAGATTCCCCCGTCCCTGGGATTCTGCAGGCGAGAACACTGGAGTGGGTTGCCATTTCCTTCTCCAATGCACGAAAGTGAAAAGTGAAAGTGAAGTCACCCAGTCGTGTCCGACTCTTCGCGACCCCATGGACTGCAGCCCACCGGGCTCCTCTGTCCATGGGATTTTCCAGGCAAGAGTACTGGAGTGGGGTGCCATCGCCTTCTCCATTCAGGTGGTTAGACTGGGGTTATTGGTTTGGGAGAAAGGCCAGAGAGGTAAGATGTCATTCTCAACAAATCATATGAAGGACTCGTGCCATCAACATAACCCGGGTGATATTCACCTTGATAACCTGGCTAAAATGGTGTCTACCAGGTTTCTCCTTTCTGTAAACTTTAGAAGCAAGTTACTAAGTAAAGCCCAGATTTAAAGAACGGGGTGTTACACTTCATCTCCTTGAGAGAAGAATACTATACAAATTATCTGGAGTTAGTCTGTATAAATTTGTCTCCTCCCTCTATTTATTTATTCAATCATATATTTAGACTATGTGCTGGTGGATATTTCTTATATATTTTGCCTTATATTCTCATGCTACTTTACTTATTTTGATCCATAGGTCACAGGATCTCTGGTCTTTGAATTCTCTTTCAGTAAACTCGTATGTCCTTGTGACACACCCGTGTCATTTTGTTTAAGCACTTCCTCACTTTCTGGTACAACGAGATGATTGAAGTTATTTTGCATATGCCCCAACCAAGCCTTGCGTGTGCTTAGATGCTCATTGTGTCTAACTCTTTGAGATCCCATTGACTGTAGCCTGCCAGGCTCCTCTGTCCATGGAATTTTCCAGGAAAGAGTAGTGGAATGGATTGCCATTTCCTTCTCCAGGGGATCTTCCCAACCCAGGGATTGAACCTGGGTCTCCTGCATTGCAGGCAGATTCTTTACCATCTGAGCCACCAGGGAAGCCTTAGGATCTGTCATTTCTCCCAAGATCACTGATTCATTTTATTGGAAAAAAAGTATTAGAAACCAAGATCTGGGTGGTGGTTTTACTTGCTGATATTGGGATATAACTGCTTGTCATCTTTCTTAGCAGACAGATTTGGGAAATAAATACATGTATACTAACCATGTAAATAAACATTTCTATAATTATTTCTGTATGAATCATTCTTTATCTATATTAAGCTAACCATGAGTTCATAATCATGTCTCCCACTTTAATTCAGTACCCCATGGTTCATTCTAGCCTTGAATGCGATATTTTTAAAGCTTAAACTATTACAATTTTGTTAGACTGACCGATGGAAGAAAAACTGGAGGCTAGTTAGAGGCTTCCCTAGTCACAGTGAGAGACTTTGGAGTATTAATATTATTTTGAACAATCTCTGGAGATACCATGAAGGGAGCTGATGCGAAAGCAGAGTGACTTACTGACTGCATCTAACATGGCAGTGGCAGAAAAATGCCCACCAAATGCACTGACGTTAAACAAGGAACTATGATAGATTCGACATTATACACCCACCTTCTCTCGCATTTATTGAACAAATATCTGTTGACAGCCTGCTGAGGCATAGGCATAGAACTGCTCTCTGGCTATGCAGTGGTGAGCAAAACAGACATGCTCTCTGCCCTTGGGGTACTAAACCATAAATGAGGACAGAGAGAGACAATAAACAAATACATGTATAAGTATATGGTTGCAAACCACGCTGTGGGCTATGAAGGGAGAGAATATGAGTGAGATTAAAGGAAGAACCTAACTTGGACTCGCAATCTGGTTTCATGTTCTTTGTTTTCCCTGAGAACAGGAGGAGAGGCTTCAATTTTAACAAAAAAAGATTTAGATTTAGGCATTTCTAAGGATAGAGGATGCTAAATGTTGAAGGGCTTCACTAAAGAGGAGTAGGGTCCTTCTACTCTGCCCTTTTGAGAAAGGCTAACTGGAAGAGATGTGCCTTCCTTAACCCTCTTACTACAAGTCATTTCCAGTTCTGCATTTCCAGGAGCGGGGAGAGGCCTAGATGGCACACTGTTGCCTGGGTTCTTCATGTGGTTTGTCTCAAGAAAAGTAAAAAACAAGCTCTTTATCCCCAGCGTTTACAGGAATCTCAAACTGGGCTACATTAAAAGGAGCGATTTATTTACATGCAGCAACACGGGAATAGAAATGGCAGTCCTATTTGCTGACAGGAAAACTTTGCCTAATGTCGCTTATTACAAACAAAATGCCTTTTGTAAACTCCCCAACGCGCTTATTAAATATATATCTCTGTGTTTTGAGAAAGGCTGGGAAGTGGTTTGGCAATTACAGCCCAGAGTTAACAGAGCTTAGCCCCGCTTCCTCAGTTCCAGTTTGCAGATTCCCACTGCTTTGCCGGGACCCCTGTGGACCATCCTGACCGCGTCTTTGCCTTCCTGATACTTATCTTTCCAACCTAGCAATTATCAACCAAATCTTTACTACCACCATCGTGGCCAGAACCTCTTGACCTTAAGGGCTTGCCAGGACTCAGCATTAAACAACCTCTGGTTCCTCTTACCCAACTGCTGACAGCTCTTGGCCCCACATTAGGACCGTACAAACCACATTCCGAAGAATGGACTCTCCCAGGCTTCGTGCAGCATGTACTTCTTTGTAGTTTATTTAATATATCCTGTCCTATTTAGTGTAGTGCCCTTTCCTTTTCCTCCTTGCCTTATATCAAACTCATAATTTTGTACCCTCTTTGCCTTTCCAAAGCACCTCTCTCTACACGTTTGTTTTAAAACACTCTATTTACTTAGGAAAAAAAAAAGTTCAGAAGGTCCAGGAAAAGAAAGTTCCAAATAAGCCCATGGCTTCCCAGGTGGCTCAGTGGTAAAGAATCCACCAGCAATGCAGGAGAAACAGGAGCCCTGGGTTTGATCCCTGGGTTGCAAAGATCCCCTGAAGGAGGGCATGGCAACCCACTCCAGCATTCTTGCCTGGAAAATCCCATGGACAGAGGAGCCTGAGGGGCTGCAATCTATAGGGCCATGAAGAGCTGGATATGACCGAGCATGCACTGGCAACAGTCCCATACATATCCACAAATCACTTGATTTATTAAAAAAAAAAAAAAAGCCGGTTATGGATGGAATTGTGTCGCCTCAAAATATGTGTTAAAGTCCTAACTTCTGGTATCTCAGAGTGTGACCTAATTTTGGAAGGGGGAGTTATATAGATGTAATTGATTAGGATCAAGTCTTATAGTGGCTCAGATGGTAAAGAATCTGCTTGCAATGCAGGAGATCTGGGTGCAATCCCTGGATTGGGATGATTCCCTGGAGAAGGGAATGGTGACCCACTCCAGTATTCTTGCCTGGAGAATCCCATGAACAGAGAAGCCTGTTGGGCTATAGTCCACGGGTTCACAAAGAGTCGGACACGGCTGAGTGACTGACACTTTCACTTTCGAGTCTTAAAGTAGTAGAGTAGGCTCTTAATCTGATATCACTGGTGTCCTTATAAGAAGAGGGACATCGGAGCACAGACCTGATGGGAGACAACCATGTGACAGGGAGGCAGAGACTGAAGCGCCGTTGCTGCATGCTGAGAGGTCAAGGACTGCCCACAAGCCACCGCAGGCTAGAAAGAGGCGGGGAAGCAGCTCTGCAACAGGTTTGAGAGGGAACCTGGTCCTGCTGACAGCTTGATTTTGGATTGGTAGCCTCCAGAACTGGAAAACATCAAACTTCTGTTCTTATAAGACACACAGTTATGGTATTTTGTGACGGCAGCCTTAGGAACCACGTGCAATGACACTACAACGAAGTATGAGTAGCAAACTCAACAAATGATGCTGGGCAAACTGAATATTCATATTTAAATATATATATATCTTAGTATAACTTTTAAGAGAATAAAAATTTTACTACAAGAAGGATAAAAATGTNGCAGCCTTAGGAACCACGTGCAATGACACTACAACGAAGTATGAGTAGCAAACTCAACAAATGATGCTGGGCAAACTGAATATTCATATTTAAATATATATATATCTTAGTATAACTTTTAAGAGAATAAAAATTTTACTACAAGAAGGATAAAAATGTATTGATATTTTATGAACGAACACATTCAAATGCCAATAAATATATGAAAATTGCTTAACATCATTTATTTTTAGAAAAATGCAAACTAAGCTAGAATGAGATTCTCTATGTATCTTCGAGATTGGCTAAAATTCAAAATAAACCTGAGAATACCATGCATGGATGGATAAGGAAGAGAGGGTTTTCAAACTTTCATACACTCTTATTATTGTAACTGGTACATCCACCTTAGATGATGATTAAGTTGTCTACTGTGTGAGTGTGT
>SJYV01021099.1:152968-165500 GCA_006410875.1 Neotragus pygmaeus | reverse complement strand
AATTTTCCACAGTTTATTGTGATCCACACAGTCAAAGGCTTTGGCATAGTCAATAAACCAGAAATAGATGTTTTCCTGGAACTCTCTTGCTTTCTCAATGATCCAGCAGATGTTGGCAATTTGATCTCTGGTTCCTCGGCCTTTTCTAAAATCAGCTTGAACATGTGGAATTTCACTGTTCACATATTGCTGAAACCTGGCTTGGAGAATTTTGACCATTACTTTACTAGCATGTAAGATGAGTGCAGTTATGTGGTAGTTTGAGCATTCTTTGGCATTGCCTTTCTTTGGGATTGGAATGAAAACTGACCTTTTCCAGTCCTGTGGCCACTGCTGAGTTTTCCAAATTTGCTGGCATATTGAGTGTAGCACATTCACAGCAGCATCTTTCAGGATTTGAAATAGCTCCACTGGAATGCCATCACCTCCACTAGCTTTGTTTGTAGTGACGCTTCTAAGGCCCACTTGACTTCACATTCCAGGATGTCTGGCTCTAGGTGAGTGATCACACCATCGTTATTATCTTGGTTGTATAGTTTTTGTACAGTTCTTCTGTGTATTCTTGCCACCTCTTCTTAATATCTTCTGCTTCTATTATGTCCATACCATTTCTGTCCTTTATTGAGCCCATAAGCAGAGCAAATACATATACATTGACCCACAGATTCCTTTCCTAACTGAGATGCAAAATATGGGCAACAAAAAGCATATGTAAGATATTCATAGCAACATCACTTCTAATAAATAGTGAGAAAACAAAAATAAAAACCAACCCTAAAGGACTTCCGTAGCTGTCTAGTGGTTAAAACTCTACGCTCCCAATACAAAGGACATGAGTTCAATTCCTGGCTGGAAAACCAAGATCCTGCATGTCACACAGCATGGCCTAAAAAATAAAAATAAATGAATACATATTTGAAAGAACAACCCCAACTGTCCATCAACAGTTGAATGGAAACATTCATGATACATGGTAGTAAATGTAAATGAAATTCTGCTACCTGAAGCGACAAGGATGACAGTCAAAAACCTAATTATTAGGGGAAAAAATGACTAGAGGAAAAAGGCAGTTACCGAAGAATATATAATGCTTAATTCCAAACACATAAAATGTCAAACAAGAAAATTAACCTATAATAATATAAATCAAAACAATGATTATTTTGGAAAGGGTTAGTGATTTGAGGGGTAGAGAGAGGTTTCTGGGATGCTGGTAATGTTCTATTTTATTATTTGGATGGTAATTACACACATATATTCCCTTTATAAAAATTCACTGAACTGTGCCCTTACGATCTGCATACTTTTCTGGATGTATACGTTCAAAGGTGGTATTCACAAAAACAATGCACATGTATTAGTTACCTATTGCTCTGTAACCAATTATCTTGAAACAACAGCATATAAGACACATTTATTATCATGCAGCTTCTGTGGGTCAAGAACCCAGATCGGGCTTCATTGAGTCCTCTGGTTCTCTCTGGGTCTCTCATGAGGCTATGCAAGGCTCAACTAGGATCTCTATCCAGATCACTCCTGGGTATTTGGATCCTTGCAGATGATTGGCTGAACTACTGGCTCAAGGCCGCCATTCATTCTTTGCCCTGTAAGCCTTTACACAGAAACAGAACAGCACAATGTGTTCCCAAGAGATAGAGTGCTGGCAAACAGAAGTCACAATCCTTTGTAACCTAGTCATGGAAGTGACTTCCCATCACTTTTGCCATGTACATTTATTAGAAACTAGTCATTTGTGTCAGCTCACATACAAGGAGGTGGCGGCGGGCTGGGTGGGAATTATATAAAAGCATGAGTACTAAGAGACACAATCATTGGAAGTCATTTTAAGAGTCTGCCTGCCACAGCCTGCTAGGAGCTGTGGCAAACAGCAACAAAATATATGCAAATATGTACATCACTATACTTCCCTGTGCATTTCCAAGTACACAGGATAAGGTCAGAATCCTGTGTTAAATGGAAAAGTCTCTTCCTGTTTTACTTGGGTTGCGTAGATGGTGTGATTGTGACTTTTCACTGGCCACTGGTCTTCTCCCAAAAGAAATTAAATTAAATTTTATAGAGAAAAAAGTCTCCACAAAGGGAAAGGGCAGAATACTTTGTTATAATAAATCTTGAAGAGACTCTGCCCCAGGAACAAATGTTCTTAGTTATCCCACCACCCACTTGAAAAGCAACTGGCATTAGGACTAAGGAAGAACAGTGTTGTCTGGCCTGCTGCAGGAAGCCTCATTTTATTGGAATGCAAGAATTACAGCAAAATAAGGAAGAAGAGAAAGAAAATGGGAAAATGGCCTCAACAACTGCTTTTAATGGAAATGGCATGATGGCCCCTCATCCTCCTCTTCATGGTTTTAAGTCAGTGATCCCCAGAGAACATATCTGAGGCTGCAAATGAAAAGATTTCATTTGAGAAAGTCTGCGTGCAAGTTCTCTCTTCTTTGATGCCCCAGTGAGAGGGAATGTTTCCATTGTGTGTGGGTTTTTGATATGTTGCCTTGAAAGAATACTAAATCCTTCCATGAAAAGGTTGAATATTGCACTCTTTGCTGAGTAAAGAGAGTTGTTGTTTTTGAGTAAGGCTGAAATCCTACTCAAAGTTGCCCTTGTTCGTGATCTGCTATTTTCTCGAGAGGCACATCAATGTACCCTTTCTTTTATTTATTTATTGTTTTCTTTTCATGGAGCATACAGCCTTTCTATTCCTTTTCTTTTTAAATTGAAGTATGCATGTCACTTCAGCTGTGTCCGACTCTTTGCGATGCTATGGACGGTAGCCTCCCAGGCTCCTCTGTCTGTGGGATCCTCCGTCTGTGGGATCCTCCAGGCCAGAAGACAGGAGTGGGTTGCCATGCCCTCCTCCAGGGGGTCTTCCTGATCCAGGGATTTAACCGTTGTCCCTTNGTGTCCGACTCTTTGCGATGCTATGGACGGTAGCCTCCCAGGCTCCTCTGTCTGTGGGATCCTCCGTCTGTGGGATCCTCCAGGCCAGAAGACAGGAGTGGGTTGCCGTGCCCTCCTCCAGGGGGTCTTCCTGATCCAGGGATTTAACCGTTGTCCCTTATGTCTTCTGCATTGGCAGGCAGGTTCTTAGTGTTACCTGGGAAGTCCCAAATTGAAATATAGTTGATTTACAATGTTCTGTTAGTCTCAGGTATACAGCAAAGTGATATATGCCTCCTTTTTCAGTCTTTTACATTATAGGTTATTAAAAGATTTTGAATACATTTTCCTGTGCTATACAGTAGGACCTTGTTGATTATGTATTTTATATATGCTGTTGCTGCTGCTAAGTCGCTTCAGTCTTGTCCAACTCTGTGCAGCCCCAGAGACGGCAGCCCACCAGGCTCCACCATCCCTGGGATTCTCCAAGCAAGAACACTGGAGTGGGTTGCCATTTCCTTCTCCAAATTTTATATATAGTACTGTGTATTCGTTAATCTCTTTCTTCTAATTTCTCTCACCCTCTTTCTATCATCAATGACAATAGAAATCTCAAACTAAAAAAAGGGGAAATTATGAAAATGCTGCTAACATATTTTTAAGATTGAGAAAAAATGTGAGGCTGTGACATGTCCTCTCATAAGACTAGAGGTATGATACACTGAAGCTGCAGATGCTAGAGGCTGAAGGTTCCGAAGACCATTCCTTGTCAAATTCTCACACTCCAAGCGGGGGAAAAATCCACTGGAAAGTATGGAACTATGTTAACATAAAGAAATCCAGTTAACTGGACCTTTAAAGTAAGTGGAGTTTTTGGTGCTCGGCACAGCTAGGAAAATAATAAGAAAGCAAATGAGAGCTGGAGTTTGTTTAAACAGCACACTGCATTACAAACCTCAGGAAAAAGATGCTGTGGTTTTGGGTATCCAAAAGTTAGCTGAAAATCAGAATTATCCTGCAAGCTGTTTCCAACTTAGATTTCTAAAGCCTCAACCAAATCTATTGAATCAGAATCTCTAGGGGTTAAGTGTGAGCATCTTTATTTTGAAAAAGAAAAGAAAACCATTCAGATGAAAGGAGCTTGGACCAACTTTATTTGTGTGTTTTTGTTTGTTTGTTTGCCAGAAGAACAAATGCAGCATTATATAGTTATATTTACCCATACAAAGCAAACAGACCCTTCTAAATTATGGTGATAATCTAGGTTCTGAAAACTTTCACCTGAGAGCTCCGGTAATTGAGGTGAAGTAGAAAACTTTAATTGTGCAAATAATTGCTTAAATCCTCCATTAATTTTATGTGGGCAACCTCTGGAGGAAATAGGGACCCCATCATTACTAATCTTTTGCTGGTAATTTCTTTTACAAATATTTCTATGCCCCTTAATTATATTCTGTTATGTTAAAAGCTCCCTGTTTTCTACTTTTTACAGAGTATATGTTATTATTTGAACTGTCTATTGTAAGGAACAATTAAACCTTACTTAATTATAATTTCAATATCTTTGTCATTGGGGGCTTCTCTGGTGGCTCAGTGGTAAAGAATCTGCCTGCAATGCAGGGAATTCAGGTTAGGTCCCTGGGTCAGGAAGATCCCCTGGAGGAGAAAATGGCAACCCACTCCAGTACTCTTGCCTGGAAAATCCCATGGACAGAGGAGCCTGGTGGGCTAGAGTCCAGGGGATCACAAGAATAGGACACATCTTAGCAACTAAACCACCACCACCTTCGTCATCTCTCAACCTCCCATTTTCCAAATGAAGCCAATCTCTCTCTCAGTTGTTCTGGGGGTGACAGGCAGCTGAAATCAGAGGAGATAACTTTCCCAGAAACACTGACTTTTCAGCCTTTAGACTTCAATCTCCAGTTCTCACAATAATAATACTTTGTTGTCCCCAGGCTTGTGTCTGCAGAGCTGGGCTGGATCACACTTACTCCCAAATTTTTACTCTCTCAGGGGCTGGAGAGCTACAGGGAGAACGGCCCAGAAGGTCCCCCTTAACACTCATCAGAAGGATCGTCCTTCCATCTAACCTAGACAACAACTGTATAAAGGAAAGCCTGGACCCATCAAATGATGCTTTTTCTTAAGAAACATACACAAATTGTTTAAAGATAAAACATCGGTGTTGCGCCCATTGATAAAGAAGCTTCCTCACTCTGAAAAAGGGAAAATCATACCAGCAGAATGTATCCTTCAATCATTCTGAATAACATTGTGTTCTGAATCACTGTTAATTCAGAGTGATTTCACACATCAGCCATCGATGTAAAAGATGCAGCCACACCAAGCACACACTACAAATTCTAAATCAGTTTCTCTTGAATTCAGCAGCTGCACCAAACTCAAACATTACTGGTTAATTTGGTGCAGTTGTTCAGCTATGAGAAACAAAGAGAGTGTAGGTAATGAGCTCCATTCTACCACTGCATTTAGGGTCTGTGTACTTGCTGTGATGGGAAAAGACAAAAACTTTGAGAGTTTCTGAGATGCATTTGCTGCCATCTGTGGGGTCGCACAGAGTCGGACACGACTGAAGCGACTTAGCAGCAGCAGCAGCAGCAGAGTTGCATTTGAGCTTCTCACTTGCCACCTTCTTGCTGTATGACCAGGTGAAGTAACTTTATTTTGCTAAACTTAATTTTCTTGTTTGTGAAATGAGGATNACACACACACACACACACACACACACACACACACACACAATCTTTCTTCAATCTTTCCCAGCATCAGGGTCTTTTCCAATGAGTCAGTTCTTCACACCACGTAGCCAGTGTATTTGAGTTTTAGCTTCGGCATCAGTCCTTCCAATGATACTCAGGGTTGATTTCCTTTAGGATTGACTGGTTTGATCTCCTTGCTCTCCAAAGGACTCTCAAGAGTCATCTCCAACACTACAGTTTATAAGTATCTATTCTTGGATGCTCAAACTTCTTTATGTTCCAACCTTCACATCCATACATGACTAATGGAAAAACCATAGCTTTGACCAGAACTTTGTTGGCAAAGTGATAAACTTTGTTTTTTAATATGCTTCTAGGTTTGTCATAGCCTTCCTTCCAAGAAGCAAGTGTCTTCTAATTTCATAGCTGTAGTCACCATCTGCAGTGATTTTGGAGTCCAAGAAGAAAAAATCTGTCACTGCTTCTACTTTCCCCACAACTAGTTGCCATAGAATGATGTGACCAATGCCAAGATCTTTGTTTTTTGAATGCTGAGTTTTAAGCCAGCTTTTCACTGTCCTCTTTCACCTCATCAAGAGGCTCTTTAGTTCCTCTTTGCTTTCTGCCATTAGACTAGAATCATCTCCATATCTGAGGTTGTTATCTCTCCCAGCAATTGATTCTAGCTTGTAACTCATCCAGCCTGGGATTTTGCATGATGTACACTGCATTTAAGTTAAATAAACAGAATGACAGTATATAGCCTTGATGTACTCCTTTCCAAACATTCAACCAGTCCATTGTTTCATGCAATGTTCAAACTATTGCTTCTTGACCCGCATACAAGTTTCTCAGGAGACAGGTAAGATGGTCTGGTATTCCCATTTCTTTAAGAATTTTTCCCAGCTTTTTGTGCTCCACACAGACTTTGCATGATCAATGAAACAGAAGTAGATGTTTTTCAGGAATTCCTTTGCTTTCTCTATGTATGATCCAACAGATGCTGGCAATTTGATCTCTGGTTCCTCTGCCTTTTCTAAACCCAGTTTGTACATCTGGAAGCCCCTCCTTACCAACAAGGAAATGCTGGTGAACTCCTCAAGCATCTTACAGACCTTTTCCCACAACTCCCTATGAAGAGCAAAAACAAACAAGCCCCCTAACAATCACGTATGGCAAAAGCCCTGCAGCCCTGCACCAGTTTTTCTGCTCTGATATACTCTTCATGTGCATTTTGATACTGTTGTCTGGAGAGTGAATTCCAAGCCCATCTCTTATCTTTATCCGATGATACAGTGTCATCATTCCTGCTTTTACAAGAATTCTGAGACAGTGTGTGGGTGAACTTGGCCTGGAAGAGGAGAGGGGAATTCCAAGCAGAAGGGCCTCCATTCTGAGTGTCACTATGGACCATGATGTACAAGGCAGAAGCCATCAAACCTGCCACTTCCATCCTCAACAATCCCCTTCTCACTCAAGTGAGATCTGAGGAGATGCCAGGGGCAGAGGAAGCAGGAAAAAGTTTTCTCACCCTAATTCCACCCAGCTCGTGTGAGTTGAAAGAGAATGGATGGATCATTCAGACAAAGTACTAGGAAAAAAGAGTTTGCTGAGTAAATTACAGATGGAATCAAGATTATAGGAAGGAAGAAAATGCTTTTGAAGCATCTTTTCAAAAAGCAAGTTAAAATACTAATATTAGCTAAACGTTTTTGAATACTTATCATTTGCTGGAAAAATACTCTCTAAATGCTTTGTTTATAGTATCTCACCAAATGCTCAGGGCTGGTTTGGGAGAAGACATGCACAGTCTGAAAGGTGAAGGACTTGTCCAGGAACATAAAGTTTTACATGGCAAATTGGGATTCAAATGTGGGTCTTTCTGTGCTCAATATAATTTATGGCTTCCTGATTGTGATGGTAATATCGTAGGTCTCTTTGAACAAGTATTGTTACTACTTGGTAAATGATTCATATCATTATACATTCTTGAAAGTGATAAACAACTGTTTTCATTTTTAAATGAATGTAATCTGGCATTTTCACCACTTCAGACTATTCTATTTAATTATTTAGAATTTGTATGACTCTACCACAAAATTCACATGTGCTAGCCAAAACCCAGAAAGAAAAATAAATGAATTCAATACAAGCTGTCCAAAATTAGTATTATCTTGTTTTTATTTAAGTGGTATTCCGTTGGTTCCAAGAGCCAAATAGGATTCAACTGCCCAAATACACACAATGAAGCTCAAAACTTTTCAGCAGGAAGCAAAGTAGAGAAGGTTCCTGCTCCCTTAGCTTAAAGTCTAAAGTTCAACATGGTCACCCAACAATATGAAGAACATAACCACACACCCCATGGTACAAGAGAAAGTGCACGAGATCATCAATACAACAGCAAGCCCACAAGGGATCACTAATTTTAACATCTCCTCTGAGGTTTTGATTGCCAAAAAGAGAGAGCAATTTATCACTCAGATCAGAGAGGAGCTAAGTAGAAATGAAAGTGAGGAATGAACTTTTCCCAGTAGAGAGATTTTCTGGATAAAGCCTGGGAATGACTTAGATGAAAGAGTGGCGTCTGTTTGGTTGAACAAGATGGAATGAATGCTCAGGAGATAGCTTTGGGCCAAGTGACGGGAGCATGAAGGAAGGGAAGAGATTCATTACAGACCCCAGGGACAAGATAAGGAGCCCTATAAAAGGACCCAAGCAGCCTGGCCTACATAGAGGAAACAAAGATTTCAAAGGGTAAGGTGCCCTGGAGCAGTGGTGGAGGTACTGTTTCTCTGCATCACTGGGATCACCAGGGTCCAAGGTGGAGGAACATGGGCTGGTGAGAAAGAAGTGGCCGTGCTCAAGTTTGGAAGCTGATTATTCAGAAAATAAGTTTTCACATAATACCACTTCTTTAGATGGAAATGACAGAATTCAAGCCTACAGTAAGACTGCCTGCTCATTCCTTTCAGGCTTTCAGGCAGCGTAGAGTAGGAAAAACCTAGGGGGCTGCCAGGGCAGTGTGGTTAGGGAGGAAGGAAGGCTGGATTATAAAAGAATGAGGGTTAGTGGGGAAAACTTCTGCAAAATACGCAGGCCTTGTCCCTCAGTGTCCATGGGGCTTGGTTCCAGGACACTTGAAATGAAAAGTGAAAGTGTTAGCTGCTCAGTCATATCCGACTCTTTGCGACCGCAGGGACTATATAGCCCACCAGGCTCTGCAGTCCATGGAATTCTCTAGGCAAGAATATTGGAATGGGTAGCCATGCCCTTCTCCAGGGGATCTTCCCAACCCAGAAATCAAACTCAAGTCCCTTGCATTGTAGGTGGATTCTTTACCAACTCAGCCACCAAGGAAGGCCTCCAGGACTTAGGGGAGATCAAAATTCCTACATGTTCAAATCCCATAATCGGCCCCCTGCATCCATGAATTCAATCAAATGCCCATCACATATTATGTTTGTGATCCTGGTTGGCTGAATGCTCAGATGCGGTCCTGAAGATGCAGAGCACCAGCTGTCTATTTTGATGAAAATTCACTTACAGGTAGAGTCATGCAGTTCAAACTCATGTTGTTTAAGGATCGATCATACTCCCTACTAGATTCTAGTCTCTTCACTGTTGTTGTTAAGTCATTCAGTCGTGTCTGATTCTGAGACCATGAACTGAAGCACACCAGGCTTCCCTTTCCTTCACTATCTCCTGGAGTTTACTCAAACTCATGCCCTTTGAGTCAATGATGTCATCCAACCATCTCAGCATCTGTCGATTCCTTCTCCTGCCCTCAGTCTTTCCCAGCATCAAGATCTTTTCCAGTAAGTCAGTTCTTCACATCAGGTGGCCAAAGGATTGGAGCTTCAGTTTCAGCATCAGTCCTTCCAATGAATAATAAGGTTGGTTTAGGATTGACTGGTTTCATCTTGCAGTCCAAGGAACTCTCAAGAGTATTCTCCAACATCACAGTTAGAAAGCATAAATTCTTCGGTGCTCAACTTTCTTTATGTTCCAACTCTCACATCCATACACAATTACTGGAAAAACCATAGCTTTGACTATGGAAAACCATACTTTGCCACTTTGTTGCAAAGTGATGTCTCTGCTTTTTAATATGCTGTCTAGGTTTGCCATAGCTTTTCTTCCAAGGAGCAAACATCTTTTAATTCCATGGCGGCAGTCACTGTCCACAGTGATTTTGGAGCCCAAGAAAATAAGGTCTGTCACTGAAACAGTCTTCTCATTGTAAAATTCTATGTCCATCCTGACAAATGAAAGACAACTTTATCCCCAAAGTATCATGATTCAGAAACTCTATTTCTTTATTCTGTGTCTTCACAAAAGCTCATGGAGTCAGTCCGCACCACACTTGCATTTGTTTCTGTATTTCATAGTAGAGAGTTTTAATGCCATTTGCAGTGACTAGAAGGTGAGAATGTGTGGCCAGACACACCTCATTTTAAATTCCAACTCTCCTACTAGTTGAGTTAGGATGTGATGTTGGGAAACCACTTAATGTCTCCAAGTCTCAATGTCCTCACATATAATAATGATAATATCTACTCACATGGTTGTTTTAAGATTAACTAAATGCATGTAAAACATTTAATAGAATGCTGGCAAATAGTGACTGTTTAAAAAGCACACACACACACACACACACAAAGAATATTAAACATTACAGTTACTTTTCTGTATGCTTTCTCTCCAGATAAATTTCAAATGTCTCCATTTGAAGACAAGTTCAAAATTTGTGCAACATCAGATATCACAGAAAAATATCAAGCCCTGTCTTCCACAAACAGTGAGGGGAGGAGAAATTGAAAATATTGTGCCTGGGATTATGATTGCATACCTCAACAATACCCAGGCAGAAAGAGGATAATTCTGTTCACCTTTCATAAAACACCAAATACCCAGCTACATTTTTAATTGAATGGATTGTTGGCTTCTGAAAGGAGACATTCATAAAATGCTTTGGATTAATATGTTTACAGGAATTGGATCTCTTGTGAAACTCACAGAGGTGTGGTGTTTGCTATTTAGTTATTCGTCACTGATGATCTTTCCTTTTTATACTTCACTATGAAAGTATTAGTAACTCAGTGACCTCCGATTCTTTGCAGCACATGGCTCCTCTGTCCATGGAAATTCTCCAGGCAAAAATATTGGAATGGGTAGCTGTTCCCTTTTCCAGGAGATCTTCCCCACCCAGGGGTCGAATCCAGTCTCTCTCATTACAGACAGATTCTTACCATCCGAGCCACCAGTTCAGACACAATTTTTTTTTTTTTTAATTTGGATATCTGTGCAGCAGGTGGGATCTAGTTCCCCAACCAGGGATTCAACCTAAATCCCCGAGTTGCAAGGCAATTTCTTAACCACTGAACCACCAAGGAAGCCTCACTTTAGCCATAGTGTATTTTATCACCTAGATGCATGACCTGCTAATATATTCAAGGATTTTCATCTCAATACACTCAATTTTTAATGACACTGTCCTTTCTGAATATACACCATTGGAATCTCACTCCTGGCTCCTAATGAATTCCTCTGTGTCCTGTTTGGGACTCTATTAAAGCTTTGTGAGCCTCAGTACAATGGTTTGCTTCAGGATCCCTCCACCATCGAATACATTAAAACCAAAACAAAACGCTGTCATACATAGAAGAGTTCATAAAATCCAGACTGTGAAAGGCCGTCAGCAATCTGTCCAAGGCACGTCCTGGACTTTTTGTTTTACAGACTTTCCCAGAATATTGACTCCGTGTTAATAGAGAAACTGTACATAAAACTCAGAAAAGAAGGGGTCAGTTTGTCTATGGGAGACCAGGCCCTAGAGGGCTGCCCACACCTCTGTGAAGTACTGAGTTTGCTAAATCTGCTTTTGTCAGCTAATAACACAGATAGAAATCATAAGACTCTAAAGTATGCATTTTCAGACCTTTGGGGTTACTTATAAATAGGCCTATAAAGGTATTCTTTTGCTTTTTTCTATGAACTGCAAATGCAAAGGCACCAGCAAGCAGTTATTTGCAAACATATAACATTTTCTTCAAGCCATGCATTTTTCTAAAACTAGAATGATAGAATTTGAAGATCTATGTAAGAGTAGCTGTCCTCATTTGCCCTGCTTTTTTTTAAAAAAGGATTCCTTTATATTGCATGTTATCAATTGCATTTTTGAAATAAAATGATATGTCTTTAGACCTAAAAGTTTCTTAATAAAGGTAATTAATGCTTTGAGAATTTTAAACATTCTGCTTCAAGTCCCACAGCCAATGAGAGGTAGACCGAGGATTCAGATCCTGTTCTCCCATTTCTAAACATGTATTTATACCCTGCCAACAACCCAAATCCAAATAGAAGAATTAGAGTTTCCCCCATGCACTGGCCTCTTAGACACCCAAGCCTGGAAAAACTCCCCTTTGTCCTTCTTTTAAGTGTTTCCTACCTTTACTCTGATCACCTCATGTTCTAAGGTAATCAGATGGAATTTGAGCAGTTTCAGCACATATCATTAATACAGCTAAAAACATGCTTTCTTACACAACTGCAGTATTAAAACACAGCTATCCTAAAGGCAAAAATACTAAAATCTGTCTTGTTGTGATCTTCGTAAGTACCTCTCTCCAAGAAAGGCCCAAGTCAGAAACAAGAGATGAGCAGGGGGAAATCCTTGCAGTTTGATGAGGTAGAGGGTACCATGGGAGAGGATACCTGCCGGCACAGAAGCTTATCTAATAGGTGACTCTGATCTAAAGGATGAGTATGAATCGGGCCTGGCGGAGGGAAGCACCCATGTCACAATACCCAGATTTTATTTTTATCCACCACTGATGTTCAGGCTGGTTTTAGAAAAGGCAGAGGAACCAGAGATCAAATTGCCAACATCTGCTGGATCAGGGAAAAAG
>SJYV01021099.1:135882-151621 GCA_006410875.1 Neotragus pygmaeus | reverse complement strand
ATATGCAGATGACACCACCCTTATGGCAGAAAGTGAAGAGGAACTAAAGAACCTCTTGATGAAAGTGAAAGAAGAGAGTGAAAAAGTTGGCTTAAAATTCAACATTCAGAAAACTAAGATCATGGCATCCGGTCCCATCACTTCATGCGGAACAGATGGGGAAACAGTGAAACAGTGGCTGAGTTAATTTTTGGGTTCCAAAATCACTACAGATGGTGATCGCAGCCATGAAATTAAAAGACGCTTACTCCTTGAAAGGAAAGTTATAACCAACCTAGACAGCATACTGAAAAGCATACACATTACTTTGTCAACAAAGGTTCGTCTAGTCAAGGCTATGATTTTTCCTGTGGTCATGAATGGGTATGAGAATTGGACTATAAAGAAAGCTGAGCAGTGAAGAAGTGATGCTTTTGAACTGTGGTGTTGGAGAAGACTCTTCAGAGTCCCTTTGACTGCAAGGAGATCCAACCAGTCCATTCTAAAAGAGATCAGCCCTGGGTATTCTTTGGAAGGAATGATGCTAAAGCTGAAACTCTAGTACTCTGGCCACCTCATGTGAAGAGCTGACTCATTTGAAAAGATCCTGATGTTGGGAAAGACTGTGGGCAGGAGGAGAAGGGGACGACAAAGGATGAGATGGTTGGATGGCATCACTGACACAATGGACATGGGTTTGGGTGGACTCCAGGAGTTGGTAATGGATGGGGAGGCCTGTGGTTCATGGGGTCGCAAAGAGTCAGACACGACTAAGCGACTGAAATGACTGAACTACCTATAAGCCCTTGGCAAGTTACATAGTCTCCTGAGCATCAATGTCCTTATCTCCAAATGGAACTATCAATAGTAACTACTCAAAAAGCATTTCAAGGTTCAAATGAACATAGGTGTGTAGCATTCTTAGGAAGCATGAGGCACATAGTAGATACTTTGTAAATATCAGCTATGATGTTGTTGATGAATGTTCAAAGAATCAGAGGTAAAAGATTACATGGCGTATTCCTGAACATTCCAGGAAAAGCAAACAGTTCAAACTGGTGGGAGTACAGAGGATAAATGTAATCAAAATGAGCTGTGCTCACTTCTCCCCACTGTGGAGTATGCCAGAAATTGTACAGTATATCAACTACATAATATAACTGTTTGTGCATGCTAAGTTGCTTCAGTCATGTCCAACTCTTTGTGACCCTATGGACCGAAGCACACCGGGCTCCTCTGTCCAAAGGATTCTCCAGGCAAGACTACTAGAGTGGGTTGCCATGCTCTCCTCCAGGGGATCTTCTGGATCCAGGGATTGAGCCCATGTCTCTTGTGTCTCCTGCATTGGTAGGTGGGTTCTTTACACTAGTGTCGCCTGGGAAGCCCCACAATACAACAGAATACCCATTAAATCCTATTTGTTCCTCAAGGGGTTGACGGTTTATGGCAACATCCTTTAGAGGGTGTGTATGAATTAGGGTGGCCAGGCTTACTGCAGGTAAAAAGATATAAGAGCTAAAAGAAAGGTATAGTGGATCCCAGGGAGTGACAGGAATGGGCAGCCAGGGCTGGATTTGAGATACTGGCCCATACCTTGGAGTAGTCCTATAGTAAGTCTATGAGCCCCAGAGTTCCAGGAGCACTGGCCCGCAAAACTGCCTGCAGGGCACCATTTAGATGATCTGTAGTTCCAGGACTCAGAAAGCTAACTGCTGAAATGGTAGAAATAACCTAATTTACAAAACAGTAACAGACTCACAGTCTTAGAGAATGAGTTTATAGTTGGTAGGGTAGAGGGGGAGGGGAAGGGATAGTTTGGGAGTTTGGGATCGACATCTGCACCCTGCTATATGGAAAATGGATAACCAACAAGGACATACGGTATAGTACAAGTAACTCTGCTGGATGTTATGTGGCAGCCTGGATGGGAGGAAAATTTTCAGGAGAATGTGTACGTGTGTGTATGACTGGGTCTCTTTGCTGTTCACCTGAAACTATCTCAACAATGTTAATCGGCTACACTCCAATGCAAAATAAAAAGTTAAAAAAAAAAAGAATTCTGCTTCGGTTGTGTGCAGTCTGAGATGCCCTGTTGGCAAAAAACTTTATATATTGAGGAGGGCAACTATCACAGCATTGTTAATCAGTTATGCTGTGTACTCAGTTGTGTCTGACTCTTGCGACCCCCTGGACGATAGCCGGGCTCCTCTGTCCTTGGAATTTTCCAGGCAAGAATATTGGAGTGGGTTGCCATTTCCTTCTCCAATACAAAATTAAAAGGTTTTAAAAAGAGAGCTAATACATAGTATGAGAAGCCTGAAAAAGAATGAAAAAACCAACTGTGGCTTTTGGCCTGGGGTTGACCCTCCTGGATGGACTGCCCACCAGGTGAATGAAACTTTTAGTCTTGCCTGTGGCTCAGGTCAGGGGGCCATCCCATGAGTGGGGCCTTTGGTACAGAGGAGCTTCAAGTCCAGGAATGCCAATGAAGGGGTTGATATGGAACTGATGGCCAGTGTGTTAGTGTATTAACAAGAGCTGGTTTTGCTTCTAACAGTGTGTGTGTGCTCACTCAGTTGTATCCGACTCTGTGACTCTGTGACTCTGGACTACAGCCCACCAGGCTCCTCTGTCCATGGGGTTTCCCAGGCAAGAATATTGGAGAGGCTTGCCATTCTCTTCACTAGGCTATCTTCACGACAAAGGGATCAAACCCGCATCTCCTGCATGGCAGGCAGATTCTTTCCAATGAACCGCCTGGGAAGCCTTGCTTCTAACAAAGAAAGAGGTAATCTATAAATGAAGGTCAAATGACTTTTGCCAGGTGTCAGGGCAAACCTCAAGGCACAGTTTGGCCTAGATGACAAACATTTTATCTTCAAAGATCTCAGCGGCACACAGATTGTCCTTTGGCAAGAGAGAATGACCAATCCAAATTGCTCAGAGATGCATCTTCTCCTTTAAAATCAGCAAGATTCCTAAGTTCTGAAAAGCTCTCTGCTGTAGACTCACTGTTGTGTCTCCCCGGTATTCATATGCCAATACCTAATCCTCACTCTGATGGCATTCGGAGGCTGGTCCTTTGGGAGGCTGCAAGGGTGAAACCCTCATGAATGGGATTAGTGTCCTTATAAAAGAGACCCCAGAGTGCTCTCTTACCCTCTTTCTGCCATGTGAGGGTAGTGAGAAGAGGGCCATCTGTGACACAGAAAGCAGGCTCTCATCAGACACCAAATCTGCTGTTTTCTTGATCTTGGACCTCTAAGCCTCTAGAACTGTGAAAAATAAACATTTGTTGTTCAAGCCACCCAGACTAGCACGTTTTATTATGGCAGCCCAAATTGATGAAAGCACTCTGTGTGTTTTCAGAACAGAATGTGACTGGAGTACTCTTGCATCCTTTCTAAAAGCCCTGGACCACTCAGAAATCTGTGGCTGGCCAGCAGAGCACTTCCACTGAGACCCTCCCATTCCAGGCAGACGGGGATTCAGAAACAGCCTTTTCTCTTCTGCTTTCCTTCCATAGCTCTTATAAGGCTGTCTGGGAATGCTAGTGGTAAAGAACTGTCCTGCCAAGGCAGGAGACATAGAGATGTGGGTTTGATCCCTGGGTCGGGAAGACTGCCTGAAGGAAGGCATGGCAACTCACTCCAGTATTCTTACCTGGAGAATCCCATGGACAGAGGAGCCTGGAGGGCAACAGTCATAGGGTCGCAAAGAATTGGACACGACTGAAGTGACTTAGCATGCACAGAAACTTCCCAAGTGTATAGGTTCGATTCCTGATTGGGGAACTAAGATCCCACATCCCATATGGTGCAGCAAGAAAAAAAAAAGAGTCAAAAAAAAAGAGATGGTCTGGATTTCCAATCTCGCTTTATCTTAAACAACAAACTCCCCACCTCTGCCTGTCCCTGTAGAAGAATTTTATACTTACTGGCCTGCAGGTATTCTACTGAGCCATTTTCATTTAACCAGCAGGATGTGTTCACAGAGTGATCCAGTGTATCATTTAAAAGCCTTTATTAATCATCCCATGGTGCCATAAAATGACAGACATTTGGTTCCCCAAAGCAAGTACTGCAAACCAAGGACCTTAATGTAGAGGCGGAGTTAAATGATAATAGCCAAGTGGCAAGTCCTCGGTGCATTTAGAGGATCACAAGAAGATAAAAAGAGCTTCCGGTGCCTTTCTAATTGCTTTTAAATTTTTATTTATGGTCATATTAAGCAGTTCTCAGAAGGTTCGAGTTGTTTAAATTATGATGATTCTTTCTGAAGGCTTTTACCTGTAAGGAAATTGGGAATTAGTCTCTTTTCTGAGGAGACACGGGTGCCTGGGTTTGTCTTCACAGACAGTTGTTCTTTCAAACTTGCTGAATGGAGAAGTTATTAGTGGTTCCAAACTTTCAGAATTTCCTGATGAACTTAATAAACTCAAATCGCCAGGCCCCCATCCTAGGATTTCTGATCAGTAGGTTTGAGTAACACCTGGAAACCCATGCTTTGAACATGTTCCCAGAGAACTACTGGTATAGAACATGTGTGTTTGTGGGTGCTAAGTCGTTTCAAGTGTGTCTGACTCTTTGCGACCCTATGAACAGTAGCCCTCCAGCTTTCTCGTCCATGGGGATTTTCCAGGCAAGAATGCTAGAGTGGGTTACCATTTCCTCCTCCAGGGGATCTTCCAGACCCAGGGATCGAACCTGCCTCTCCTGTGGCTCCTGCATTGCAGGTGGATTCTTTAACGCTGAGCCAAAGGGGAAGCCTGAGGTATAGAATATACTATACTTTGAGCTTAATGCACCAGGCTATCATTGTTGGATAGGATTTCAGAGGATGTGGTCCTCCAACAAGTACCCTAGGTCCTCTGTTTTCTTTATCCCAGTAATAAGGGAGCACTCCTATCCCCACACTATGATCTTCTAATTGCCTACAGATTAGATACTACTTATGGTAGGGGAAAAAAAAAAAAAGATACCGAGTGTCTGTTCCCATCATTACCATGGAGAACCATTTAATACATACCTAGAGCTGAGCCAAGTAATTGCATGATGATGTGAATCCAGCAACATTTTCCCTCAGGAAAATTAGAAAATAATTACATTTCATTTTCAAGCAAGTCCAGTGATTTTTTTTTNGTGGGAGGGGGATTCAGGATTGGGAGCTCGTGTACACCTGTGGTGGATTCCTGTCAATGTATGGCAAAGCCAATAGAGTATTGTAAAGTAAAATAAAGTAAAAAAAAAAAAAATTGAAAGAGAAGCATTTCATAATATATTGTGATAAAAATTCAAAAGCTCAGAACAAGTTGCTAGTTCTAAAAATAAACAGACTGTGTTGCAATGATGGCACATTCCAAAGTGGCACACTGAATTCAGAAAGAAAAAGGAGACACATTCTTTTGAAAATTATCACAAAGACCAGTGGACAGACACAAACGTAAACATTTGTTCCAAAAGAAACTTAAAGATTATAAAAGTGGAAGCTCATTTGTTGCACTGTAAAGTAGCAAATGCTTAGTCATCTCATTTAACTTCATACATGATTTACCATTCCCTTTCAGCTCTGTTTTCACTGAAGACAGGAGGTGGAATCATCAAGATTACAGAGAAAAGTGATGGTTGTTTAGTGAATAGCTTTGGCTTTATGAAATGAGATGAGTGTTAGTGGAATGAGGAGAAGAGATACCACAGTGTTTGCTGAAGACCAGGTTTCAGACAGACCAGTAAAAGTTGTACAACCCATTTTTACCACAGTGTATTTTTTAGTGTGTTCTATAAATTCAGCATATTTGAGAAAAAAGTGATAGTTAACGATGACATGTGTAACTACAATTTCCATCTGTGTATTAGGACTATGTTTAGAAAAAAAGTCATATAGTACAGTAATTTGTAATCTATAAAGAATATTCTTTGCAGTCGCTATCTAATTGAACAGTTGAATTAGTTCACCTGATCCTCATTTCATACTCTCTTTGTTACCTCAACCTAAAAGGATCTGTGTGTGGACTCAGTTGTGTCTGACTCCTTGTGGCCCCATGGATAGTAGCCCAGCCCAACTCTGTCCAAGAAATTTTCCAGACAGGAATACTGAAATTGGTTGCTGTCCTTATTCCTGTACTCAGGTTACTTTGGGGCTGTAATCCTTACTTGGCTCACCAAAAAGAAACCCCTGCTGTCTTCCTTTCTATCAGTACAACCAACCCAACTCTGGTTTAATAGAAATGATATTCTGCTATACAATTCATACTCTTGCTGTTTAAAGATAGATCCACAAATATGCTGTTCTCATCATTGCATAATATTCCCAGTGTTAGCTTAGCAGTCACTACTTGGAGAAATCTTCCTTGAACTTCTAAAATTGCCTAATAATCTCTCTCTTTCCCTCCCTTCTCTCTTTGACTGAGATCAAATAGCTATAAAACATTATGTTAGTTTCACATGTACAACATAATGCTTTGATACGTGTATACATTGTGCAATGATGATGCAAAGAACTGACTCATTGAAAAAGACCCTGAAGCTGGGAAAGATTGAAGGCAGGAGGAGAATGGGATAACAGAGGATGAGATGGTTGGATGGCATCACCGACTCGATGGACATGTTTGAGCAAGCTCCAGAAGTTGGTGATGGATAGGGAAGCCTGGCATGCTGCAGTCGATGGGGTCGCAAAGAGTCAGACACGACTGAGCAACTGAACTGAACTGAACATGGTAAGTCTAGTAAACAGCTGTCAATTTCCAGTTACAATTATTTCCCCCTTGGGATTAGAAATTTTAAGATCTACTCTCTGAGAAACTTTCAAATATGTAATACAGTATTATTAACTATAGTTACCAAGCTACATATTAAACACTCTCTTTTTCATGCATGCATCCTCTCCCTAAACACACGTGTATACACATGCACTCATACGCACATATTAATGTACCTTTGAGTACCTATCAGGCCTGACCTATGGGGTAAGGTTAGGAGCCCTCACAGCAACCTCCACAGTTCTGTTATTGTAGAAAATCACAAAATCACACCGTAAAGGCTAATTGTCCATCACTCTACAACTGCAACTTCCGTGAACTCAAGACTGTTAACTTCCTTACATTTGAATCACCAGTGCCGTCTCGATTTATACATTTATTTCACTATACATTTAAATCTCAGGGAAATGAGTTAAAGGGCTTTTTAAACCTGAAAGAATAATTTTCTTTTCAGAAAAATAATAGCCAAATATTTAATTGTTTGGTGGAAAGAACTCTTTTATCTTTTCAGTACAGTTTTACTCACATTAAATCACAGCTAACAATACTCACAATACAATGGACTAAATTTCCAAACATCTAAGACCTGGGCTACTCTATAGTTTTAATCCTAATTAGTTTACTTTGTGACTCTAACTGATTTTCTTTAATTCATCTGGACTTGAATTTTCCCAACTGAAGATTTAACAGGGTTGAAATAGACTATTGGTTGCTATTATTGGTGTTTATTAGTTTCCTTGAGAATCCAGTTCAGATCTGAAGGCCTAAGATCTAGGAACACAGAGTCCAAGAAAAGATCAATGTCACAGTATAAGCAATCAGGCAGGAAAGGCTGAATTCTTTCTTCCTTCAGATTCTTGTTATTTTCAGGCCAACAGGTAATTAGATGATGCCCAGCCATACTGGGCAGGGCAAATTGCCCTACTGAGCCCATCCATTAGGGTACTAATTTCACCAAAAACATTCTTACAGACACATACAAAAATGTTTAGCCAAATATCAGGATACCCTGTGATCAGTGACCTTGACACATAAAATGAAGCATCATGCAAATTTAGGGTTATTTCTTATTCAGCTCTACATTACCAAAACAGATAATGGTAAAACTAGAGCAATAGGAAACATCTATTTTGTGCTGTGTTAGGGACTGTTCTAATTGTGTGGAATTTATGTAATCCTCAGAATATACCAAAGAAATACATGTAATTCTGATTTTCGTTTAAAGTTTTGAACAATTAAAGCACAGAGAGGTTAAGTAATTTAACTGGTTATCAATACACAAACTTTTCCTCTTTTATTTTCAAAATAAAAATCAGCTAATTGTTTCATAATTTTATCATTTAAATATTGACTCTATTGGCTAAGATAATTCTATATAGAAAATTTTCTTTGTACTTATAAGCAAATTACAAGAGCATATGCTGTTTATTGACAACTTTTTCCATAATTAAGTTTGCCTCAGTTCAATCCCTCAGTCATGTTCAACTCTTTGAGACCCCAAGAACTGCAGCACGCCAGGCCTCCCTGTCCATCACCAACTCCCGGAGTTAACTCAAACTCACTACCATCGAGTCGGTGATGCCATCCAGCCATCACATCCTCTGTCATCCCCTTCTCCTCCTGCCCATAATTCCTCCCAGCATCAGAGCCTTTTCCAATGAGTCAACCCTTCACATGAAGTGGCCAAAGTACTGGAGTATCAGCTTCAGCATCATTCCTTCCAAAGAACACCCAGGACCGATCTCCTTTAGAATGGACTTGCTAGATCTCCTTGCAGTCCAAGGGACGCTTAAGAGTCTTCTCCAACACCACAGTTCAAAAGCATCAATTCTTTGGTGCTCAGCCTTCTTCACAGTCCAACTCTCACATCCATACATGACCACTAGAAAAGTCATATCCTTGACTAGATAGACTTTTGCTGGCAAAGTAATGTCTCTGCTTTTGAATATGCTATCTAGGTTGGTCATAACTTTCCTTCCAAAGAGTAAGCGTCATTTAATTGCATGGCTGCAATCACCATCTGCAGTGATTTTAGAGCCCCTCAAAATAAAGTCTGACAGTGTTTCCACTGTTTCCCTATCTATTTGCCATGAAATGATGGGACCAGATGCCATGATCTTCATTTTCTGAATGTTGAGCTTTAAGCCAACCTGTTCACTGTCCTCTTTCACTTTCATCAAGAGGCTTTTCAGTTCCTCTTCATTTTCTGCCATAAGGGTGGTGTCATCTGCATATCTGAGGTTATTGAGATTTCTACCAGCAATCTTGATTCCAGCTTGTGATTCTTCCAGTCCAGTGTTTCTCATGATGTACTCTGCATATAAGTTAAATAAGCAGGATGACAATATACAGTCTTAATGTACTGCTTTTCCTGTTTGGAACCAATCTGTTGTTCTATGTCCAGTCCTAACTGTTGCTTCCTGACCTGCATATAGGTTTCTCAAGAGGCAGATCAGGTGGTCTGTTATTCCCATCACTTTCAGAATNAAAAAAAAAAAATTTCCCTGAGGAATTTTATGAGTGGAATCTTGTAACTACTGTATTGTTCAGGCCTTTTGTATTGTTCAGACCTATATGTTGTTGCATGTAACAAAACCTTATCCAAACTACCTCAACAACAACATAAAATGAATATATTGGAAAAGATGCAGGGGTGGCTCATAGACTCACAGAAATTCTGATATAATTAGGGTTACATGAGAGATGTTGGGAACTGGAATTGGAACTCATTTCCTTCAAGATACTTTCCCCCCCACTATTTACTAAAAGTTAATGGAATTTCCTGATCCATAAATACTAAAGTTCACAGATCCACTATCCTAAATTCCATTTGTTAGTCACTTTCAATGAATCATCAAAGCCTGTCACTTCCACCTCAACCAAACCTCCATCCCCCTCTCTGAGCCCTCCTCACACCTAGTTATCTGGACCAGGCCTTTGTTATTCCTGCCCAGACCATGGTGTCTCTACACGTGGCCTCTCCCTGCACTTCGGTCTACCTCTATGAATACTGCCCAGTTTGATCTTCCTCAAACCCAGAGCTGAGAATGTTCTCCTTGAAGACCTATTTTGCCTTCTTCTGTCTTCAGGATAAATTTCTTACCTTGAATATTTTGATAAATAAAGGTATTTACAAATTGGCACCAACACGTCTTTTGAAACGTTTTAACTTTTTTTTATTGTGATGCATCTCATACATGTCACATAAGCAAGAGATATCAAAATATGTACAGTTGGAAGGATAAGAAATTAACCACCATATCTAGAAAAAAATAATATTGCCGGTATATTAGAAGCCTCTAGTGCGCCCCAACAAGCTGTCTTTACAGCTACTTTTCCTGTTCCTCCAGTTCCTCTTCCCTATGCCAATTAAAACTGTAGTTCTGCCTCAAGAAACTGCTTTCCTCAAACAGACCTTTTGTAACTTCTCCTCATACAAATACTGAATACTCTGGCTTTTTATTTCCTCCTCCTTTACAAGGTCAAATTTTTTTCTCCTTCAAGATTAAAGTCAAATGTGATAGCAAGAAAAACTTCTCCTGACTTCCCCTTCAGAGTTAATTGCTATACTTCCATTCTGCTGGGAAGTCCCTGGCAGCTCAGTAAAGAAACTGCCTGTGATACAGGAGACCCAGTTTCCAGCCCTGAATTGGGAAGATCCCCTTGAGGAAATGGCAACACACTCCAGTGTGCTTGCCTGGAGTGAAATAAGAACCTAATCTGTAGTGCAGGGAATTCTACACAGTGCTCTGTAATGGACTATATGGGAAAAGCATCTTTAAAAAAAAAAAGATTTTTAAACATATATAACATTCATTACGCCCAAAACAAATGCAACATTGTAAATAAATGATATTCCAATAAATATAAAAAAGAAAAAAATTTTAACATACAAAAAAACAGTAAATTTTAAGACAGAAATTGTTCAACTATGCTTATGCTGGAAAGGAACAGATTGTGATGAAGAAATAAATTTAAAATGCCAACTGTTAAAGAAGATGCAAAAATAAACCTGGGGATCAGAGAGCATTATGTCTTTTATAGACAAATTTAGGTAGCGTAAATTACTGATTTCCAGAATTAGGAATTTAAGACTCCTGCCCCACTCTGGAGCTGTTTAAGGTTGAACTTCAGATCTCTACACTATAATACACTTGTTAGCCTCTGACACTTTAAATTCAGAAACTGTAGTGTCATTTTACTATGCAGTCATGATAAGATCTGTGATGTATGGCATTATTAATAACCACACTTATACAATTCTGATTTGTAAGTCAATATGTCATCATGAGGGGCTCTTGAGAGTCCCTTGGACTATAAAGAGATCAAACCAGTCAATCTTAAAGGAAATAACCCCTGAATATTCATTGGAAGGATTGATGCTGAAGCTGATACTCCAATACTTTGGCCATTTGATACAAAGAGCCACCTCATTGGAAAAGACCTTTATGCTGGGAAAGATTGAAGTTGAGAAAGGAGAACAGGGCTGTGAAGGGTGAGATGGTTAGATAGCATCAGTGACTCAAAGGACATGAACTTGAACAAACTCCAGGTGATAATGAAGGACAGGGAAGCCTGGCATGCTGCAGTCCCATGGGGATCACAGAGTCAGACACGACTTAGCAACTGAACAACATGTAATCATGTACAATTAATGTACTTGTTCTAAATACAACTACTGAATATAAACTGTATATCAGATGCTTTTTGTAGTGGTTAGCTCTAGAAATTTATGTCTAATGTTGACGCTGACAACAGTGGGCTTGGCAGCAACAAGGGTTTAGTCTTTCCCCAAGAGGGTGTTAAAGTATTAGGTTAAAAAAAAAAAAAAAAAAAAAACCTTGCTGTGCAAGTAAAGTATGAAAGCAAATCACAGAAGTGTGGGAGAGAGNTTGAACTATGGTGTTGGAGAAGACCCTTGAAAGTCCCTTGGACTGCAAGGAGATCCAACCAGTCCATTTAAAGTATTAAGTTAAAAAAAAAAAAAAAAAAAAAAAAACCCTTGCTGTGCAAGTAAAGTATGAAAGCAAATCACAGAAGTGTGGGAGAGAGAGTGAAAGGCAGGAGTCTCCAGTCAGCCGTTTGGACAGGACCTGCAGTTTGCCTTGAACTCCTGGGTTTTGGTACCAAATGATCTCAGAGGGAGAGCAATGAGCAGTCCTGAAAAGAGATCTTAGTTTCCTGCCCAGAAAATAAATCTGGGGAACCTGGATGAAAACTGAAAGTTCTAGCCACTAGACCACTGGGGGCTAGAAGTTAGAAGCAAAGTGGCCCTGGCTCTTGCTCCTGTTTGAAAGCAAAAGTGTTTCAAGGAGGCAAAAACTGTAAAAACAGGCCCAAAGTTTATTATTAGAGACACAGCACAATGTATGGGAGAGCACACAGGAAAACAGCTTCTACCTAACTAGCTTAGTTAGAAGACTAACTAACTTAGATAGAAAACTAGCTTCCATCTCACTCAGAAGCTAGGCAGAGATACACACCCGGAGAGGAGTGCAGGCGACCTGAGTGTGGAGGAGCTCAGTAAGGAGGTGATGCAAACCACTTATATAGGACAGTCCTTCTGGGTCTTTGTTACCTTTGGCCAATTATCTTGCTCCTTTCTTTACATCTGAGTGATTCATGGATCCTCTCCAAGTTGTGTGCATGACATTTTTCTAAGATGGATCCCACTGCAAAGGCCTATGAGTGTGTGTCCACACTTATTATGAAATGGGGCCCACTCCCTTTTCGACCCGCAAGAAGCCCTTCCTTCGTGTGTATAGACAAGGAAGTCTTCCTTGATCTTAGGAGCGGGCAGCTTATCTCTTTAGCAGAGCTCAACTTTTAGCTTTGTCCTTGGAGCGTCTGGGTGAGAACAAAGGCTCCATTTTATTCCACTTGACAAACACCAAGTGTCTGGACCAGAGGCCCACTGTCTCCTACCTCAAGGTGAGCTAACAAGGTAAGGAATGAAAGTCTTGAACAACTAAAAAATGCCTACTTCATTTTATTTCAAATATGGGGGTGTAGGGTATAGCAACTAATATTCCTTGTTTGTTCCACCACCAGTCACCAACAGTAGAGCCCCTACTCTTCCTCTCGAACAAAAACATGATTTCATTCACATAACCTTTTCTATACTGCCTTGGCTTTGCAGGAGGTGGACCCTATCTCAGCTGCAGAGGCAGAGTTATGATTGATCTAACTGATCACAGTGGTCACATTCTTGGCAGTACTTGGATTAGGTAAGAATGTGTGATACAAAGCTAGCCAATGTGGGGGGGGGGGGAANATACTGCCTTGGCTTTGCAGGAGGTGGACCCTATCTCAGCTGCAGAGGCAGAGTTATGATTGATCTAACTGATCACAGTGGTCACATTCTTGGCAGTACTTGGATTAGGTAAGAATGTGTGATACAAAGCTAGCCAATGTGGGGGGGGGGGGAATCCATTAAGGAATGTATAAGAGAAGTTGTTCTTAAGAGAGATACAATAAAGAAGTCTGCTTATTTTCCTGGAGTTTGTCTTGATATTGTGAGAATCAGAGGCACTACAAGGAAACCAGCTGGTGTATAAGATCCATATAGTGAGGATGACATAATGCAAAGACTCAGTCATTCAAATAATCTTAGTTCTGAATAACATCATAGAGTTACTGAATTAATGAGGCTCATAGCCTCCCTACCTTTTTGACTTGTCATGTATGATAGTAAATCCATTTTAAGTCAGTTGAATGCTGTCGTTCAAATAATTGTAGAGTGTAAATAATTGAAAGTGTCCTTTATTGGGGAGGAATCTTTGGGCTAGATGTATTATAGTTCTGTAAGAATTGTGTTCTAAGTCCTCCTGATCACTGGCATTATGAAAAACTTGAAACAAGCTACATAAATGATATTAAAAATATTGGTCTGGTGCGCCCTTGGTTCACTAAGTTTTTTCATTGCTGTCAGCAGACTCTGCATTCTCTTCACTTAGATGGCCTACTTCTCAGCCACTAGCTCCAGCCCAGTGCTACTGTCTGATTGCCACTGCTTCAGACTTAATGGACACATGCCCAGCCTCCACCCCTGAGTACATAAACAGCCACCATGAGCCTCAAAGTATATTCAGGAAACTAGAATTCTGCTCCTATACATAGATAGCATGCCTTTGCTCTTCCATTTAAACATCTGGGTTGAGATAGCATGGAATCACAGACTCGTGATGCCTACCTGTACCATAAACTGTTTTCCTGATGCTTACAGGCATTTTTCTCAACTCTTCATTCATGAATGCAGACTTTTAATGTAAAATTAGTCATCGTAGATACAGAGCATGCTGGCCTTAAGAAATATACAATTGAGTGGGGAAATATACAATTGCTCAGTGGGGAGCACCACTAAGCAAACAGCTGTTCACAACAGTGTGATAAATGCCGAAATGACGGGTGTGCTTTGCACCCTAGGGGTACAAGGAAAGAGCAAGATCCAAATGGGGGGAAGAATTAAGAACTCGATTAGGTTTTCGAACATTTCTGTTATTTTATTTGTTTACTCTGGTCCCTGTTTTCCAGTTTCCTTCTGTTCTCATTAGCAAAGTCCTAAGAACTCCATCATTTGCTCCTTCCAGGCCCTTCACCAGGAGGTCAAGGACTTTAGGCTGGCAGGTTGTTGCTATAATGAGGCTTCAAAGTAGACCGTAAATCTTTATATCGTCCCATCTGGGAAAGTAGAGGGCAGACAAATCAAAAGAAGAGCGGAGTGTACATCGGTTACATCCAGAAATTCTATGATATGAAAGTGCAAAAACCTCTTAAAGGCTAATTAATGATGATTTAAAGAGTTCCCATATTAATAGGGCCAGTGGCGCAATGGATAACGCGTCTGACTACGGATCAGAAGATTCCAGGTTCGACTCCTGGCTGGCTCGAGGTTACCTCTCCCCTTTAGCGGGGGTGGTAGGATAGTGTATTTTTACAACCCACCTGAGACTCTCTTAGTATGAGGAAGTCCTCTTAAAACCTTGTTACTTGTTCGATCACCACAAAGAATGGAGGGAAGATGACCGGGGAGGAGCTAGAAACGATACACAAAATAATAAGACAGGAATCTCGCACATCAACTAATATCTTTTGTACTATCGCCTGTTGCATGAAAATCTCTCTCTTTTGAGAACGCTTGCCTCTTGAGAATATAGTGCTCTCTAGAGAACAGAATCCTCGACGAATCCTGCAAAAATTTCTCCAACGTTCAGCTGTCCGAGTCCACACCGAAACAAGCAACAGCGATGTCATAAACAGAGAACCGTTAAGTAGGGAGGGCAGAACGCGTGGGAATCAGCGGTCAGGTCTTAGAAGAACCTCGCGTGAGGAAAAACAGTTCGTAAGCGTTCAGATCTTCACACAGTAAACAAGGACGATTTGGATCTTGTATCTATCAAGAATTGGGGGGTGCCAATGGAATCTGCTGGGAGGAGCTGCCAGCATGTTTCCCTGCCCCGCAGGTGTCTGCAGAACATCAACCCAATACCGCGCTTTAAGCGCATCAAGCGCAGTCCGGGGTCGGCGACTCAAAGTTGAGAAGTCCCTGCGGTCGCTGCCCTCGAGAAGTGACTGCTCGTGAGGGTCGAGGACGTTCAGGCAACCGGGTCCGCTAACAGAAGGGCAGTAAATGGACGAATTTTTCTATCCTTGTCTACTGAGATCCATGCTGAAAGAGCCCTGGAGGCGGCTGAAGGAATTCGAGGACAGCCAAGAAGAAAAACGAAAACAGAAAGAGAGTGGGAAGAATGGCTCCTTTCATCCTGACTGCGTTGTGGCCTTTTAGGATACTGTAGATCAAACTTTTTCTTTTAAAGCCTGGAATAGGAGGTACATTTCTAGAGTCAAAAGACAGATACCACCAATACCACTGCCCACCCATGTTGCTGAACCAAAGTGTGCTGGGCAGGAGGAAAGTCTTGATGAATTTGCATTCTCATTTCCTTCCTGCTTTCATACTCATCAGGACCGACCCCTCCCTCTACCGAGCCACCCGTTGTAGCT
>SJYV01021099.1:90602-128475 GCA_006410875.1 Neotragus pygmaeus | reverse complement strand
CTGTATATTGTCACCCTGCTTATTTAACTTCTATGCAGAGTACATCATGAGAAATGCTGGGCTGGAAGAAGCACAAGCTGGAATCAAGATTGCCGGGAGAAATATCATCACCTCAGATATGCAGATGACACCACCCTTATGGCAGAAAGTGAAGAGGAGCTAAAAAGCCTCTTGATGAAAGTGAAAGAGGAGAGTGAAAAAGTTGGCTTAAAGCTCAACATTCAGGAAACGAAGACCATGGCATCCGGTCCCATCACTTCATGGGAAATAGATGGGGAAACAGTGGAAACAGTGTCGGACTTTATTTTGGGGGCTCCAAAATCACTGCAGATGATGACTGCAGCCATGAAATTGAAAGACGCTTACTCCTTGGAAAGAAAGTTATGACCAACCTAGACAGCATATTGAAAAGCAGAAACAAAAAAAGAAAAACGGAGACATTACTTTGTCAACAAAGGTCCATCTAGTCAAGGCTATGGTTTTTCCTATGATCATGTATGGATGTGAGAGTTGGACTGTGAAGAAAGCTGAGCGCCGAAGGATTGATGCTTTTGAACTGTGGTGTTGGAGAAGACTGTTGAGAGTCCCTTGGACTTCAAGGAAATCAACCTGTCCATCCCAAAGGAGATCAGTCCTGGGTGTTCATTGGAAGGACTGATGTTGAAACTGAAACTCCAATAATTTGGTCACCTGATGTGAAGAGCTGACTCATTTGAAAGACTCTGATGCTGGGAAAGACTGAGGGCAGGAGAAGGAGACGACAGAGGATGAGATGGTTGGATGGTGTCACTAACTCGATGGACATGCATTTGGGTGGACTCCGGGAGTTGGTGATGGACAGGGAGGCCTGGCATGTTGTGGTTCACAGGGTCACAAAGAGTTGGACACGACTGAGTGACTGAACTGAACAGAACTGAGAGCTTTTCTTCTGGTCTTTTTACCTACCTGTCATTTATCTATCTACAGACATTTTAATAAGCAGATATGTGGTTTTTATCTTATTAAACGATTTATAATCCATTATTTTTATTACTTATTTTGAGACTTCAGTTATCCGAGATTTGGCAAGTGGGAGTCATTCAAACTGGCTTTCATATTATCATTTTAGCATTTTCTTACTATCTAGCTCAGTAAGATATTCTAGACTCACTTTGATTTTTTTTTTCCAAGGCCCTGGAATTAGCCATTTCTCAGTCCTGGTTCTCCTTGGTGAACCAAGATATGGATTCCAGATATGCTCATGTGTGTATTCTAGGTGTGCTCATGTAGTGTGTGGGTGTGTGTGTGTGTGTGTGTGTGTGTGTGTGTGTGTTATGGACTGAATGTCTGTGTGCCCTCAAACTCTTAAGTTAAACCCTAAATCCCATTGGAGCAGTATTTGGAGATGGAGTCTAGAAGGTAATAATTAAGGATAAACGAAGTTGTAAGGGTGGGGCCCTTATCCAATAGGGTTAGTGTCATTGTAAGAAGACCTCTCTCTTTCTCAATGTGCATGCAGTAAGGAAAGTCCATGTGAGGACATAGGGGAAAGGCGGCTGTCTTCAAGCCAAGCAGGGACCTCTCACCAGAATCTGACCATAATGGCTCCCTGATCTTGGACTTTCAGCCTCCAGAACTGGGAGAGAATGTTTCTGTTGTTCAAGCCATTCAGTTTGTGGTAATATGTTATGGTAACCCAAGCAGATGAATACAACTAATGTCTGTGTCTATGTCTTTATCTATATCTATTTGTATCCATACCTAATCTGTATCTACTTCTATCAAACGAAACAACTCACGAGTTTCCATCAATACTGCAGATTCCAGTCCAGAATTTGTTCTGGCCTTTTCTTTTTTCATATTTGTAACTTTAATCTCCAATGGTGAAACCCGGCTTTCACTATTCTCCATATATTTTATTACTTGTTCACCCCACTGTGTGTAACCAATCCCCAACCACATGGGCTAAGTCCTAAGTGCTGGCTCTTCTAACCACAACCAGGAGGGTTACCTCCTTGGCACTGAACTAACCAATAATGTTAGCTGAATCCTTAGCCCTAGAAGGAAACTTCACTAAAGGTTTAAAAGTTTAAACAGAATTTGGCTAGCTACACATCTTAAAAATTATTTTATAATCTTCACAATTTTAGTATAATATATAAATTTCAGTAGTCATGCTTTTTGTCTAATGTGAGATAATTCATCATTATATTTTTCATGGTGAGGAAGATCAGTTTGAGGATATGGCAGTGATGATGAGATATATATTGGAAATACTTTTAATCTCATAAAATTTGGTCTGACATTGAACACCAACTTAAAAATTAACTGAAAACTAAAATTAGTTTGAATATATTAAAATAAGGAGTACCCATGGTCAGAAGAAATGGTAAGTGGTGAAAGAAATAGTGGTGAAAGATCAAATGATGACTTTTTCAATGATGAAAAAGTAACAAGGCTTTCTTTCAAGCAGTTACCAAAACTTTCTTCCCATGCACAGAAAAATTATGCCTTCTTTCTTAACAGTAGAGCAGTTGTGAAATCTGATAAAACTCTTATTCTGAACAAGTGTCATATTAGGTCAACAAAGCTGTAAAAAACCCATTTTACACAGCACAGTGATATAATTAGTTTATTCTATGTATCTGGGAGCATATGGTAATAAAATCATGTGAATTTAAATCCCACGTGCTAGGACAAACCAGATTTCTCCTAATGGTCAGTTTATTCATCTCCAAGATTTTCTATGTCATACATGTAATTAAACATGTAAGTGCCATTGTACATACTGTCATATTTAAGCTTGGTCCCAAGACCTAAAATGCTTAATATAAATATACACTTTGCATTCAACTTGACATTCTAACCACACTTCAGTTTCTTTTTTAATATTTTCCCCATATTGATCAAGTCACTTAATCAGCCTCCATAAATACTTTAAAAAAATCCTTCTTCATCTCAGAAATCTAAGATATTTTTTGAAGCATGTAATCTGAAGATGTGTGTGTGTAATGGCTCCATTTACTTAATTAAAATCCGTGGGTTTTATGGAAAATAAGAATTAGAAAATCAAACTAAAACTATGATGAGCCCTTTAGTTTATAGTCTAATTGAGAAAATAAGATACAAGGGAAAAAATGAACTGTGTAACAGAGTATCAGGCTGGTGAACTGAAGTCTTATCGCTGTTGAGAGAAGTGTGACTTGAGGTAGTTTGGATTTCAAGCAACTGGGATATGAGGAAGATTGAAGCTTGAAAAGAGAGAGACAGGCTAAGGCAAAAGCAAAGAACTATCAGAGCAGAGGTTTTTATTAGGGAGTCTGGGAAAATAGGAGGAAAAATTTATGAAATTGAAAACTCATTTCACAGATTTATAGAACCATGTGCTTTTGACATATGATTAAAATCAAATAGGAAAAGGAATTCCCTGGCAGTCCAGTGGTTAGGACTTGGCACTTTCACTGCACTTTCATCGCTGCTTGGGAAGCTAAGATCTCCCGAGCCACATGGCGTAACTTCTTTATCTTTCTTCTTACTTGATAAGTCCCTTCCTTTATCTTTCTTCTTAGTTGAGAGCGTCATTATATTCCTAACTTGTATTATTTTAGCATCAATCCTTTCCCTCAAAAGACGTTAAACTCTTTGAGGAAAGGAAATGTCATCTACTTTTTTGAATAATAATAATAATAGCAATATATATGAATTATTTCTAAACAACGAATCCAGTAAGCTTTGTAGACATTGCTCATTGAATCCTTCTAACAACTCTTTGAGACAGGTATTCCATCAGTCTGACTTTATAGATGTGGAATCTGAACCTGATTAAGATTAACTTGCACAAGGTTGGTAATGAGCAGAATATATGTTCAATCCAGGTCTGGTTTGCTCCAAGCCTTTGTTCTATTCACCCAACTCAGCTGCCTCTGAGGGTAGACACTGAAAATTTTCCGTATTCCCTAACAGTCAGAGAGCTGAGTCCACTGACTTTTTTTTAGGTCTCTTACTATGCTCAAAAGTGAAGTGAAGAGAAGTCACTCAGTCGTGTCCGACTCTTTGCGACCCCATGGACTGTAGCCCACCAGGTTCTTGGTCCATGGGATTTTCCAGGCATGAATACTGGAGTGGGTTGCCATTTCCTTCTCCAGGGGATCTTCCCAGGGATTGAAACTGGGTTTTTCTGCATTGTAGGCAGACGCTTTACCATCCAAGCTACCAGGGAAGCCCCATGCTCAGAAAGACTTAATAAGTGAAAAAGCACTGGCATTTTTTTGTTGTTGCAGTCAATGAAGTACTATAAGATAGATATATTACATTTATCAGAAAAGAACCTTTGGAAGTCTTTATTTTTATAAGGCAGCTGCAAACATATTGAATCAGAGAATTTTCACATTTCATAAAATGTTCAGCATTCATTTTATTGTTTCTTCTTACCGATTTTGTCCTTTATGAGCAAATATTTCAACAGCAATAGTATTCCTAGTCACTTGGAATGCTTCCGTTCATCTGCACATCTTAAGGGGAGATATTGGACATCTTTAATAGCCACATAACTTATGCTGAAGTTTTGAATGGTCACCAGTCAGGGGCCAGGGGGCCAGGGTTGAGGTCTGGGGGACCACGGAAAGAGTAGAAAACCTTGCAAAGATGCCTGACTTTTACTACTACGTTACTCTCTAATCTTAATTGTCACCCACACGTTAGCAAACACTGGACTTGACAGAAAGGATGACACCAGAGCTGTGTGGGGAAGAGAGAAAGCCATTTGCAAACACAGGCCTGTTTGGCCAGAAGAACACCAGCTGAGAAATTAATGATGCCCACACGTATTTCATTGAATGCAAGGAATTTAATCGTGAGACATCTTGAGTTGAAGCTCACTCTCCTGTTTCCTGTTGGAGTTGGCAGTGCCTTTTTGTATTACTGAGATGTGCCTTGGGAAGGGGGGTCCTTAGAGGAAAAGGGGCACCTCTCTCCTCACATCCAGGAGTTGCCATTAGCAAGACGGAGGCAAGACCCACAGTTCCAAAAGCCTTTCTCACATCTTCCTAAGGAGGCTTTTCCCCCTTTTCCCCCCTTTCCTTTCTATTTTTTCCTTTTTTTGCCATTTGCTTTAGATATGCTTACACTGTGTAGCGGCATGACAATTCTAGTCATGCATTAAAATCACTCTTCAGCCTTGTTGGACTTTTTAATCACATGAATTTATTTTTTTAAAAGTCATTGCAGGGTCCAGAAATTCTAGTTTAATTGGTCTGAAATGGGGTATTTTTAAGCTCTCCAATTGGTCATAATGTTCAATGTACAGTATAATGTGATTCTCAGCCCAGGGTTTGCAGGAGTCCACAGGAGCCACTTTGACTATTTCAAACAGCCTCAGGTCAGTCACATATTTCAGCCAGGATAAACTTCCTTGGGGTTAACACTGAGACTCTTTGCTCTTAAAAAAAAAAAAAGTTAGTTGCTCATTCGTGTTTGACTCTGAGAGCCCATGGGCTGTAGGCCACCAGGTTCCTCTGTCCAAGGGATTCTCCAAGCAAGAATACTGGAGTGGATTACCATTTTCTTCTCCAGCAGATCTTTTCTACACAGGGATTGAAACTGTGTCTCCTACATTTCAGGCAGATTCTTTATTGGAGCTACATCAGTACCTTGTGGTAACAATTTATCATTTGCTAATGAAAAACTCCAATAAGCAGAGTTTCTAAACAAAATAAAAATGAGAAATTAATTAATTATTAATTTATAAATACCATTTTAAATAGATAAAATCTTCAACAACCTAGTTGATCATGGGAGAAGATAAAAGACACTTTCAGGTGAAAAGTTGGAAAGCCATCTGATAAAGTTATCTTTTAAGCTGGCATTAAAACTAGCCTTCAAACAGCAACAAATTAATGGAAGGCATACCAGAAAGGGGGTGGGTGCTAGGGGAGGCCAGAGTGGGGGTTTTTCATTTGTCCTGGATACTGTGCGCTCAGAGATGCAAAGGGTGACCTGCGTGATTTTTGTCCCTGAATTCACTTGCCTTCTCTTGCTTTAGGCAGTAACACAGCATCTCCCCATCACCCCATCTTGAGTCTATCAATCCCATTAGGACCAGACCCTTCAAGACCTGTCTGAGAAAAATCACAGAGGGAAGTACTAGAGATTATTTCTATTGTCTGCCAAGTTGGTCTCTTGCTATCATCCGGAAATGTTTAACATAAGTGAATCTTTAATTAACTTCAAAAAGTGCCTGTGCTTGGTCTCAGGTATGTAAACATGGCAGGACAAAAGTCACTAATGTTTGGCAAGGGGAGTTTTCAAAACATCAATTAGAAAGAGTTGGTATGCCCGATGAACACCCACCTTGACGGTAGAAAAGAAATTAGTGCAAATAGTGAGCATCCTTCTTACTCACCAAGCATTTGTTCATGATTATACACCAAGGAGGTGAAACCAAGCAGTTTTGGTTGTGTGTGTGTGTGGGGGCGGGGGGGTTTGCTATATTTTATCTATTCATATATTCAAAGGATATTTACAGGGACTATGCTATGTACCAAACACCGCTCTAGGCACTAGAAATAGAGAAGTGAGCAAAATAACTAAAAACTTCTTATCCCCCTGAAGCTTAGGTTCTAAAAGAACTGTAGAGCTTGGAAGTTACTGCTAGGCAAGAAAAGTGCGTGACAAAGCAATTGTTACTTGAAATTGTATTAAAACATTTGTAGTTCAGACTTTCAAAAAAATTTCTCATTTGAATATAGAACACTGAGGTATTCCTTTCAATTCTTAAGAGTATTTTTAATTCACAGTTTCCCATTCTCTGAACTGATTAACTCAAAACCTAACTAAAAGAGGAAAACACACATTTATGTGTTATATTCTCCGTCCTCAAGAGTTTACAATTCAGCATTTGCTGGCCAGGAGCTTGGGTCATTCCAGTAGAGCATATTTCATAAGAGACGATAAGCAAGACAATGCCTGGTGCTTATGGCTTTAGGGAGAAAAGTTATGGACATAGAGAAAGAAAAGCAATCTTAGGAAACCTGAAAACGAGTTTGGAGACCAGTAGAGTACTTTGGAGAGCATTGACATTCAAATCAGATACTTCCATGTAATAAATATTTGCTGAATATTTCGTTGGGTAGCTAGATTCCATAGATAAGCTGAAATTGTGTCTCTTAAGACGTTAGCACTTTCTGTGTACAATTGTACTGTATAGGATACATTTCAGCTCTCATTTCCAGTTGGTAATCCCTTGAAAATGCTGGTATAATGTGTCCATGACTGAGTGTAAAGTTATCTTGGGTAGAGCTTCTGGGAGAGTATTGAAGCAAATGCTAATTGTTCCACCTTCTTGGCTTGGGTGTTTTTCAAGGAACAGTTAGAAAGCCTTCAAGGCAGAGAAAGTGGCTGACAGTCACAAAACATTCTAGCAGCTGAAACCCTACTCTCGAGATAAGAGATACCTTGCCTAAAATACAGTGAAAAGCAGCCTTGAGACAAAGAATTAACGTGAAGAGGTGCAACGAACACGTCTTCTGAAAGCCCCACACCATGGCCACATTGTTCTGAGTATTTATAAAAAGCTTTCCAGCAGTACAGACTTTGGAAGGAAAACTGTTCACTTATAATGGGGTTTCAGTGAAGAATTATTAAGGAATGAACAGTGCTTTTTCTTAAGCCTCCTCCATTTAAAATTTTATGTTAAAGGAAGTAGATGCTTTAGGAACTGATGATTAAATCATAACAATTTTAGTCATATAATAAGTCATATTATAATGTCATAATAATACATATAATAATAAGTCATAACTTATGTCATATAATAACAAAGGCATACAAATTGGTTAAAAAAAAAGAGAGAGAGAGAAAGAAATAGTTTTTTTAAGTGTTTACCCACAGAAACGTCAGACAAATGTAGCAATAAATTTTACCTGGATACTTTAAAACTACCTCATATCACTGTTCACAAGTCAGTTCAACAAATATATAAGCTAAGTGTCCTGAAGAATAATAAATACATAAGCTATGATCTCTTACATGGGGAAAAAAAATGATGTTCGTCGTGGTAAAGCATGGAAGAAAGGATTGTCAGAGAAAATACAGGACATTAAATATTGTATAGGACATACTAAAAGCTTTTTGCTGTTTAGCTGAGATTCAACTATAACTGGACATTCTGCATTTTTATTTGCTAAATCTGGCAACCCTAAAAGGGTACATTCAAATTCAAAAGAAAATCAGTAAAACCTTAAATTTTTTAAACATTTGAAGAAAATCCTCAAGTAGACTCTCCCCAAGGTGCTATGGACTTGTGTCCCCTGTCCCCACATCCACACACTGAAGCTCTAACTCCCGATGTGACTATATTTGAACGTAAGACTTTGGGGAAATAATTAAGGTTAAATGAGGTCTTAAGGGTGGGGTGCTAATCTGATTGAATTGGTGGCCTTATCACAGAAGAAAGAGAGGGAAATCTCTTTCTTCAAGCACACTACTGAGGAAGAGCCACTTGAATACTGAATAAGAGAGGACCGCCCACAAGCCAGAAAGAAATTACTCACTGTAACCCAGCCACGCTGGCACCCTGATCTCAAACTTCTAGCCTCCAGACTGTGAGAAAACAAATTTCTGTTGTTTAAGCCACCCAGTCTATGGTATTTTGTTATGACAGCCGACCTCACTAACACACAAGACCTATTGCACTTCCTCTCTGAAATAGTCATCACACTTGTAACTACAAAAACGTCAGGATTTTCTCTCCTGGCAGATCGAAATCTCCGTGACAGGACTTTCGTGGCGGTCCAGTGGTCAAGACCTCACCTTCCAGTGCAGGGGGTGTGCGTTTAGTTCCTGGTTGGGGAGCTAAGATCCCATATGCCTCTGTGGCCAAAAAAACAAAGCACGAAACAGAAGCAATATTGTTAACAAATTCAATAAGGAAAATGGTACACACTAAAAAAAAATAAAAAAATAAAAACACCTTAAAAACCCCACAGATCTTCCTTATGGCAGAAAGGGCAGAGAGGGGCCTGATTTCTCTTCTGCTGTTTGTTTCACTGATTGCACAGTGCCTTTGACTTGGAATAAGAGCTAAGTGGATGTCTGTTGATGAATACTGAATGAATTAAGAGACTAGAAAGGCAGACCAAAAGCTGTTTGCTATGGTGTTTTTCACTATAGTGTTACTCATAACAACAATTCAACGTTGAGGATAATCTAAATGTGCAAACACTGATGAACGTTTAAGTAAATTAATCAAATTAATAATAGCACAATCACATGACAATATATCATGTATTCAGTGAATTTCCTCGTGGTCTAGTGGCTTGGGCTCTGGGTTTGATTCCTGGCTGGGGAACTGTGATCCTGAATGCTGCATGAATCAGCAAAACTAAATAAATGAAAGGGTCTCACAGCTATTAGTTCTAACGGCATGGTAAAAGTCACATACAATTGTGTTGAATAAAAATAGGATATTTATGCATATGCACTGTTGCTGTTGTGCTGTGTTCAGTTGTGTCCGACTCTTTGTGACCCCATGGACTATAACCCACCAGGCTCCTCTGTCCATGGAATTTTCCAGGCAAGAATCCTGGAGCAGGTTGCCATTTCCTACTCCAGGGAATCTTCCAGACCCAGGGATCAAACCTGCCTCTCTTGTGTCTCCAGGATTAACAAGTGGATTCTTCACCATTGTGCCACCCAGGAAACCCCACATACATGCATACATACACACAAAGAAGGGAATGTTTGGAAGTGAGTGCAGTTGCTAACAGTGGCTGCCTTCAGGTAACAGGATTTGATGATTTTTCCATGTTTTTCTTTATTTTTCAAATTTGCTACAAGAATCATAGATGCTTTTTAATCAGAAAGAAAAGCAGCAGTCACTTGACACAAGTTGCATGGATTAGAAAGACAATCTTTGCAAAATGTTTGTAGCAAGGAAAACAAAGCTTAAGTTGGTCAAATAATTATTAGAGCAGTGCTCAGAAAAAAAAATTCAGTCTCCACTGGGAAAACAGTGTTCGTTGAGAAACATCACTGGGGATCTATTAGTATAGGGAGGGCCATACCGCCCACCTGACAAGCGCTCCCTGCCAAGCGATGTGAGGCTTGTGTTTAGGTGATGTTCTTTCCTGTAGCATAACATGTTTATACAGAAAATTGCAGTAACAGAACTTCAAGTGTGCTGATTCTTTTAACTCTTTTATTTTTTATTTATTTTTTTCTTTCTGGTCGTACCACACAGCATGTGGCACTTCCCCAACCTGGGATCAAATCCATGCCCTCAGAGTAATTTCCTTGTCTAAAGTCCCTAGTTTCCCAAAGGTTTTTGTTTTTTGGTTTTTTTTTTGGTCAGTATCCCACGTAATATTAGGGCTGACTTTGTCCTCGGCTTTACCTGGGTAGCTTTATCACTACCCCTTCACTCTTCCACTAAGCAAACCTCTTCCGTTTTATCTGTCTTTCAAAGGAATAATGTACTGATTTTATGACTGGAGGAGGACTTGTCCAAAGATTAAATCCCAACCCTACAACTTAGAGAGTTTTCAATTTTACTTTCAGAATGTTAATACCTTTGAGAGACTTGGAGAGAATCAAAAGATATAAGAACTACTGATGAACTTTTATCATATCAAAAACATTATTTAGAATATACTGCTTGACAAGAGTCCTGGAGTAGTATTTGCACTTCCTGGAATGAAGGATTCATAAACATGAAAACAAAATATACATTCTGCAATGAAAATAACTTGCACCTTAGTCTTGTGTGTAGTTTGTCTTATTTTTTGTTTTGGGAGTTGTTATTGTTTTCTAGGCACCTGACTATCTTTCTGCCCCCCAAAGATAAAGTGCTACACACATACATTATATTCTTACGTTATTTTATTGATTTATTGTTAATAGTGAGAGTTCAAAGCAACAAATATTTACTGAATACCTACTAACAGAAAGGTATTGGCCTAGAAATGGGGAATATGAGGATAAATGGAGATGAACCTCTCTATCTCATCTGGAAATATCTTTAGCCTAGTGAGGGACACAGTCATGTAAACAGATCATGCCACAACGTGAAGGACTAAATAAATACAGCCAAGTAGCAGGGCCCTGGAGCAGAAAGGAAAGGCCTTGTCATGGGCGTCACTGTTTTGTCTTGTCAGGAGTCCCTTTCTCAGCCTAGTAGAGAAGGAGCTATTGTTGGTGTTCAGTCGCTCATGTCATGTTTGACTCTTCGCAACTGCATGGACTGCAGCACGTCAGGCTTCCCTGTCCTTCACCATCTCCCGGAGCATGCTCAAACTCATGTCCATTGAGTCAGTGATGCCACCCAATCATCTCATCCTCTGTCATCCCCTTCTCCTCCCGCCTTCAATCTTTCCCAGCATCAGGGTCTTTTCTAATGAGTCAGTCCTTCACATCAGGTGGCCAAAGTGTTGGCATATCATCTTCAGCATCAGTCCTTCCCATGAGCACCCAGGACTGATTTCCTTTAGGATGGACTGGTTGGATCTCCTTGCAGTCCAAGGGACTCTCAAGAGTCTTCTCCAACACCACAGTTCAAAAGCATGAATTCTTTGGCACTCAGATTTCTTTATGGTCCAACTCTCACATCCATACATGACCACTGGAAAAACCATAGCCTTGACCAGACAGACCTTTGTCGACAAAGTAATATCTCTACATCCTGAAATTTCCAAGATAATACATCAAAATCAGCATCACATCCCAGAGGGAAAGGCAGAGATTGGTATTACCCTCAAAGACTTAGAGTCTGAATGGATCCTGGTTTCCATCAGCGTCATTAAATTCACCAGTCACGAAACGAATGTGGACACAATGACTCAGCCAGTTGATCCTGGTCAACTAAACACCACCCCACTGACTAACCAGGTCTTGGAAAATATGTTCCTGGATGGAGAGAATTCATGTGAGAAACAACTGTTTATGAGTGGCATAAGGAATAGCGTGTCATAGACGCTGTTGGTGCCCTGCCAAGATCCCCTTTTTCTAGGCCAGTGCACTCACCCTGCAGCTACTATGAATTTGTCTGCTTAAGGCTGCTCTCTTACCTGGAAGATTGTCTTTCACCAAATGGGAATTATCTCTCCTGAAAGGTAATATAACCCCACCCCTTCCCAGCCCCCGACCCGGAGCCGCTTGTATTCAACAACTGATTGACGTGGTGTACCCAAGTACAGGCTGGCCGGAGTACATCGTCCAGATGGGATCAGACTGAAAGAGTTCCCCTGAGACTACATTCTTGTTTAGCTCTTTCCCTTCTCTATCCTACTTCCCTGTCTTTCTTCTGAGAAGAATCCCTCAATCAATCATATGCATCAAAATTTCTGCCTCAAGCTCTTCTGCTAGGGAACATAACCCAAGATAGAACCTTGTCTGGTTCTGGCGTCCAACATCTTTTCAGAGGAGACAGTGGCTGATGCACGACTTAAAGTATTAAAAGGTAAAATAGAAATCAGAAACGGACTTTCGTTAACATCTTGATTTTGACATTCCTGTGCTTAAGCTACTTCCACTGAAAAAGACACTTTTCAATGATGATGAAATTCCACTTGGTATTCGTTATGGTAATCTGGAATTTATTTTTCAGTGAACTGCAGTGAAACTCATTTTGTAGAGTCATCTCTCAACATGAAGAGGAAAATGGTTCCTTCCTTTTTGTCTTTTTTCCTGTCTCCTTCTTCCTTTCAGAGCTCACTCTCTGGGTCATATCTGAATCTCACTCAGTTTTGTCTGGAAAGATGAGAGCAGGATATCCTTCTGAGCAGAGAAGTGAGGAAACTGCTGTCTTCCTGAGGGGACGGTGATATGGGTAGATTTTCCAAGTATAGGCAACAGGTGGATGTACTGTCTGTAGAAAATTTAAAATAGTGGCAAAAATCAACTAAAAGTTAGTGTGCCTTTTATTATTATCACATGAAGACAATCCTAAAAAATGGTAATCTTAATGTTCACTCCACTCCCAACTCCTGTTTGTCACTGAAGAGAATTCCAATATCTCTTTGGGGGAAATCCCTGGGTAACCAGCCCTTCTACTAAGTTTGGGGTCCCAGAAGCTTCCAGCACCACTTTAGGAGTGGTCGGAAGCAGGGATTTAGAACAACTTGTCCTAAAGGAACAAAAATCAAACACTTTCTACAAGTCAGGAGTTTGCCTTCTGTGGGGTCTGAGAAAAGAGATGATCCTAACCTGTGCTGGCAAAGATTTAAAGTCCCTGATTCTGGCAGGGAAAGTCAAAAGATCAACTGTTGATTCCTAGAGATTTGGAGGTAGTAAGTAACTTGCTTTTATTTTGTCAGTAAAAAGTTTTGAAAAAGATAATTAAGGGACTTTCCCAGAGGCCTGGGGTTAAGATTCCTTGTTTCCACAGCACGGGGTGTGGGTTCGATCCCTGATTGAGGAATTAAGGTCCCACATGCTGCACAGTGCATGCTACAAGGTGTAGCAAAATAAAGTTCATTGACAGAGGAATGGATAAAGAAAATGGGACACACTTATACAATGGAATTGTACTCAGCCATTAAAAAGAATGGAATAATGCCATTTGCAGCAATGCGGATGGACCTAGAAATTGTCATATTGAGTGAAGTAAGACAGAGAGGGAGAAATAGTGTGTGGCACCCCTTATATGTGGAATCTAAAAAGAAATGATGCAAATTAACTTACAAAACAGAGAGAGACTCACAGACTTAGAGAACGAACTTAATCGTTGCCTGTACATACTGCCATATTTAAAATGGATAACCAGCAAGAACTTACTGTATAGCACATAGAACTCTGCTCAGTGTTATGTGGCAGCCTGGATGGGAGGGCAATCTAGGGGAGAATGAATACATGTATATGTAGGGCTGAGCTCTTTTGCCATTCCCAAATCTATCACAACATTGTTAATCGGTTATACCCTAATAAAAAAAAAAGTTAAAAAAAAAATAAGATTCTAAACAACTACAGACTATTCCTATTTAGCAAGCTTACAAGTCTATGAGTTTTAAAACTTTGCAACTTATTTGCAAAGCTTTAAAAATGTGTGGAATAAACAGTCTCTTACCTGCATTAGTCATCAGAATGGGATAGAAAATGAAGAATGAACAAATGCATTACTTTGTAAACCTTGAATTTTATTATGATCNGGAGATCCAACCAGTCCATTCTGAAGGAGATCAGCCCTGGGATTTCTTTGGAAGGAATGATGCTAAAGCTGAAGCTCCAGTACTTTGGCCACCTCATGAGAAGAGCTGACTCATTGGAAAAAACTCTGATGCTGGGAGGGATTGGGGGCAGGAGGAGAAGAGGACGACCGAGGATGAGATGGCTGGATGACATCATGGACTCGATGGACGTGAGTCTGAGTGAACTCCAGGAGATAGTGATGAACAGGGAGGTCTGGCGTGCTGTGATTCACGAGGTCACAAAGAGTCGGACACGACTGAGCGACTGAACTGAACTGAAACAACAAAAATTTGTTTCTCATAGGAACTCTCAGTCACTGGGCCTTCACTTTTGCCTAGGCCTTAATGAAGGCGAGCTCAGTGAATTTCTTGTCACTGCAAAGAACAGCATTTTTGTTCCCTACCTTTCATCACCCTTTAGATTATGGATGAAACAGAATCCAGAAGCAGATCAGAATGTAAGGGTCTACAGAGACAAAGGCCATTCATTGGCCCAGGCTACAAGGGAAGAGACAAATTTTAGGCAGGGATCTAAAACTAGAGATCTGAGAAAAAGATAAAGAGGTAATCTAGAGGGCAATGAAGAGGATAGATTAATGAAGTGAGACTGAGATACTAGTAGGTCAGGAAACAGATCAGGACTAGTCTTAGAAGGGTCAAGTTCCTTTCCAGAGACTTTCTAGAGACAGATATTGTGAGATAGAAATAGTTGGGGCAAAAGTTGCTTTCTTCAGAGTACCCAGATGCTAATTTCTTCTCACAGAATCTCCCAGAAAGAGTTTCCCTTTCCTAGTACAAGACTTGGAAAAACTTTCCTCAAATGATGTTCAAAATCGGGTTTTGTTTTCATATACTTTATGCCAAAATTAATCTAACTCTTCAAACTTCATCTCAGTGTCTATCCACCCCTATCACTGGGGCATAGAAAGACACCAACCTTTATGACTTACATGCATCTATTTTCACTACCAACATATTTAAAACAGATATAATTTTTCAAAGAGCAGGTTTTTAGTCCAAATATGATTTTGGAAAAGGGAATATGGACACCGAGGTGTGAAAGAGACATACTAGACCAAGATGAAAACGAATAGTATTATTTTAGTGTGCTCGTTACTCGTTACCAAGTCATAATAAGAAAAATAACAATAGTTTTGAGGATCAACAGCGTTTTTGTTTTTGTTTTTCCAAAATGGTGCTAGGGTATGGTATAAGGAGTTAGACTGGGAGTTGTATGAAACCATGGAGAAATTCTTGTTCTGTCATTTAGTAGTTCCATTACCTGGCGAAAATGACACATAGGTCTCAGCTTCAACAAAGTGAAAGCAATCATAATACTATCTTGTAAAGTCATTATTGGGATGAGATGAGATACAGTGCATGCAAGTTGCTTAGCATGATGTCTTCATAAACTTGGCACATGCTACAGGTCACCTTTCTTTTTTCCATCTAACCTGTGATACCATCACTTCTGTTGAGCCTTCTCCACCCATTTTGCTGTCCTTCATCCATGCTGCTGGCCAGGTGCCCTCTTCTCTTCTTCTGGACCCCCTACTCTTTTGTAACAAAAGTTACTACAATCACCATGTGTTTTTTAACTGGGCATTGCTTCTATTAATTAAAATAACGTATTTAAACACAATGCTTAGTAAAATTATGGATCAGGTTCATCACTAGCTTTTCTTTCTTAATTTTATTTATTTTTTGCCACACACGACAGCACATGGGATCTTAGTTTCCCAACCGTGGGATCGAATTCATGCCCCCTCCATTGGGAGCACGGAGTCTTAACCACTGGCCCGCCACTAGCTTTTCAACTCTTGCAGTTTCCCTATTGCCCACTAGGTTTGCCACTGAACAGTTGATTCAAATTCACTTTATTGGACTCAGCGTTCATGTTTATTTTACAGTGTTTATCTTTATTCCCAATTATTCTAACCCACAGAAAGAAAGCAAGGCCCTTAATAAAATGGAGCATGAAGTTTCAATTTTCACATGAGTCACACTTGTGAATAGTACTTCTTTTGTCTTGGGCTTAGTGCATGCTGCAAATCAGAAAAGGATGGGAAGAGCTGTGAGCATGTAAGCAGCTGGAGCACAGTGTTAAGCTGATAGCATGGAAGAATCTGAAGCTCTCTCTTTTTAATTTTTTTTTTTTTTAGGTCTCTGTAAAGAATAAAACTAGGAAGAATCATTTTACACCCATGAGAAGGATTTACTGGTTTATAAATATGATAAACCATTGTTAATGCTGGTGCTTTGAACCCGCTGAGCGCCTTTCAGCAGTGGATTCCAAAGCACTTCACTGACAGTAAACCCCAGGACCCTCGGGATGGAGGCATTATTTCCATTTCATTGTCAGGGAAATAGATGCATGGAGTGCCTTGCTGGAGAGCACAGGAGAAGTCCCAATCAGGCTTACATCTCAAGGACTCAAACCAAAGCTAACCGCTAGTCTATCCTTCTCCCCACACATGCATTTCGTAAAAGGAAAACAATGATTTTGAATGGATACGAGTGAAGCATAAAGATAGGTCCCTTTCCACCTGTTTTAACAAGTTTTTGAAGTTTTGCCTGCTTTTACGTTGGCAGGATTTTCAGATGATTAGCTCTGAGTGTCTTTTGTTTAAAGCATCTCGTGTAGGGGATGAGCGAGATCGGATGATCAAGGATCTTTTCACTTCTTAGTCACTGGCTCATGTTCTGTCTAGTTGGGTGGTGATCCACAGGGAGAGAGCTAAATATAGTCACCATCTTAACCTTGTGTTCGGGTGGGGAGAGTGGTTTCAAAATGAAAAAATTACAGAATTAATTGCAGAATTAAAAATGCAGAATTAAGGGTGAGTTGTTCGTATTCTATGCAGAAGAATTCTGTGAATGCCTAGGGACACTGGCAGAAAAGTACAGGAGGGAATAATTTTAGAAACAGAAAATCATGTTCCTTTCAGAAAAATAAACAAAGAATGTAGGGCAAGAACACTGGAAGAAGGGGCAAGAGAGAAAGGCAGAGATAGAGAAATGAAAAGTGAAATCAGCAAGGCTGATACCACCAATACTAATTTGTAAACAGATTTCAGCAGAGTTTTTTAATCTCTCTGGACCAGAAGGGTTAAAGGGAAAATCAGGTGACATCGAGCTGCTGGGAAAGAAACTTTATCACACCAATGTTCTAGAGAACAAGATAAAATATATTTCTAGTTTCTAAATGGGAATTTGCATCTATTTAATTGTCTAGTATAAGAGTGAAGTGAAGATATTGGGCTCTGAAATCACTGCAGATGGTGACTGCAGTCAAGAAATTAAAAGACGCTTGCTCCTTGGAAGAAAAGCTATGACCAACCTAAACAGTGTATTAAAAGCAGAGACATCACTTTGCCAACAAAGGTCCATATAGTCATGTGAGAGTTGGACCATAAAGAAGACTGAACACCAAAGAACTGATGCTTTCAAATTGTGGTGCTGGAGAGGACACTTGAGAGTCCGTTTGACAGTAAAGAGATTACACTAGTCAGTCCTAAAGGAAATCAGTCTTGAATATTCACTGGAAGGACTGATGCTAAAGCTGAAATTCCAATCCTTTGGCCACCTGATGTGAAGAGCTGACTCACTGGGAAAGACCCTGATAATGGGAAAGATTGAAGGCAGGAGGAGAAGGATGAGATGGTTGGATGGCATCATTGACTCAATGGACATGAGTTTGAGCAAACTCCGGGAGACAGTGAAGGACAGGGAAGCCTGGTGTGCTGCATTCCATGGGGGTCACAAAAAGCTGGACATCACTGAGCAACCGAACAACAACAAAGAGTGAAATAAGTCAGAAAGAAAAAAAACACAAATATCGTATATTAATGCAGATATATGGAATTTAGAAAAATGGTACTGTTGAGCCTATCTGCAGGGAGGAATACAGATGTAAACGTAGAGGGCACACTCGTGGGCACAGTTGGGGAGGGAGAGGGTGAGACAAATTAAGAGCGTGGCATTGACTATATACACTACCATGTGTAAAGTAGCTGGTAGGAAGCTGCTGTATAGTACAGGGAACTCAGCTCAGTGCTCTGTGATGACCTAGACGGCTGGGATTTGGAGGGTGGGGATGATGGGTGAGACTCAAGAGGGAGGAGATATATGTATACATAGATCTGATTCACATTGTACAGCAAAACCAACATAACATTGTAAGGCAATTATGCTTCAATTAAAAATAAAATAATAAAAAAATTGTCTAGTATAGGTGCAATAGATCAAAAAAGTAACTGTAAATTATCATTCACATAAAAGCAACATTTAAACGATCAAGACTCTCATGCCATGCACACTGCATTAATAAAAGCTCCTCTAATATTCCCACCCTATCCCACTCTCAAATGCACAAAAACCTTTTGAGACAACTCCTCGCCTGGATCCAATCTTCATCATCTAAAGGAAGCATCGGCTTCACATGCTGACAGGTCACCCCTTATTTCTTCTTTCCTCCCTTTCAGTTTATAAAATCTGGGAACAGGAAGTGATATTTACTCCTTGGTGTTGAGAACAATGACAGACAGTGAGGATATACTCCACTCTAAATATTGACCACAGCAAAGGAAACATTCCCATAGGAACTCTTACAAAGCTGGTGCTTTCATTTTTGAATGTCTAGATGATTTTCTTGTAATTTTTTAAAAATTAAGAATGAATTGGCATTTGGGTTAAAGGAGAAATGAGCCCCATAGAACTAGAAGAGTCCACGTGGCCTTTGTCCAGATAAATGCAGGGTTTTGAGTCTGACGGAAGTGGGTGAGTCAGTGGATCAGTGAAAGTCACTCAGTCATGTCTGACTCTTTGTGACCCCATGGACTATAGCCCTTCAGGCTCCTCTGTCCATGGGATTCTCCAGGCAAGAATACTAGAGCAGGTTGCCATGCCCTCCTCCAGAGGATCTTCCCAACTGAGGGAGCCAACAGAGGCCTTCTGGATTGCAGGCAAATTCTTTCCCATCTGAGCCACCAAGGAAGACCAGGAGAAGGTGCAAGTGGGTAGGGGGAGGTGATTTGATAATGCTTTCACTCAAGGGACCTTGTGCATAAAATGACTAAAACGTGATTTATCAGTCACAATTCTATAGGCTATCCAGTGTGATGTAAAACATTTGTGCCAGCATTACCATACAACCTACATGTTTAGGGTTAAAGTTTCCTTTTCATTCAGAAGAAAAGGAAAATAGCAATGTCTTAAACAGAGCTTCTGGAGCAGTTTGGCTGCTCTCTTCCTCATGACCTTCTTTTTGGAAAAAGTCATATAGAGTCATGGTTACTATTCTTGTTTAATAGTACTTTAAATAACACAGCATAGAAACAGATGAAACATTATCTTATTGGTGCATTTCTTTTATATAATTAATTTGTGATCTTGAGTTACCACATAATCAATCACTGAGCACACTAGTATTTTGATTTAGAAAACAATTTGAAATGTCTCACCATTTCATTTTTCACTGTATTTTGCTTAAGTTGCAGAGTATTGAGAAAAATTTTAATCCAACCATTCAAGTCCTTACAAACGATGCAATTCCTACACAGCTCTCCTTGCAATACTAACATACTTTTCAAAAAAGTGAGTAGCATTTCATTTAAAAAACTGAGTTAGCATTAATATATAACAACTGTTCATTCTTTCTCATAAATACAAAAGTCAGAAGAAAATCACCCAACATCTTTACAGTAAGAATCCCAGTTTTTACTGAACAACATAACTTGTTATGAATTTTTGCACAATTGTGCAGTTATCCTGGGAACAGAGCTTGTTCTGAGCAGATTCCCAGGCCTGACCTGGAATTCAGTCGAGCCCAGTGTTCACATAATCCTGTCATGTACTTTTACATGAGTACACTTGAGCAGGCCTGAATTTTTAAAGGGACGTTTAAGCATCATTACATTGCTAATAGATGGCACATTTAGGAGAAGGAAATATATTTTCAGAGAAGGCAGAAGAAATCGTTATCTTGAATCTACACAAAAATGAGTTAATCTGAGGACATCAGTGATGTCAAAAGTGTTAAATGTAGGATATAGCATGTTGAACACACATGCCATTTCCATTGATTTTTCAGATGATAAATATATATATAAGTCTAGAATAGAATTCAAATCAAACGTTTGCAGCTCCTCAAAGCACACTGCAGAGCCCCTCTGGTAGCCGCCGGCACAATGCCTGGCGCAGAATCAGCAGTCAATCCTCGTTGACTGGATAATGGATTCTAGTTTGAAAATTCACTGGTATAATGTAGCAAATGCTTCTCAAAACTCTCTTGGCCTCTCAAGGGGAGGTGGAATAGAAAACTAAGTCATTCCGAAGTTATCTATCTTCAGTACTTAACCACCTCTGAGGTTTATTTTTCATGGCTACTTTATGATGGAAGCTTTTAGAAGTGTAACTGTAGGTCTGCAAAAGAGGTATTGTCACGCTATCATAGCTCAAAAATCAAAGCAAAATAATGCTTATTAAGGTCTATTAAGGAGCCAGGTGAGGAATTAAAGTCCAAAACCTGGACCACGGGGCCCCCAAACCCATGCGTCCCCTTCTGCCTCTCTCTGTCTTTGGCATTCTCCACCTCTCACTCCACCTCCTACCTTCCCCACGATGTGAAAACATTACACATCATTTAAAATCTGTTTGGATCTGGGAGTTTAAAAAAGCCACCATATCTAGAACTTGCTCTTGATCACATAATAATTATATACACTAATATATATAGCATGTAATAAAAATTTATAATGTATTTTATCTATACATCACATATATGGAATAAGTCCATTAAGACTTGGCACAAAGTCTATTTCTCATTTTGTCAGAGCATTTCACAGTGAGAGGCCTTTCCTATTCAGAAATGAACATTATGTTTTTCCCTCTAAATTTTTGTTTAAAGAAAGTTGCTTGAATGTCCTCTTCCTTTAGAAAATGGAGAGCGTGCTAAGCAAACGAACGTTGAGTATTAAAATTGCCTTCCTGATAATTTTACTAAACCTCTGAAAAATCATCTCTGTTGCATAAATAGGATGTAAGCAACAGTCAAGGATCAGGGTTTCTCAGTACACAAAGTAGGCTTTGTCCAGTGAATGTTTTCTTTGGGCTTTTTCTCTTCGACAGAGTGGCAACAAAAGTATAGCTTTCCCACTTTGTCCTGGAGATGAGGGTTTGAAGTCTATTGAGGGCAACTGTGTGCCTTATCTAAGCCTCTCATGGTGGGTCACTTAGAAGGGAAAGCCCTGCTTCATTGACCCCTGGACAGGAAAGAGGGGCCACCGTGGGGACAGGGAGCAGTTCTCTGCTTAAAGGGATCTGGCAACTTTGCATAAAGGAAGATGTTTATCCCTGTTTATGGCATATCCCTTCTGCCTTTCCAATTCCCATGGTTGATGTTACTTTTTATAGCACGTCTGACTGTCTGGGAAGGAGCCACGTTATTCCACCCTTAGAAAGCAAAAGGGAAAGATGAGAAACCTTAGTAATGTCTGCAGAAGTGTTTCTGGCTTTCAGAGTGTACAAAGCAGATGAACTCTGTGTGTGTGTGTGTTCACTCAAGCACATATATACAGTATGTGTGATGTAGAAATTTTTCAAATGGATAAATAAATTCTAAGAGTCAAGAGTTTTTTATTTATAAACTGTCCAGTTTCTCTGATCTATTGAGTACATTGCTAAACAAATATTGATTATTAACAGTTGGCTCAAAATTATATTTTAATGTCACTTTTTGTGATATAATTAATGAGTAGGACCCTATCATCTTTGAGTTTTAAAAATACCTATAGAAAACACTAAAATTCCTGTGATCTACTTTTACTTTTATCATTGAGTTTGTGATTTTAGTAAGAAAAGAAAGAAACTTCCAAGCAGAGTTTAATTTTAAAAAGGATGCAGGGTATCTATTAGAAAGATTTTCTTAATCATGTGGATTAATCCTGACTTTCAACTCCAGATAAGAAATAGGATATCCCATAAGGAGGATTTGCAGCATGCAGGGAGTATTTTGCCAACCAAGAAAGGCTCCCAGGGTCTAAGTTATTAAAGTTAAATTTATTGGTGATTATGTCTATTTCCTGTATAAAATGAAAATTCAAAACAAACACTAGAAAAAGTCAAGAGAAGTCAACTAAATGCCGTGGTCTTTATAAATGCAAAAGAAGTAGCTATTTTCAAAGGACCTCTTAGCTTGGCAGATTGAATAAATGAATGTTTGAGCTTAAGGTTAACCCCTGACAAATGCTGACACAGTTGTACACACACACACACACACACACACACACACACACACACACACACACATGCTGTTCATAAGAAATAATAGACAAACTGCCGGGAGATACCCAGCTTTAATCCCATCAAGGGCTCTTGTGACATTGTAAGCTGAATAACTAGAGTTTGAGTAGTTGAGGCTGTCCCTAGACCCTCTGGACGGGATTAATCCCATGTAATTCTCTACAGCCCTTTCTAATTGGTTAAGATGGGTGAGACACCATGCGTCTTGGAATACTTAGCCACCTGTATCAAACAGGCCATTTCAGTGAGAAAAAAAATTCTCTTAAAAAGAGAAGCCAGCAATTGGCTCTACCTTACAGGAATATATTACTTAACCTTCTTCCGGACACTATTACAGAACAAAACAGTGAACATCAAAGCTGCTATATCAGCAACCCCATCTCTGACCAAAAGGGCAATTAAAGTATAGTAAACCATGGTATGGCGTGGTTGGGCACCTCTCTCTCTGTGTACATGGAATTTTAAGTTTTGGTAAAAGTAAATGCCAAGCCTTGTGCAAGTATACTCACTGGTTTCTTATAAAACTTTTCTTCACAGAGTTAAGCTGTCACAAAATAACCTACACCAGATGGAAAATTTAAGCCAAATCTATACCTGCCATTCACCCAAATACTCATTCTGTTGAAGTTAGAAAATAAATTATTGGTGTGACAAGAAGATAAGACAATCGGCTAGTTTGCTGAATTTTTTTCACTTTTCAATTTGTTTGTCACAGTGTTGTATAAACACAACTTGAATCCATAAGTCATTACAAGAGCAAAACTCAAACAAAACGATACTCCACATTACTCAGTGCCCATCGTACCCACCTGATGCTTATTATCTGTTCAAAACAAATCCATCTGAGTGAGCACTGGACACTGATAATGTATCTCCAAACACATATTTGTTTGAAGCACTAGAGACTTCAGCGTAATCCTGGCAGCTTAGAGGACAGACTCGCAGAGGGCTATGTCTCTGGGGAAGCTAAGTGGATTTAATTATCTGGGTGCTTGATTTTTGTTTGTTTGTTTGTTTTTAATTTGATGATTGGAAAACGCATAGGAGAAAGGGTGATTTTTTTGGTAAATAGGATTGAAGATTACCACCACCACCCCAGAAAAAAAATGTGGGAGAGCGTAATAGCACAGATGCAGGGCAATAAAGTCAGTTTATTTTTTACAGTTAACTATAAGAGAGTCATGTTACTCACCAAAATGAAGTCTACTGGGCTGAATTATTTAAAAGCAGTGCTATTTTCAAGTATGTTCTTGTAGGCATGTCCATTTGAATTATCCAGTGTCCTTATTAAAAATGATCCCCACCCCTGAAGCCTTTTCCACCCTCGTCTTTCTTGTCTGATTGACTCCAAGTACAAACATAGTGTGTTAAAAAGCAAGACATCACTTTGCCCACAAAGGTCTGTATAGTCAAAGCTATGGTCTTTCCAGTAGTCATGTATGGATGTGAGAGCTGGACAATAAATAAGACAGAGCACAGAAGAATTGATACTTTCGAACTGTGGTGCTGGAGAAGACTCCTGAGAGTCCCTTGGGAAAGCAAGTAGATCAAACCAGTTAATCCTAAAGGAAATCAACCCTGAATACTCTTTGGAAGGACTGATGCTGAAGCTGAATGAAGCTCTAATACTTTGGCCACCTGATGTGAACAGCTGACTCATTGGAAAAGACCCTGATACTGGGAAAGATTGAAGACAGAGGGGAAAGAGGGAGACAGAGGATGAGATGGTTGGATGGCATCACTGATTCATTGGACTTGAACTTGGGCAAACTCAGGGAAATGGTGAGGGACAGAGAAACCTGGCATGCTGCTGTCCACCGGGTCGCAAAGAGTCAGACACAAACTGGCAACTGAACAACAGCCAAATCCTTGGAGCCCTCGTCTGTTATGTGCTGAGTTTTCCCCGAAACTCAGAACTGCTTTAAGATGGGGACTGTACTTCACTGATATCTCCAGAACTTAGCAGAGCCTAGTAGACATTCATGTTGAATGAATGAACATTGATCTCAAAAAGTGGAATTTCGTCTGATTTCACAACAAACTGAAATGGTGAATAACATGTGTTTACCTGTCTGGAGGGTCTCAGAACAGCCTAATGCTCCAGAGCCAGAGCCCCTGAGCCAGTATTCATGCCCTAATTGTAGACTTGGGGGTGGGAGGCAGGGAACTGTTGTGTATCAGACACAACACGCTAGGAATGATGATAAGTATCTCATTTAACCCTCACGATACCACTAGACCCCTTGGAGGAAAAAATTGCTGCTCATTAGAGAGCCACTGTAGAAGCTCAAAAAGGTAACTTTACTGACCTGATTTATCAGACTTAAGAAGTAGCTGCAGAAAGACATCCTATACTTAAGGGGTCTTTTGTCCCCTGCTGCAACTGGGAGTCAAATGGATTTTATCCATGTCCGAAATACCTGATTTATCCTGGACCTGCCCCAGAAATCAAAAAAAATCCCCAGACAGGGAAATTGGTTCAGTAGCACATCTTCTAGTTTTTCCATAGGTCAGGAAGTCTATTCAAAAGTAGCCCTTTCCAAAGCACTACTCTTAGAGCAGATGGGATGAGACCCCGCCTTCTCTTGGCCTTCATTAGTCCCACCAGCTGGCCCTGGGCTCAAGCCAAGACACCAGTGATTCATGGAGTCACTCCAGGGTTTCTATATTTCAACAGACAGTTCCACAAGTCTGAGCAGAACCTAGATTCCTTACATAGGCCGGAGTTCAGGGTCTAGGGTCTTTAACTCTGTAAAAGGACAAAGAGACCATTACCTCAGACCCAGATCATTTTCTAGGCTTCCCAGCTGGCTCAGACAGTAAAGAATCTGCCTGCAATGAAGGAGACCCAGGTTCAGTCCCTGGATTGGGATGATCTCCTGGAGAAAGGAATGGCTACCCATTCCAGTATTCTTGCCTTACTTAATATCTCAAATGCAGACACATTTTCTGGTCTTTCAGATGTACAAGCTTCCAGGAACCCTCCTTTTCCACAAAAGAAAAAGCTGGCTTAAAACTCAACATTCAAAAAACCGAGATCATGGTATCCAGTCCCATTACTCCATGGGAAATAGATGGGGGAAAGTGAATTTTACTTTCTTGGGCTCCAAAGTCACTGCAGACGGTGACGGCAGCCATGAAAGTAAAAGACACTTGCTCCTTGGAAGAAAAGTTTTGACAAACCTAGACAGCATATTCGAAAGCAGAGACATTACTTTGCCAGCAAATGTTCATAGAGTCAAAGCTATGATTTTTCTAGTAGTCATGTAGGGATGTGAGAGTTGGACCATAAAGAAGGCTGAACACCAAAGAACTGACGCTTTCAAATTGTGCTGGAGAAGACTCTTAAGAGTCCCTTGGACTGCAAGGAGATCAAACTGATCTAAAGGAAATCAACCCTAAATATTCATTGGAAGGACTGATGCTGAAGCTGAAGCTCCAATAGTTTGACCACCCGATGTGAAGAGCTGACTCACTGGAAAAGACCCTGATGCTGGGAAAGATTGAAGGTGGGAGGAGAGGGGAGCAACAGAAGCTGAGATGCTTGGATGGCATCACCAACTCAAAGGATACGAGTTTGAGCAAACTCTGGGAGACACTGTAGGACAGGAGAGCCAAGTGTGTGCTGCAGTCCATGGGGTCACAAAAAGTCAGATACAACTTAGAGACTGAATAACAGGTACAGAACAAAATCAAATCTCTTCAGAATAGGTTTCCTTCTCCAGTTTAAAACTCCCTCTTTGATACATTCGATGTAGTTGAACAATTCATTTATTCTTGACATTTGCTATTTCAGAGGTCCCGATGGTTAAGATCTCCCAGGGGCCAAAAAATGAATACCCCACCCCCACCTCCCCACCAAAGCAGCCCAGGAAAGTGCTTTCAAACAGATATCATCGCCTTAAAAAGAGGTCTTCCAGGTATGATCACGTTTAAAGAAATGTCATTACAAAGAAAGAAGGAAAGAATAGAGAAAGTTCTGATATTCTTTTTAAAGTTACATTTCCCTTATTATTTCACTAAAATAAAAAGATTTTTAAGGGAACTATCTATGATTCAGTGGTTAGGACTTGGTGCTTTCACTACTGGGGACCCGATGAATTAATGTTGGTTTCCCTTAGTTGGGGAACTATGATCCTACAAGCTGTGTGGTAAGGCCAAATAAATAATATATGTATTTTAAAAGGCTGATACTAGTTGTAAGAGAAGTCATTCTCAACCTTAATTAATATTGGCAATAGTTCTTGAACTATGTCCAAATTTTTCTTTAAAAATTATGATAAAAAAAATTTTTTTAGCCCTTAGGAAATGAGTACAGCTATGGTTCAACTTTCTCATTTTTAGGAACAAACTGTACACCAAGACATGAGACTCATTCAACTTACTAATTTTTCCACGCACATGTTTTTTTGAACTTTTCCAACTATATTTACATAGGTCTGGGAAAGCACAGGCAATTTCAGGGCAGGGAGAGAAACACCAAGTTTCATAGTATTTCAACAGGGGATTTCATCTGCCAAAGAAAACTCTGACATTTGTGAGTTGTTTACTGATGGGTTGTTGGCTCTGAAGCAGGCAACAAAGATGGGATCCTCCTTTACACCTCAAAGGAGAAACCTATTTTAGATTTAATGAGGAGCAGATTTATAGGAAGACCTTCTTTATCCCTAACAATTCAACACCCTTTTAAAATTTCACAGTCTCCTTCCAAAACCACCTTCAGTGCCATAGAAGAATTCTAAACCACAACATTTTCCTAATCCAGGATTACTCACCAAAATCAGGGCCTATGAAGATATTTTGGGTAAATTTTGTTTGCCTCCATCCTAAAAGAAGGTTATACTGAGTGTTTTGTTTGGAGGAGCAGCAAATCATGTTCAGAGATTGAGTTGTCTTTGCCAGTATTTTATTTAACACCGGTTCACTGTGAAAATCAAAGTGTTAAGTCGCTCAGTCAAGTCTGCCTCTTTTTGACCCCCTGGACTGTAGCCTGCAGGCTCCTTGTCCATGGGATTCTCTAGACAGGAATACTGGAGTGGGTTGCCATTCCCTTCTCCAGGAGATCTTCCCCACTCAGGCATCGAACCAAGGTCTCCTGCATTGCAGGAGGATTCTTTACTGTCTGAGCCACCAGGGAAGCCCCAGATTCATTCTGGGGATTATTAGAATTTCACAAGACAGTAGGATAATGTCTCCTAATAAGCCAATAAAGAAATAACATACGCTAAACCAATGATAGATTAATTACATCTGTGGTCCCCAGTCTTTTTGGCACCAGGGACTGGTTTCGGGGAAGACAGTTTTTCTACAGATCAGCGTGGGGGGTGGTTTCAGGATGATTCAAGCACATTGCATTTATTGTGCACTTTATTCTTATTATTACTACATCAGCTCCACCTCAATCATCAAGTATTAGATACCGTAGGTTGAGCACCCCTGAAATTATGCTATTGGTTCATGCAAGGGGAAATGAAGGAATAAAGTCCAAATTTAGCTTGAGGTGTACCCTCAGATGAGTTGGGGAAAATGAAAGTCCCTTTTGGCTAGAGCATGTTGCTAGGCAACAGGGATATTTGTCGGCTAGATGAACTTCTTGGGGCCACTGTGTGGTTTTTCCCACTACTGGTCGAAGATAAGCCTTTACCAAGGCAGAAGCCAATGCCCCAAGGTCTTACTAGACCAGCGAAGTGTGGCCTTGCCCAGGCCGAACATCCTCAGATCGTCCTCACAAACTCTGGGTATTTCTAAACCAGTCCCCTAGTCAGAGCTGCTTCTTTATGTTCTTATTGACAAGCCCCCAGTAGCACCCTCAGGCGCTGGGGTACCAAGTTCTTATCAGCGACCACAGACATGGATGATGACATCTGGACACACACATTCACTTTCTAGAATAACTTCATTCTGAAAACACATTTACTCTTACAAACAGTCTCACTGTTGTCACAAACAAGCGGATTTGAAATCATATCAACCCCCTGCACAACACTGAATTGCAAAGGACCACCAAGGGACAAAGCTCAAAAAGGCCGTGTGATGGTTTTCCGTTGAAGCATACAGCACGGGCTTTCCCTTACCTGTCTGCTTAACCCCCTAAGGGAGGTGTATGTATCCATCATCAGTGAATTGGGTACGGTCCCTTCTTGGCTTCCCTGGAGGCTCAGACAGTAAAGAATCTGCCTGCAATGCAGGAGACACAAGTTTGGTCTCTGGATCAGGAAGATCCCCTAGAAAAGGGAATGGCTACCACTCCAGTTGGAGAAGGCAATGGCACCCCACTTCAGTACTCTTGCCTGGAAAATCCCATGGATGGAGGAGTCTGGTGGGCTGCAGTCCATGGGGTCACTAAGAGTCAGACACGACTGAGCGACTTGACTCTCACTTTTCACTTTCATGCACTGGAGAATGAAATGGCAACCCCCTCCAGTGTTTTTGCCTGGAGAATCCCAGGGACGGGGGAGCCTAGTGGGCTGCCGTCTATGGGGTCACACAGAGTTGGACACGACGGAAGCGACTTAGCAGTGGCAGTGGCACCACTCCAGTATTCTTGCCTGGAGAATCCCATGGACAGAGGCGCCTGGAGGGCTACAGTCCATAGCATCTCAAAGAGTCGAACACGACCGAAATGACTTAGCACTCTCGCACTGAGGTTGTAAAGAGACAGAAAGTGGTAGTTGCTTAGCTGTGTCCGATTCTTCGCAACCCTATGGACCGTAGCCCTCCAGGCTCCTCTGTCCGTGGGAATCTCCAGGCGGGAACACTGGAGTGGATTGCAGTGCCCTCCTCCAGGGGATCTTCCCAACCAAGGGATTGAACCTGCATCTCTTATGTCCCCTGCTTTGTCAGGTGGGTTCTTTACCACTGGCGCTACCTGGGAAGCCCTGCAATCATTACAGGAGGAACCAAATCCACTTTTCCTGGAATGCTTTTCCCTCACTTCAGTCATGTTCCTGCCCTCTCAGTTATCAGAGAGAGCGGCCTTGCCCTGACTACCCTACAAAGACTAACCCACCACCGCCATCTCTGTCTCTGATATCTTAACCTGATGCTCTTCTTCCTTATAAAGCATCACTTGCCACTTATATCTTTTGGTTCCTTTTCTCCAATTAGAATGTTATTTCCTTGGGGGCAGGAATTTTCGTTCAACGTGATATCCCCCAAGCCCTAGAACAATGCCAGAACATTATTCAATTATAAATTTAAGAGAATTTTTGCTTTTATCCTAATTATGCATTATAAATTAATTTTCATTATAAATTCTGGATTAATAGAAGACACTTTTGAGATATTTGTTTTGTGAAATCAGTCAATGAATGGTAAGAGACCTTGGCCTAGATTTTCAGGAAAGATTTAGGGCATTTACTGAACTGTTTTGGTGTGGGGCCCTCACATTTTGCGGGGGGCTCAAAGGTAAGGCATGATATCACAGGATCTGGGGGACTTTCTTCAGGCTGCAGAAAAGTCTAGGCTTCATAAGGAAAGGGTGAGAGGATAAAATCCCCACTCACTGTGGCCTGATCAGAGGTTTGAAGTTCTTAGTCTGCTTTTAAGGCACTCCGGAAAATGACTCCATTCTTTCTTTCCAGCGTTCTCTTTCTTGGAGTAAACATAACCATTCTTGGCCAAGGGAGCCACTTTATACTACACATCCTCACCCCTGCCCCTCAAAATGATATTCCATTTGCCCCCGAAGTGTACTTTCTACTTTCCCATCCTTCCAGGCACCCCTTGTCACTTCACCACCCTTCAAGACCTCCTCTAGGAATCATCTTCCATGAAGCTCTTCTTTGCCACCGCCGCCCCCCTCCCCATCATCACCATTATCCATCATTCCAACCAGGCTGGAAGGGACCACTTCTCTTCCTTCTCACTGCTTAAGACCTCCATCTCCTTCATGGCAATAACACTCTTTACTGCGTAATCGAAGGTTTTGGCTGTTCTTGTTTGTTTATTTGTTTTTGTAGAAGCCTCAGCTTCCCGGTTAGACCAAACAGCAGTTTCCCTTGCTTTTACTAATCTGCCTCCACCCAGTTCACATGTGCAGAGTATTCCTCATTCACAGTGGTTTTCACCCGGAGGGCGCACATCCTAAGGTGGGTAGGGGTGGAAGTGGAGGGGCAACTGTCTGAGGTTATGGCGGTGGAGAATGTATATAGACCGAAAGAGTACCCCACCTCTTGCTACTTCACCACCCTCCACTCTGTGATTTCTGGCATCTCAAATAACCTCCCCATGCTTAAGATTTTTCATATTAGACTAGAAACGGTTTGTGTATTATTCACCACTGTATTCCCTCCAGTGTCTAGCACAGAGCCTTGAACTTACTGGGTGCAGAAGGAACGTCTGATGAATGAGAAAATGAATGCATCCATGAGAAACCTTTCTGTGTCCTTGCGCCTAGCACCTCCTTGATCCCAGACTTGAAACACACATCCTTAAGGCAGGCTCTAAGCCACCTTCATCTTTAATCCTTATCCCCTTCCATAGCCACCCACACTATCTGACCAGGCATTTATCTCAGGGCACAAAATGCCATTTGCCTGCTGATCAAAGGCTGTGGGAATGGGCGGCATGAGCAGAATGGCAGCTGCACTCAGATCCTGCCCACACCCTTCCTGTTTGCAGCAGCCCACCCCAGGAGCTATTATGCTTTCAGTAGGCTGAGCAGGGCCCCTCCCCCCTGCCACCTCCTTCCCTGGTCCTTGCAGACACTCTGCGGGGTCTATAGTGGCAGCCCCTCACCCTCGGAGCCCGCTTTCAGCGTCTCATTGTCCCCAGGCAGGCACAGATAGCCAGCCAGACCTCTTTTCCCCTTTCCTGGGACGTTGATAAGGCCATGAAAATAGTTCTCTATTTTCCTGCACAAAAGCTGACTTAGAAGAATAGGGTGGAGCATAAGTGATAACCAGCTAGAATTTGTTGCTTTTTGAAAAGAAACGTGGTGGGGAGGGGATGGGGGAGACTGGAAGACTTTGAGCTTTTGCTCTGGGTTGTATAAGTCAGGCACTTTCCAACAGCAGTGCCCCTTGCCAGCCTTGGAGCCTCGTTTTACTTCTGTAATGGGAAACGCTGCCCTCAGGTCAGAGGGCCACAGTGTCTCCTCCTGAGGTCGGCTGGCCACCTGGGAGCCTCTCGGGTGACCCACTTAGCCAGACTGCAGCTTATTGGATAGAATTCAGGGAGGGTGGGGGTGGTGGATTGGAATGCCTTCCTTGCATTGAACCCATTCCAAATGGGGTTCTTATCCTTAATGCTATTGCTGCTAAGTCACTTCAGTCGTGTCCGACTCTGTGTGACCCCATAGACGGCAGCCCACCAGGCTCCCCTGTCTTTGGGATTCTCCAGGCAAGAACACTGAAGTGGGTTGCCATTTCCTTCTCCGATGCATGAAAGTGAAAAGTGAAAGTGAAGTTGCTCAGTTGTGTCCAACTCTTAGCGACCCCATGAACTGCAGCCTACCAGGCTCCACCATCCATGGGATTTTCCAGGCAAGAGTACTGGAGTGGGTCGTCATACACTTGAGAACCCCTCAAATGGTCAATGTGCTCTCAAGACACGTGTGCCTTATGGAGAGCTTCACCAACTCCACGTGATCTTGGTTTATCGCCAGTGTCCCTGATCAGGTGGTGGTGGTTTAGGCATTAAGTCATGTCCAANGGTCGTCATACACTTGAGAACCCCTCAAATGGTCAATGTGCTCTCAAGACACGTGTGCCTTATGGAGAGCTTCACCAACTCCACGTGATCTTGGTTTATCGCCAGTGTCCCTGATCAGGTGGTGGTGGTTTAGGCATTAAGTCATGTCCAACTCTTCTGACCCCCATGGACTATAGCCCACCAGGCTCCTCTGTCCACAGGATTTCCCAAGCAAGAATACTGGAGTGGATTGCTACTAGGGGCCCTTTAAATAAACAAAACTGTCTGGAGTTTCCTAGTTATTTGGCAAGAGGAATCCTTCAAAGATGTAGTTGGTGTTTGTTGACTGCTGAGGTGAAAAAATAGGGTGGGGAAAAAATGGAGGATCATCATTTCCACCCAGAACTTTAAACAATGAGTTGGAAGAGAGAAATACATAAGACTTTCTTAAAAAGTGATTTCTGCTGGGAGTACACTGCCCTGATGCTGGTGGTACTGCCCCCATTTTGCCACCACTACTTTGCAACCTGTTGCAATTAACAGAACCTGCAGGCTTCATCTTTTGGGTGTATGTGTTAGAAAAATAAAGGGAATTAATGTTTTGGGGTAAAGTCCCAATACTAGTACTGTTTTTTAAAGCCACTAAAATGGTTCTAATGTACAGCCAGGGTAGAGAACCAGTGAGAAAGATCATCTCTAATCTCTAAGGTATCTGCTGGTTCTAAAATGTTATGGTTTTGTAGTTTAGGGTCTGAGTTTCTTTATTTTTTTCTGTTCAGATATAGCTGACATATAACCTTATATTGGTCTCAGGCATGCAATGCAATGACTCAATATTTGTATGTATTATGAAATGACCACCATAATTAGTCTAGTAAACCTCCCAACACTATCCAGTTTCTCCATTAATCCTTCTCTCACTTACCTAAAGATTTGATTCATGGCTCCTCACTGCCACCCATGTCTTTCTGAAATGCTGGAGAAAGAAATTCACACAGGGAGCCCAATCAGGCAATCTGTGATGATCTAGAGGAATGGGATGGTAGGAGGGGAGAGATGATCAAGAGAGAGGTGATACGTGTATCGTTACGGCTGATTTGCATTGTTGTATGGTAGAAACCATCATAACATCGCAAAGCAATTTTCCTCCAATTAAAACATAAAAAAAAAAATCAGCAAATGGCCGCTACTACTTCTCCTCCCACTCTGGAACATCAGAGCAGGTGGTTGAGCATTTGCTGAGTCACCCAGAACCAAATTTCACAAGGCATGCAAGTTTAGAGGCTCTGGGAGAATAAAAGCAGGATTATATACATGAACTGAACACATCCAAGAAAAAGAGAGAACTTCAATGAAATAGTAGCAGTGAGAAGAAGAGGACACACAGTCGAACAACAGTACTAGGCAATTTGGACTCTAATCCGTTTTTTGTCTTGAACAAGGCTGCACTGAGCAAGCACAGCCCTGCTAACCACCAACTGGGATCTTCCTCTACTTCCCTTGAGAAAACACTTGATTATCTTTACAAATCTCACTGCTTTAGCTCTTTGCTTCCTAACTCACAATCTAAATCATTCTTATAATACCTCTGTCCCTATTGTGCCTCCTTTAATCCAGCCCCCAGGACCGACTTTCTAGAATCCATACTTCAGATTTGCCTAGGGAGGACCCACCACCCCAAAATAGTCTTGGGATTGGCTCTTTGCGACAACTGTTTAAGGCATTGCCAACAATTCTCAAGCGGTTTTAAAATCAAGTATGTGTGTGTGCATGCTAAGTCACTTCAGTCATGGCCAACTCCTTGTAGCCCTATGGACTGTAGCCAGCCAGGCTCCTCTGTCCATGGGATTCTCCAGGCAAGAATATTAGAGTGGGTTACCATGCCCTCCTCCACAGGATCTTCCCCATCCAAGGATCGAATCCACATTTGCAATTCCTGCATTGCAGGAAAATTCTTTATGGCTAAGCCACCACGGAAGTCCAAAATCAAGTATGTAGTTGCATAAATAGAAAAAGAACATGCAGCATAAAATTAAGTAAAATGCCAAATATCTCATATAAATGGAATAGGTAGACAATAAAAGCAAATAAAGAAATACGATTGTGTTAACTTAGATCTATAGAGCAAAATCCCAGGAATCTGAAAAGATTCTGTTCACCACACAGGCCAACTTCCAAAGGATGCTCTCTTCAGTATCCTCACCATATAGTCATACAGGATCTGACTATCCAATCCAGTGATGGAGTTCTCTCTCTCACAAGGCATCTCATTCCAGTTGTGATCTATTTTAACTAAAATCCAACTGAAGTCAAATACCCAATTAGAAGCACTGTGAGTAATGGTGAAACCCTGAAGGAAACATCAGCCATGGAAGAAGAAAAGGAGAAGCACAAAGTGGGGAGGAAGTTTACAGAATGGGCCACGTGGTCCGGGATATTTAAATTTTCCCTTAGAATTAATTTTAAAGCTGTACATTCATGTGGTCTTTCCATGTTCCCACTTAAAGAATAAATATTCCTCTTCAGCAGCTTGTGCTGTTAGATTAAAAAACTGAGGCAAACCTTATTTTAAAGTACTTTTTTTTTTTAATAAGAAGTTTGTTCTTTGCAGCTCCTACTATTTGGCAAGTACTTTTGCACTCTAGTAATTTAAATGGTATGGATAAGCAGAGAGTATTATGATTATCTATCCCTATTCCTCCCAAATTCTGGACTTTTAGGAAAATGAATTAGAAATATGTGCAGCAATTAGACCAAAACCATTGGAGTCACAGAACATAGTTTTAAATCTGATGCTTCAAAACAAAGTTTTCACCCAAGATACTTTAGGTAATGTAGATAAAGAAAGATGAGAACTCAGTGAGGGATGAAATAAAAGCAATTTGCTTTTTGGAATAAATTCCACTTCTCAAGGCATAGATTTTACACCTTCAATGTGACAATATTGCTCTTGAACATGTTACATTAATCAAAAGAAAGATATTCCAGGCACACATTGAATTTTCAATATAAATCAATAGATTTATTTTCAAGTTAGTTGGTAGGGCTCCGAAATCTTATAATTTTCAGAATGGGGAAAGAAAATAATAGTAATAATAGCAAACATTTACTGAGCACTCAATGATAGGCCTGGGAATATACTAAGAATCTTATATACATTATCTAATGCAAAGAAGTAGTCTTGATTTGCTTTATCTGAAACCACTTCACAGGTAGTACAAAAGTGAATCTCCAGAGGCATTATGTTTCTATGGTGCTTAAAATTTCTTTGTTCTTCCCTTGCTATAATCTCTTAAAGATACTTCATAGATAAAGTACATACGGATAAAGCTAAGAAGATGTTAGGTGGAATTGCCTAAAAACAACCAAATAAGGAACAGCAGAGCTAAAAATAGAAGCTAAATCCTGCCCTGTCTCCTATCTTTATTTACAAAATGAGAAAACCTTGCGGGTTGTTTTCAAATTTCTTTTTGGTTTCAGAATCCTCACCCTATAAGTCTTTGCCCAAGGCCTAGAACATTTAGAAAATAGTGCTGTGTTTATTATCTTACAGTCAAATCTAAGCTTGTCTGCTGTCCACCTCCTCTCCACCTTCACAGATGTCAAGATGGGTCCTAACTTTAGAAATGCACTTTAACCCAACAACTAGCATGGTTGTTCATGGTCTGGGAGTTTGAAAGAAAAATAACTAATTACTAAGAATTCTCAATATCCTTTGGAAAGACGAAAGTGAAAGTGAAGTCGCTCAATCGTGTCCGACTCTTTACGACCCCATGGACTGTAGCCTATCGGGCTCCTCTGTCCATGGGATTTTCCAGGCAAGAATACTCGAGTGGGGTGCCATTTCCTTCTCCAGGGGATCTTTCCAACCCGGGGATCGAACCCCGGGTCTCCCGCATTGCGGGCAGACGCTTTACTACTTGAGCCACCAGGGAAGCCCTTGGAAAGATGAAGGAATGAGATAATTCCAACTGGGAGAAACAAGGAAGTTGTCAACAACTGCAGTTACTGCAGGGCTGGTGACCAGCAGGATAAATAAAAGCCATTTTTACAGGGCTGACTCTGTGGGCAAGCTCTATAAGTCTGGGGAACTAGGGCAGTGAAGCATATCCAAATGGAATGGCTTCATTTGCTTATTCCCTCTCCATTATTCTTCATAGCTAATGCTCAGTCCCCAAATGAAAGTCAGTGTGTTTCTGTGTGTGTGTGTTTTAATGAACAAATAAATAAGAAACTATTAAATCAATGGGCATCCCTGGTGGCTCAGACGGTAAAGAGTCTGCTTGCAATGCAGGAGACCTGGGTTTGATCCCTGGGTCAGGAAGATCCCCTGGAGAAGAAAATGGCAACCCACTCCACTATTCTTGCCTAGAAAATCCCATGGATGGAGGATCCTGGTGGGCTATACCCCATGGGGTCGCAAAGAGTTGGACACACATTAGATCAATAGTGTAATAAATGTATTTATTCACCTGCTGAACGAATATTTATTGAATATNACTATTCTTGCCTAGAAAATCCCATGGATGGAGGATCCTGGTGGGCTATACCCCATGGGGTCGCAAAGAGTTGGACACACATTAGATCAATAGTGTAATAAATGTATTTATTCACCTGCTGAACGAATATTTATTGAATATAACTCTGGACCTAGTGGCTACCCATGTAGCATTTATAGTTTAATAAGGAGAGTTTATAACTTAATACATTAAACAACTAATCACAATTAATTTGTTTTTTTCCATCCACCCTGAGATTACATCTCTCTCTCACATCTGCCTTCAAGTCATCCAGTTAATTACTTCTCCTTGAGCCAAAAACTCCTTCCTGCTACACCATGGACCACTTGGCTGCCATTTGCTGAGGTCACCTCTAGAATTCTGCTTCCTCCTCATGGGCCCATGGGGAGGACAGCAGAAGACGAGGCAGGTCTCTCCCTCATCTGCTGGCTCCATCACCTCACCACACAAACTTAAATGGGCATGTATATGTCACTCGATAGTTGTGCAAAATTAAGGGAAATCACAAAATATAAAAGGAGACATATTAAACTTTGTGCTAAATGGGACATCAGAGATCGAGAAGGGATTATGCACAAAGCAAACCCCTCTGTAAGGGAAGACAGTAAATTTGTTCTGAACTATGTCCTCTGGACTCAGCTGGCCCTCCCTTTCATCCTGAGAGCACCTTTAAAAAATCCCAGCTACCTTTTGGGAAATGGCAGCTTAGAGCGGTAAAATTATTTTATTAATAGTACACCCTGAAAACAGCAATAGTCATACAAGAAAACAGTGCATATAAAAATGCCTTGTCTTATTCACAGAGGCTTGGAGAGAGGGCGGTGCAGACTGTAGGGCAGCTCTAGGCAGCACCACCCCTCCAGCTGCCCTTGGAGCTGACGCCGCGTGGATCATTTCCCTTGGGGATGGGTGAGGGGGGAAACCTTTCACGACTGCTTCCACAGAGGAATATTACAGATGTCAGGCATCTCTAGACGGTGGTCTTGCTTTTAACATGCTGGCCCCCAAACAGGGAGTGGGCAGAAGAGTTCCCTTATTGCTCTCTCAGAATACTCCCTGGGCCCTTTCTGATGAAAACGTAAGTGAATGTTGCCAGTGGCCAAGAGAGGTCACCAGGGAGGGGCCAACACCAGAAGCCCAAGGACAGGAAGGTTCTACCTGGAAGCAAGAATGCAGTCAGGAAGTTCACTTTACTTCTTGTCAACAAGACTTTCATGAGCACCTACTAAGTGCAGGCCTGTGCTGAGGTCATGGATCACCGAT
>SJYV01021099.1:21979-87922 GCA_006410875.1 Neotragus pygmaeus | reverse complement strand
AAAATAAAATCAACTGAGCTGTATTAAGAGATGCTAAAGAGAGAGAGATCTGAAACCCAGCACAGGACCTAGGGAGGCCAAGCGAGACCCGTTTAGGTATGGATTTCCTTGTGGTTCTATTCAGTGCTCTATCTAGCCTGTTAACTGTTTTGATCAGCCCCACGATTCACCCAACCCGTATAGGAGTGTAAGGTAAACTGCTTCCTGCTTTCCTGGCAGAGTTTGAATTACACAGGTTCTCACAGGCGATCCTGGGTCGTTTTCCTGAGCACCGGAAGAGGAGTTGGAAAAGCAGCTGGCCTCTGGAAAGAGAAATGTAATGCCTTTTTATTTACCATGGAAATGCCCGTGCTGGGCTGCTGTGTTGATTTCCAAATATAAATGGGAGGAAACTGTGGTCCCTGTGCCACTGAAGGCCTAAGCGACACACTAGCTTGGGTTTGTAACCTGGGGCATTTCTTTAAGTGCAATTCCAGTAAAGTGAACTGAGCAAAGTTTGATGTAGGAACCTCGGCTTGGTTTTCCGAAGAAATATATCAAGCAGCACATTTATTTCGACTGTCACCCAGCAGAAGCACGCGGTTCTATTTTGGTAGCATTTGTTCCATAGAACTCTCATGGCTGTTGCCAGTTCCTTTCATTATACTTTTCCCACCAGTTATGACACTAAGAGTCACTCATCAAAGAGATTTTGTTTATTTCATGTTTTACAGGGCAACGTGGCTGCCAGGAACATGCAAACTTCCAGGTTTCTGTTAGAAGAGTAGAAAGTTGTAAAGTACAAATATAATAGAAACATATCAAATTCCTGTATTTCAAATAAAGATGTGTTTTTCATTAAAGGATTAAGGCATGCCCTGTGCCACCCCCATGCTGCAAAGCTGCTGATCTTGGGACACATTTTAAATACGAAGCCAGTCTCCATTTATAATTCAAGAAAACAGCAGTCCCTACTACTTAGGGCCAGGGGCAAATTTAAGTTGTAAAATCTTTCTCAGGGACCCTATTCCCCCCAAATCAGATTGGGTGCATGCTAAGTCACTTCAGTTGTGTCTGACTCTTTGTGACCCCATGGACTGTAGCCCTCCAGGCTCCTCTGTCTACGGGATTCTCCAGGCAAGAATACTGGAGTGGGGTGCCATGGGCTCCTCCAGTGGATCTCTGTCACCCAAGGATGGAACACATGTCTCCTGTAGCTCCTATATTACAGGCAGATTGTTTACCACTGAACCACAAGGGAAGCCCAAAATCAGATTAGCAGAAGTCATTTTAGAGGAGATATTCTGTTAAAAATAGAGGGACATTTAAAAAAAAAAGATGGAAAGAGATTTTTTTTCAGGAGGGTATTTTTCAAAGGTTCTTATACTGCTGGGGTTAAATCATTGCTCTGTACTTGGGTTTTAAAAAACTCTAGGATGTATTGAAATATTTAAGGTTAAATGAAATGAGTTTTGAGCTGTGCTTTAAAATAAAAAGAGAGGTGAGTTGGAGAGGTTTATATGAAACAAGACTGATGAAGAGTTGTTGATATCTGGAGGTGATGGGTAAACCAAGTTTCCTTATAATAATCTGTCTATTTTTGCATGTTTCATCTGTAATAATAATGTACACAGTGAAAAAGAATAACAGAGGCAAAAAATAAATTTATTTTTCAATAAAGAAAATTAACATATTATTTCTTTAGTTTCTAATTAGGTAACAGTTTACTAGCATGCCACTCTGAAGTTGTCTTCTCAAAGAGGTCCAGTATGTTAGAACTGTTGGAAATCCAGAAACTGTTGTCCAGTGAAAGAAATGCAAATCACACATTAACTGCGTGCAAATGACTTGATATTATTAACTCAGTTATAGTAACTCAGTTAGTAATAATTATTCAGTCTACACAATTTCCAATCCAGACCTCCACTTGCTCCATCTTAAACCTAAGGTAGCCTCTTCCTCCAAAAGTCTTCCTTAGAGATCTCCATAACATTTGAGGAGTCAATTTTTTTCATCACTTGATGTATTTCTAGATAGAAAGAGATTACAAGGAAAGTCTGAGAAATAGTAGTACTGATGAATAAATCTGAGAAATGGGTTTTTCCATGTCTGGTTCTACAACAAGCAAATACACAGTAGCTTAACTAAAAGTGTTCCAGAATTGCTTCACCGGATGAGGTCCTTATATGAAAAGATAAAACTTTCCTTTGCCTATGAATGAGAAAGGACCCTTTCACTTCCACTGATAATAATGCTTGATACATGCAAGTCTGTGTTTTCTAGAATTACATCTCAGGCGCATGTCAGTGTTCCTTCTCTGTGCTTCTGAGAACAGAGTCTTGTGTATTAAGATTTTTTCCATCACAGTTTTGGCAATCAGATTTGGCAATCACAACATCTGCTTCCTGGAATATTCTATTTTCCTTAGTTTACCTATTTTACTGAAATTACATCTGTATACAATCTGCAACAAAAGGGTCTTCCCAGGTGGCTCAGTGGTAAAGAATCTGCCTGCCAGTGCTGGAGATTCAGTAGAGTGGGTTCCATCCCTGGGTCAGGAAGATCCCCTGGAGGAGGAAATGGCAACCCACTCCCGTATTCTTGCCTAGAGAATCCCATGGACAGAGGAGCCTGGTGGGCTATCCAGTCTATGGGGTCGCAGAAAGTCTGACACAACTGAGCTGATGGAGCTTGCACACACATGCATGCCCATAGGCAACAAAAGCATTAAATAACGATTCACTGAGATAATACTTTCATTGTCAAAGCATCCTGTGATGAGATCCTCAGAGCTGCCAGCAAATAGACTGTCTACAAAAGGAAGTTAGGATCTGGGCCCAGAGATTCATTTCTTTATGCGGCCCGGATGAGGAACAGATAACCGAGCCCAGTATTTTCCTAACTAAGCATTTATGGTATTTTGAGTCTGTGCTTCCAAAGGAGGGTCAGTAGCCAGCCTTTGGCACTGCCTGGGGAAACACCTCACTTTGGCGAGCACAGTAGTTATATTTTAGGCCATCAGAGAGACGGGCTCTCCGCTAAACTGAGCCGAAATAGAAAAGAATCCTTACCTCTGTGTGGGTTAAATAAAGATCACCAGTTACAACAGTCGGCCTCAAAGGGTTGAATGGGCCTCTCCCAGACACTCATTCTACTTATCTGGGGTCTTAATCCCAGTCTGCACCTTTTGATCAGGCAGCCCCCAGACCACGGATGACTTATCAAAGGGGTTGGAATTTGCACTGTGCCCATTGCACCCCATCTTACTGGCCACTTGTAGGCTGGATTGTGGGACTAACACTTCAACACTCGCAAGTGGAGCCCTGGGGGAGGGGGGTGGCTCATGGTGTCCATCACAGGCAAGGTGCCACGAGTCAAGTGGGAGGTCAAGCAGAACACGCCAGAAGGCCTCCGGCAGCCTCTGAGCCTCTTCCCAGCTCTCCGCGATAACAGAAACATCCTTCCTCGCTACGGCTGGCAACAGGGCTTGCTTTTTTCCTTTAGAATGTAGGAACAAAACCCCTTCCCTTTTACACATCCTCTCCTTTTCAGGGTGGTCCTGCTGTCTCACCAGCTTCCCATTTCACCCCAGGAGGCGGCTCCCACCTGTGCCACCAGCCAGCTGAAACTTTCTGATCTTCCTGTCTACAGATTTCTGTTATCAGCCTCCAGGCCTGCTGTCAGGCAGCATCTGCTTTTAAGGATAGCAATAGCCCCCAGGCCTTCAACTCCTCTCCAAGGGGAGCTGGACTATTACTAAGATTAATTACTACTCTCCTCCCCGTCGGATTTCCCCATCGCATGTGCCCCAAACCCCAATTCAGAGCCAGCCTTAGCTAAAAATTATAAAACAAGGAGGTACATTAACCCTTGGCGGCCCCTTTCCACACCCTCAAACCAACTCCTGGACTAGCAGAAGCCACTCACCGTTATCCCCCACCTTGTCCTGACGTCTTTGCGTAGTTTCTTCTCCAACACTTTCTTTTCCACCTTCCAGAGTATCAAAATTTAGTTTACTTACGTTGCATTTTCTCCTGTCCCATCCCAGTGAATTACCCTCTGAGAAAAAGTTTTGCACAAGTTAATTAGTATTAACACAAAGATGTCGATAGATAAAAAAAACTGAATATGTGATACCTTCTGAAAGTAGTTTAATATGACTTAAAAGACATGTTTTTAATGCCAGAATTTTCAAGTACCAAGGGAAGCAACTGGCCCAAGAAATATTTATTTAGGGGGAAAGAGTCCTTTCCTAGCATCTCTTTTTATACAACACAGCCAGCCTTTCCTCTATAAGGTTGATAGTGGTTAATTTCCTATCAATTTTTCCCAAGCTGGAACTCATACTTCCAGATAGTTTTTGAACATAAATGCAGTCTGACAACTGCAATAAATACCAGTTAATTTCCTCATCACTTAACATTTTATTTTTCACTAATGACAGCTTCATTCAATCCTGCGGAACTAGCATAACAGCCTACCTGTTGATGTTGCTGCTGCTGCTAAGTCGCTTCAGTCGTGTCCGACTCTGTACAACCCCGTAGACGGCAGCCCACCAGGCTCCCCCGTCCCTGGGATTCTCCAGGCAAGAATATTGTAGTGGGGTGCCATTGCCTTCTCTGACCTGTTGACGTTAGTTACTGCAAAACTCAGGGAGACATTAAGATCATCTGAAATCCAATTTTTGGCTAATTCTAGACTACTTAGTACCATATCATGAGGAGCTGAAAAATAAATGGAAGAGATGGGGAAGGTGAAAGAACTGAAAGTCTATTCTTTCTACTGAGGACAGGCTTTGCCTTCACATTCAAATTTTGAATATAAAGTCTAGTAATATAGCTTCTAAGCAATTCACACATTGGGCTTTTTTTTTTTTTTTTTGTCCCTTGAGAATAGTCATTATAAAATTATAAGTCTCACAGTGAGGAGGAAGTCTTCTCAAATAACAAACCTAAAATTTCCCTGCTTCTTGACAATTCCAGAGGATCTTAAAATATCCATGAGTGCTTGATCTGAGTAAATGTCCTATTTCTCTATGAAAAAAGTTCCCTAAATACAGTTTAGGAAAAGATAATATTTCTTGATTCTTAAAGCACCTCAAGAAGGGAAATCTCCCCTGGAGAAGGAAATGGCAACCCACTCCAGTATTCTTGCCTGAAGAATCCCATGGATGGAGGAGCCTGGTGGGCTATAGTCCACGGGGTTGCAAAGAGTTGGACATGACTGAGTGACTTCACTCACTCACTCACTTACTCACTCAAAGTTGTCACTTACTCTTACACTAACGACGCTCTCTCCTCACAGAGTCAGTCTCTCACAACTTAACAGACTTCTCTTTAAGTCGGTGTGCGCTTTTTATACAGAAAATGAAACTTTTCTGCTCCTGGGCTGGGAAAGGAGATGCCAATATCTTCCTTATTTCACTTTTAGTCACTGTTGTGAATCTGGAGCACATTAGCTTACTTGGTTGGAAATAACAGTTTTAAAAGGTGGCTCGTACTTATTGCCTGTGAATCAGAGTTGAGGCTTCAAAGGTTCCGGGAGCTTCTGAACGTGCCCAAGGTCACCCAGACGTTGGTGGCAGAGTTCAGGCTCAAGCCCAGGAGGCTCTCCTGTCCCCTGATCTGAAGGTCGGCAGCACAGGCGGCCTGAGGGAGCCAGTCAGCTTTGTGTCGTCCGTTCACCTGAACCGCAGCCCGTATCCTCCAAGGCTGTGCTGTTGTCTCCAGTGGGACCAAGTGAAAGAGGCAGCAGCCCACGCAGCCCCTGGCAGAATCAGCTTGCCAGAGGGGACACACTTCAAGAGGCAAAGTGGCTGACTCTGTTTCTCTGTCCTTTTAGAACCCCAACCTCCTGCTCTGTACTTCAGTTGAGAAACTCACGTGTAATTCAGAGTTTGCATGCACGCATGCTCAATCATTTCTAACTCTTTGCAACCCCATGGGCTGTAGCCCGCCAGGCTCCCCGTTCATGAAATTTTCCAGGCAAGAATACTGGAGTGGGTTGCCATTTTCTACTCCAGGGGATCTCCCCGGCCCAGGGATTGAATGCCTTTCTCCTGCATCTCCTGCATTGGCAGGCAGATTCTTTATCACTGAGCCACCTGGGAAGCCCAAATTCAGAGTTTATCTTCCCCATATCTCTAAATGGGCTTCCCAGGTGGCTCAGTGGATAAGGAATCTGCCTGCAGCACAAGAGACACAGGAGCTACAGGTTCAATCCCTGGGTCAGGAATATCCCATAGACTCCCGCTTCAGGCTTTTGTCTTCTTTGGTAAACCCATCACACCTCTTTGGGGCTTCTCTGATGGCTCAGATGGTAAAGAATCTGCCTGCAATGTGGGAGACCTGGGTTTGATCCTTGGGTCAGGAAAATCTGCTGGAGAGGGGATGGCAACCCACTCCAGTATTCTTGCCTGAAGAATTCCATGAACAGAGGAGGCTGTCAGGCTACAGTCCATGGGTTTGCAAAGAGTTGGACACGACTGAGCAATTAATACTAACACAGACTGGAAAGGAAAATGAAATGTCCAGGCCCAAGAAAGGGCAGAAACCAGGGTAGCGAGAAGGTTCTACTCTGGAGCTGGTGGACTCCCTTGGACACTGCCGCTACTGCAGTGGCCTTCGGGGCTTGGGGTCTGTCTACCACAAGGTCCCAGTTCCCAGGAGACAGACACTGGCTGGCCTAGCCTCAGTCATCTGTGCCAGGCTGAAGTCAAGGCAGGGGCACAACAAAGCTACATGGAATGGAGAAAGGGTGTCTCCCCAAGGAGCAGAAGAACAGGGAAAAGAAGTCATAATTGACTCCACAATGCCCCATAGCCTTCTCTTTGTATCTAATTGACTCCTTGATTCACCATTAACATTTCATCTAATTTTATTGTTGACAAAATTATTTTCACATTTGTTATCTAATCCCATTTAAAAACTTCTCAATTAAGTCTTATGTTCCTCTTTAAGAAACGAGGAAACTGGGTCTCTAAGAAAAGATGTCACTATACAGAACTGAAATCCCAACCTTCTAAGTACAAATTCAAAACTCTTTCCATTACATGCCACTATTTCCTCTAAAATAGATTTTAAAAAATAAAGTGAAATTTTGGAATTAAGTCTGAATCAATTTGGACTCAGTGTATGTGATATTTTTCCAAAACATTAAAGTTTTATAATAATAGCAACAAAAAATAACTACTGGATACTAACTACTTCTAGATCCAACGTATGCCAGATTTTTTTCAATTAAAATAAATTCAATAAATTTACTTAAGTGCATGGATATATTCCAGATGCCAGGGAATCAAATATACATGAGTTGTGCTCAAATAGTTCAAATTAGGTCATCTAAATAAATAGAGGCAACAATCTAAATAAATAAATACAATAGAGATGTTTCAGGAACATTGTATTTTAATTGTCTATTTGCTTATATTCCTTAAACACCAAGCTTCCCAGGTGGCTTGGTGTAAGGGACCCTGTGTTTTTTGCAGTCCCAGCACTAATCACAGAGTCTAGGAGAGAGTAGGTTCTTGATAAATAGTTAGAGAATAAATAAATTAATGAATTCATGAAAAAAAGATAAGCATAATGGAAACACAGCTGAAAGAGAATTTTTGACTTCTGTGTTAAGAAAAGCTACATTTTCTATAAATAAGAAATGTGGGAGAGGGTGCAGAGAAAAGGGAACCATCTTACACTGTTGGTGGGAATGTAAATTGATATAGTCATTATGGAAAACAGTGTAAAGATTCCTCAAGAAAACTAAAAATAGAGCTACCATATGATCCAGCAATTCCACTCTTAGGTATATACCCAGACAAAACTATAATTAGAAAAGGTACATGTACTCCTATGTCCACAGGAGCACAATAAACAATAGTCGAGACTTGGAAGCAACCTGAATATATACATATGTACATACATACATATTTATTTATATTACTCAGCCATTAAAAAGAATAAAACAATGCCATTTGCAGCAATATGGATGAACCTAGAGATTACGAAACTAAATGAAGTCAGGAAAAAATAGACAAACACCATATAATATCACTTACAGGTGGAACAAAATACAACAAATACAAACATATCTAAGAAACAGAACAGACTCACAGACATAGAAAACAGTCTTGTGATTGCTAAGGAGGAGCAGGGAAGGGGGAAGGAAGTATTTGGAGTTTGGGATTAGAAGATGTAAACTATTTTATATGTAAGTTTTTTTATATAATAAAATCATACTATATAGCACCAGGAACTATATTCAATATCATGTGATAAATCATAACAGAAAAGAATAGGAAAAAGAATATATATGTATAAGTGAGTCACTTTGTTGTACAGCAAAAATTAACACAACATTGTCAATCAACTATACTTTATAAAATTTAAAAATGAATTGGGACTCTCTGGTAGTCCAGAGGTTAAGACTCTGCCCTTCCACTGAACATTGGTTGGGCCATTACGATCTTACATGCCACACAGTGTGGCAAAAAAATAAATAAATAAAGCAAAATTTAAAAAAAAGTAAACTTAAAAAAAAAAGAAAAGCTACATTTGAAAAATGGTAAGATGAGTCTAAAGAATGCAGGAAAACAACTTATCTGCAGACTGGAGTTTACTGTGTAAGTGAGCATTCCTTGTCATGTTTCTGACTGGAAAGGCGTCTGCATCATCAGAGGAATGTCCTTTACCCTACAGAGAGTACTTTTGCATTGTTATGCTGAAACAAACAGATATTTCTGTTCCAACATATACTCCAAAAAGTGAGCTTAGTTTAGTTTCTTAGAGACCTGCTTCTAATCTCCTCACAACTGCTGCCTTTAAATCTAATCCCACTCTAACACTTTTACAGTCTTAATTTACTCAAATTGTCCATTTGTATCATGTAAACTGGGGCTTCCCTGGTGGCTCAGATGATAAAGAATCTGCCTTGAAAGCAGACAACCCAGAAAGACCCCCTGGAGAAGGGACTAGCAACCCACTCCAGTATTCTTACCTTGACAGAGGAGCCTAGCAAGCTACAGTCCATGGGGTGGCAAAGAGATGGACAAACTGAACAACTAACATCCATCATTCATGTAAATTGCCCATCTTTTGTTGCATTATTGTTTTTCTTGTGTAATGTACATTTATTCGTTTATTTATTCAATGACCTACTAAGCACAGAACCATCTACTAGGTTCATCCTGTGATTCTGGGACCTACATCCCTCATCTCCATCATTTCTCTCTAAGCTCACTCCCTGAAACTAATACACTGTTCATCAGACATTCAGCAAAATGCTTACTATCTGATAAACTCCGAAGTTAGAATTAGGATGGAGTCTAGCACAGACCCCAAATGATATATCCACTCCAATGCAGTTCAAATGTCAAGAGGATAAAACCCAGAGACCCTACAGGATGAGGCAGAGTCACCTGAAATACTCTGGCACCTTCTGTCAGGTCAAGAGATGGAAAAAGGGATTCTTGCAATACTGGACCTGGAAATCTTAGCAGCCCTGCTTATGGGGCCCAAAAATGTGCCACTCAAAATTAAGCTGCTATCTTGGACCCACTTGGAACGAAAGCATTTTTCTTGGCCAATGTAAATGTTTTTTTTCCATTCAGTGCTCATGTTTGATCCTAGACCAAAATCTGTACCCCAGTTGTAAACAAAGCTATTAAAATACCCAGAATGGCCATGGTGGGGTAGTCTTCAGAAACAGTTCCAAAGGCATATGAACAAGCAAAGCCCTGTGGCCACTTCACAGAACCTTTGAAGTATCAACATCAACTCGAAACATATGGCATCTCAGCATATGAAAAGGAGCCTTTCACTTCCTGGAGAGATGCCAGTCTTCCACTGATCAGACTTGAAGGTTCTGCCACAAGAGAGACCGTGGAGAAGATGCAGGGGCCTATGTGAAATATTAACACACTGGTGGTCTGACTACTTTTTCATTGCTTCGTGTATTAATGACGCAATCTGTGCCTCCAGTTCGCATGAGCTGGTATTTTATGTTGCCTACAGAAACTTGGAGATTACTTTATTCTCATCATTCAAATGTGGACCTTCTCATGTGGGAGACTGTTTGAGGCCAAGTGGGATCCACTCATTAATTATTAATAAAAATTCACTTAGTTCCTTAAGTGAATAAAACTTGCAGCCACAAGATGGTAAGCCCCAGATTATCCATAAAGATGGGAGAAAGCAGTTCTGCTAACTGGATCTTCTTCTTACAGAGTTGTGTAGATCCCATAGACCACCAACTTCAAAAAATGAGAAGACAATACACTCACCTAGTATTAAAACCATACAGAGCAAATCCATTACTGATTCAGAAGCGCCTCAGAATGTAATATGCCTTAGGGTCACCATTAAACATGTCATTTTTAAGAGCTGTGGAAGAATAAACTCACTCCCCACAGGCCTACTCTGGGATGGGCAGTTCTAAACAAACTCTTCACATTAACTTAGTTACTTCTGGTTTATTTCTTTCCCACAAAATTGAGCTCAGTGTATTAAAAAAAAGAAATTCTATTGCTTTGAATATGGGAATCTAGATGTGGGAACTCTGATTCTGTGCATATTCTCTGACTTCTTTTCTGCGCGTATTTCTTCATGGTTGAGGTTACACAGCTTAGAAAACATATTCTTCTTTTCTCATTTAACAGTCCCTCTGTCACGAGCATCTTTACATGTTACTGAAATCCTTTATTAACATATTATGATTGCAATGTCATATTACTTCAATTTAATCAGTTGTAATGTACCACTTTTCAGTTTGAGATGTGTATTAAAATTGTCTATAATTTAGCTATCACGAATAATGTGGTAACTTTAATGCGTTAATCTTTGTCTGATCATTTGCTTAAAATAATTCCCTAAAAGTGAAATTATGAATGAAGTGTTTGGTTCTTGAGTGTTAATTAAACTTACAGTAGTAAGCTTTTCACAGTATATATATATATATATATATATATATATATATAATCATTATGTTGTACACTTTAAACAATGTGATATATCAATTATATCTCAGTTAAACTGGGGAAAAAACAAAGTGGTTCTTGATGCATATATCTATATCTGCCTATCTATATATTTTGATATATGGAATCTCCCCTAATTATTCTCTACACATATTACATATGTAATATATATAATATCTATAAATAAACATATGGACTATAAATAAATTATATAGAAATAAATGCATATTAAATACACATAAAAATTTTCCCATAGGTTTACTAAACTTATTTCCCATTAGCAACATTTTCAAGTATCTTATCCATTTTATCATCATCAACAGCACTGAAAATTCATTTTAATTGACTTTTATTTTATTTATGCTTCCGTCATTCCCCTCAGACGTCTCTCTTGGTAGGTTATCTTATCCAATCTGCAAGTTCTTCTGAATGCAAACAATTCTTTACAAAAAAATATTACAAATACACAGCCTATTTTGAAGTTACTTTGTCTTTCTGCAATAAAGATGGTTACTCATAATTCTATATGACTAGGAAAGGAGGTTGTGGCATAGATGGAATGCAAAAGCTCTCAACTACTCTCTGATAAGTTTAACGTGACAAGTAGAAGCTCACACTTTACCATTTTGTACAAGAAGGCTGTACTTCTGTCCTCATGATGCTTAGAACATTTATCTGAAAAATCCACATTCCTTTTTGAGTTATATTAAAATATTATAAGACAGAAAGAGGACATGAAAAGCCCAAGAAAAAAATTAGTGTACCTATATTTTGTCTTTGTATTTGACTGGGGGGCCTCTAAGAAGAGCTGATTCATTAGATAAGACCCTGATGCTGGGAAAGATTGAGGGCGGGAGGAGAAGGGGATGACAGAGGATAAGAGGGTTGTCTGGCATTACCGATTCAATGGACATGAGTTTGACCAAGCTCCTGGAGATGGTGAAGGACAGGAAAGCCTGATGTGCTGCAGTCCATGGGGTCACAAAGAGTTGGACACAACTGAGTGACTGAACACAACTCAAGAAAGGAGAAAATGAAGAGACCGTGGCTCTGTATCTGCTTGGCAACCTTCTCAATCTCCAGGTTCCCCACATGGGGCAGGGCTGGATCAAAAGCAACAGAGAGAAAGTTCTGGGGTTGAATGACAGTGATAATTGTACATCTCATACACATTAAAATGGTTAAAATGGTAAATTTCGCTTTATCTTTGCCCCACCTCCCCACTCCCATAGGAAAAGAGTAGAAGCTTTACTGATGTTTTCTTGGCCTTCCTGAACCTGCTGCTGCTATGAATCCGCCACAGCTCGCTAGCTGCTGTCAGGGACTTCAAATCAATCAAGGAAGCTAACTGACTCAGAAACACTGTCCCAGCCCTTCTTCCAAATTAGCAGCAATGAAAGTATGGCCCTAAACATAATGTATGTGAAGAAAGACTACTGAAATAGTAGAAGCTGCTACTTCACTCCTGCTAGGTGACTGGAGTACAAGGCTTAGAATCGCTGTCAGAGGCCCTGACTATAGAAGATGTCACTGTAAGTGTGTCTTGCTTTCCATAGCGAGCAGAATTCTGGAAATGGTATATGATTCACTTGGAAATTAAACACATACTGCTTAATGGTGCCAAGTATTGCTATTTGTCTCTTTTTAAAATGTTATTCGTGCACTCAAATACATGTCTCATCTCGCCCACTAGACTATAAATTGATTCAGGACTATGTAACGAGCTTGTTGTGCATGTTTAAAGAGATGTAATATAACAAGGACCTAGTATAGAGTTTAGCACATGGTGCAGGTTTCGCTGGGCTTCCCTGGTGGCTCATTGGTAAAAAATCTGTCTGCCACAGAGGAGCTGCAGGAGATGCGGGTTTGATCCCTAGGTCGGGAAGATCCCCTGGAGGAGGGCATGGCTACCTACTCAAGTATTTTTGTCTGGAGAATCCCATGGACAGAGGAGCCTGGTGGGTTACAGTTCATGTGGTTGCGAGTTGGACATGACTTGGTGACTAACAACAACAGCAACGTGAGTTCAGTAAGAAGTTTTAATTTTTTTCCAAAGTTTGTAACATACACCTCAGTTCAGAATATGTACAAGTTATCAATTAACCATTGCATGTAAGAAACACCACACTGTGGGATATTGTTTGATGACTCCCTTAAGCAATCCTTACACAGGACTTAATACCCTGGGTCCATATCAAACGACATTACCAATAGAGCAAAAATATATCAAAGTTAAAAATATATCAAAGTGATGATGAATATAGGCTTTGGAATTAGGCAGATCCTGGTTTAAATGTCTACTCCAACTCACTAGATAGGTAGCCTTGGCCAAATTCCATCACTCAGTCAACTCCATATGAGAACAATGATACCTGGTCCTGCCTTGTGATAAGAATTAAAGGAACCAGTGTGTGTCAAGAACTGACGATTAGATAGTATTCAGTTCAGTTCAGTTCAGTCGCTCAGTCGTGTCCGACTCTTTACAACCCCATGAACTGCAGCATGCCAGGCCAGATGGTATTAGCTACTCTAAAGAGTCTAAAAATTTTGTGTTCTTGGATTGAATATAGAAAAATGATTAATGTGTCCTTAAAGAGAGGTAACTTGGTCTGACAGTCTCCTTGTCCACCAACCCAACCTTCACACTTTGAGAATTAAGTAGAGTAGACCACATATATATGAACATGTTTAATGCGTATAATTTTCTGGCAAAAATATTTTAAATCTGAAAAATGTATTTGGTTGTTGAAAAACATGCCTTTGTTGTTTAGACTAAGATTGGATTAATAGACATCAGGAAAATACAAATCAAAACCACAATAAGATATCACTTTATACCTACTAGAAAGAGTATAGTAAAAAATACAGACAGTAGTAAATGTTGGTAAGGATGTAGAAGAAATTTTGGAACTTACATTCAACACTGGTGGGAATGTAATTGGAGCAGCCACTTTGGAAAATAGACTGACAAGTCCTCAGAATTGTACATTATTGTTAAGAGTTAGCATTAAAGTTGTCATGGTGCCTGCTAAGTCATTGCAGTTGTGTCTGACTCTTTGTGACCCTATGGACTGTAGCCCGCCAGGCTCCTCTGTCCATGGGATTCTTCAGGCAAGAATAACAGAGTGGGTTGCCATGCCCTCCTCAAGGGGACATCCTGACCCAGGGACTGAACCCCCATCTCTTGCATCTCCTGCATTGGCAGGGGAGTTCTTTACCACTAGTGCCACCTTGGAAGCACCTGAAGTTATGACCCAGCAATTCCACTTTTAGGAATATACCCAAGAGAAATAAAACATGTCCACACAAAATTTTACATGCAGGTGTTCATAGCAGCAGTATTAATAGCCAAAGAATGAAAGTGAAAGTGAAAGTCGCTCAGTTGTGTCTGACTCTTTGTGACCCCATAAGTCCATGGGATTCTCCAGGCCAGAATACTGGAGTGGGTTGCCTTTCCTTCTCCAGTGGATCTTCCCAACCCAGGGATCTAACCCAGGTCTCCCACATTGCAGGTGGATTCTTTACCAGCTGAGCCACAAAGGAAGCCCAAAAGAATGAAAATAACCCAAATATCCATCAATTGTTAAATGGCTAAACAAAACACGATATATCCATACAATAATTATTCCACAGTGAAAACGAATGAAGTGCTGATAAATGCTATAGCATGGGTAAATCTTGAAATTATTATGCCAAGTGAAAGAAAACAGTCACAAAAGGCCAAGAATATATGATTTAATTTATAAGATATGTTCAGAATGAGAAAATTCTTAGAGACAGAGAGTAAATTAATGATTGCTGAGGACTAGGAAAAATGGGGGGAAACAGGGAGAAATTGCTAGTAGGTATGGGAGAGATTGCAAAAAGATTCAATTTTTTTTTCATTATTTGCTACGTTAATTAGAAAGAGTTTATTAGCTCACAGAAAGTGAAAAAAAAAAAAAAGGCAAACCAGGGAATTCCCTGGCAGTCCAGTGGTTAGGACTCTGCTTTCCACTGCAGGAGACATTGGTTTGATCCCTGGTTGGGGAACTAATCTAGATGTCTTGAACACTATAGCTTCTCAGTAAAGTTTGAAATCGAGGAGTGTAATACCTCTTTGATATTTTTTCTCAATATTGCTTTGGGTATTCAGGGTCTTTTGTGGTTCCACACAAATTTTAGGTTAATTTGTTCTATTTCTGTGAAAAAAATGCTGTTGGTATTTGACAGGGATTGCACTGAATCTGTAGAATGGACATTTTAACAACATTAATTCTTCCGATCACTGAGCATGGTGTATCTTTCTATTTATTTGTATCCTCTTGAGTTTTTTAACCCAATGTCTTATAGTTCTTAGAGTATAGGTTTTCACCACCTTGGTTAAATTTATTCCGAGGTTATTCTTTTTGATGCAACTCTACCCATCTTAGAACATGCAATTTTTGGATTCTTCCTAATAGGAGAAATTAACACTATTTGGTTCTATGTCAGTTGTTCACATGCACTGGTTCCTTTCATTCTTATAACAGTGGTGGAGCAGGTAACAGCATTCTCAATTGGAGATGACAGAGTGATGTAATTTGGTTATTTGTTTGTCTTTCTCTATTCCTTTCTTCTTAGCTCTATTGCATTGTGATTGATGATTTTCTTTAGTATTTTTGTTTGCAGTCCTTTCTCTTGATTTTTCATGTATCTATTATCAGTTCTTGGCTTATGGTTATCAGAAACAGATTTTAATTGCTATTGAAATATCTTTAAGATTTACTTTATTTAATCACAGTGCCCTTGTTTAATATTTTTCTCTGTTAAATTTATATTTAATATAATTTTAGAAATGTTACATGCCCCTTAACTTTAGGATCTGATTCCTGTCTTTATAAATCATATCTATGACTATAAAATATTTAGCAGCAGTTGAAACTACATCTAAAATAATTCAAAGTTGAAGGTAGATTTAAAATTAAGAGTTTCTATCAATCATACTTCAATAAAATGTTTTAAAAATAATTTTTAAAGCAGAGGCTATTAACAATAAACAAAGAAAACTTCAAACTTTTACCATAATGCAATGTTTATTTTAATAACCCCCAAATTAATTTTATTTCAAGTTGCTTCAAATTTTCACCATCATTCTGGTGTTCACCTCGCTATATTTTAGAAAACAAATTAGAGAAAATATACCATTTAAGAACAGGATCACACAATTATTATTGAGAACTATGTGTCACATTCTATAACTTCCTAAAAAATAAAGAATTCTATTTCAAAAAATTATCTAAGAATTTTGTGAATTGAACACATTGTTTATACATTAATTCTGTTTTATTTTCTCACCTTATTTAGAAAGTTGAGTTGGTACAGGGAAAATTCACATTTATATGTGAGGATTCTCCTAACACTCACTTCTAATTAAGGACCATGGATCACAGTGAATAAGCTAACATGAATTTACATGTTAGCTTTAGAAAATAGCTTGACTTTCAAAGAAGTGACACCTTCTTCAGATGAACTATAAAGTCTTTAAAAGTTAGTAAAAAGATAGAAATTTCACATTTTTTTCCCCACCATGGTAGTTCTATATATTTAAAAATATTTTTGTAGTCAGAGTACTACAGAAATCTGGAAGTAATTCTGTTTTTAAAAGGCAACATTTTCAGCATCTTGAAGTTTCCTTTTAAGTGAAAATTAAAAGCCATGGCTAATGTTTCATCTTAGTTGAATCTGTTACCCTGAACGTGAATAAAGTAATGATACTGGGAAGTAACAAAATACATTCTAGACATAACTTAATTTCAGATTACTGAATATGCACTGTATGTAATGGAAATGCTTTTTATATATGTAACATAGTTTAAAATTACTCTAATGCTATCCACACATTTTTCAAAAGCAGGAAACAAACTTTTCAAAACTCTAACTCAAACCTTTAGTATGTGTTAAGAGAAATCAAACTGAAGTTCTTAAATTGTTTAAATAGACTGATTTATAATTGTTCAGTAGAAATTAGTGAGTTTAGACAAATGTATTTTAAATGTGTAAAATATGCTCACGTGTGTGTGTGTGTGTGTGTGTGTGAGTGTGTATAAATTTCTAGCAATTAATTTAGGCCCAAGCAATGTCATTGGAATGAATTCCTTGAACAGATGCAAAGGTCTTGATGACAGGTATTTTCTAGGTCGAGGGTTCCACAATCACATCTCTGAAAGATTTTCTACATGAAGTGTTTGAAGAAGTGGTGGACGTGTCACTGATCTCTGAGGTCCATTCTGGGTCTCCTCTAAGGTGGAGGTGGGGCAAATAGGAGAGAGAAAAATGGTAATGCTGATAAGGGAATCTGAACCAAATGTTGCCGTATGCTAGAAATGATTAGATGCCCTTGTCAAGGAGCTGTTACTGAGGTCCAGGGTGAAAGAGGGAAATAAGAGGTCAAGTGTGGGCACATGAGCCAAAAAAAACAAAAAAAAGTTGGTGCTGTATAGTGGAGGGAAAATGAATCCTTAATCTACTCCTACATCTTCTCTCCTTTTCCTTTTTAAATGTCCTCTGGTCCTTGGATGGGAAAGATGGAGGCAGGTCTTGTTGCTATGTATTAACATATATCAGGTTTAGCTACACAATATGTTTGTAATTAAAAGCTTGAACAAGAATATTTTGTTCCCTTCCTTTGACGTTCCCAGAGCATGGGCTTGGGGCACAGCTACTGAACTGACCTTCATTATGCAAAGCCTACTTTCATTTTTTAATTTATTTTTTGCACAGCCTATCTTTAAGTGTCAATGTCTTATCACCATAGTTGCTGTTTGGCAGGAGTCGGGTCTTAAGCATTCATTCAATATTTATGCCTTGAGGACCAGCTAGGGGCCAGGTCTTCTTCTAGACAATGATCAAATGCACTCAAAGCTCTGCTACCATGAGGTTCACATGATATGCATTTTAAGTGATGGTAACTTTTACTTTATTTGGTGATGTTTTTTATGATAAGCCATAAAACTTCAGTGATAGCATTTAAGGTTCAACAAAGCATAGCAGAGTACTAGAGAGTAATAAATACTTTCAAAGAAGAAGTCTAGAGTGTGGAATATTGTAATTTTTAATCATGTGGTCAGGGATAATCTCCCTGAGAAGATGCCGTTGGGGCCCAGACCTAAAAGATGAGGGAACAAGCCACACAGAGCATTTCAGGCAGAGGCAACTGCAAACACTAAAGTCTTGAGACAGGAGGGTGCTTGGTCATGCTCTGGGAATACAAGTCCTGTGTAGCAGGAACTGGATCAGGGCAAGAACAGCTGTGGTAAAAGGTGAAATCAGAGGAATAATAAGGAAGCCAGAATGTGTAGGGCCTTGCAGACCATTGTAGGGACTTTGGCTTTGGCTTTGTAGGGACACACAGGAGAGTTTGGAGTAGATATGATATATGATATGAATTATACATAAAATGTAAAAAAGTACTTCTAGCTGCTGTGTTGAGAATGGATGGACCTAAGGAGGGCAAGATGGACAAAGAAATCACTTAAAAATCTACTACATTATTCCAAATAAAAGCTGATGGTGGCTATTGCTAGCATGTAAGCAGCAAAGGTTATGAGTGGTGGACAGATTCTGAATAGACTTGGAAGATAAAACCAACAAGATTTGTTCATTCTGGATGTGGGGTTTGAGAGAGAGGTTTCATGGGTGACCCCAAGGTTTTTGGCCTGAAAAACTGGATCTGAGGTGATGTCGTTAATTATTCTAATTGTAAATGAGGTTCCTCATGCTAAATCAACAAATTTCTAACTGAATTTGTTGTTTAAGTTTAGTTGCTCAATCATGTCTGACTTTTCATGACCCCATGGACTATAGCCCCTCAAGGCTCCTCTGTTCTTGGAATTTTCTAGACAATAATACTGGAGTGTGTTGTCATTTCCTTCTCCAAGGCATCTTTCCAACCCAGGGCCTGAACCCACATCTTACTCATTGGCAGGCAGATTCTTTACCACTGAGCCACCAAGGAAGCCCTTCTAACTGAATAGGTCCATATATATATATTCAATATAGAAAATTTCAAATAGTAATGACTGTAAGAGTTCTGTACTCCAATACAAGAATGCTATTCAACAAAGCAAGGGAAAAATGAAAGAAAGGCAAGAGTGCAGGGGAATTAACTTTACTGTACCAAGTGGTTCATGTACATTGTCTCATTTAATCCCAACAACAGTCACACAGGCTTGGTATTCAGTTCAGTTCAGTTAGGCAGTCGTGTCCAACTCTCTTTGTGATCCCATGGACTGCAGCGCAGCAGGCTTCCCTGTCCATCACCAATTCCTGGAGCTTACTCAAACTCATGTCCAACAAGTCAGTGATGCCATCCAACCATCTCATCCTCTGTCATTCCCTTCTCCTCCCGCCTTCAATCTTTCCCANTGATGTACTCTGCATATAAGTTAAATAAGCAGGGTGACAATATACAGCCTTGACATACTCCTTTCCCTATTTGGAAGCAGTCTATTGTTCCATGTCCAGTTCTAACTGTTGCTTCCTGACCTGCATACAGATTTCCCAGGAGGCAGGTCAGGTGGTCTGGTATTCCCATGTGTTTAAGAATTTTCCACAGTTTGTTGTGATCCACACAGTCAAAGGCTTTGGCATAGTCACTAAAGTAGAAGTAGATGTTTTTCTGGAACTCTAGCTCGGTATTTCTCTCTTCATTGTACAAGTAAGGAAACTGGACCTTAGGTTGATTAAACAGCTTACCAAGGCTGCATAGCCTCGGTTGTCCCTAAGAGTTCTCCCCTTGGAACTGGTTGCAATTCTTTAAGCTTTCAAATCAGGCACCACATTTTTCTTACTATTTCTAGCTCTCCTTCCTTCTCCCAAAGAATATCAGGGATTTTTTTCTGCATATCAGTGGAAGAATATTTCAGTAGGTACTACAGTGCTTTTCCAAAATGCATCTTCCAGGTAACATACTTCAGTGTCCCAGAAGTGTCTTAAATTTCACTGGCAGAGCCCCTGTCCACCCAGAGCACTAGCCTTTATCCCACAATCAACCTTCCTTACACACCTCTTTACTGTTTTTTCTGACTCTTCATCCCGGGAGTCTAACTTCAGAACCTACAAGTTTTCGAACTCCCTTGCCATATTATCAGCAGATGCTCACACCTACATGACTCCATGCCCCCTGAGCAGTGATTACACAAGAGATTCTCATGATGGGATGCTTGATCTTAGATGGTGAGCCTTCCCTAAATAGTTTACCAAATCTAGTGCTGCATGAAGAATGAGGACATTGATATCAGCTAATACTTGGTTCAGGTCTGAGTTTCTGACACTTTCTGGCTCTGTGATTTTGGGCAAGACACCCAGCTTTTTGAACTTCATTTTTTTTTTAAATCACTAAAAGGCAGAAAACTATAACTATGTTGTGAGAATTAAAATCGCCTGTGAACCATGGTAAATTGCATATGCATCTTGTAGTATAGAAAGCAACCACTAAGAACAGTATACAAAGCTGTATATTCTCAGAGACTATATGTCAATCAAGACGCCACAAATACATGAATAAATGAATGGAAATTGGTTCTTAGGAATATCTAATTTTTTAAAACCTTGCTTTCAACCAAAAAAATTATTGCATATAAATTTTTGAAAATCATCACCAGTATACATGACAATGATCAAAAGATTTTTTATGTAAAGTATTGAATTAGGAGATTAGCGTTTTTAAGTATAAAACAAATGTAAAATCTGTGTAAAGGAAAGATACAACCCCCCAAACAAGCAAACAACAGCAAAGATAAAAATGCAATCTAACAAAAGTAGAAAGTGTGGTCATTTCATCCTCAAGACCCTGTCCTGATCCCATCCTTTCATTCAGATTACTTTTGTTTTTTAATTTACTGCCTCTAACTTGATGCAAAGCAGCTGTTTTCCCACAAAAGAATCTTATCTTTTGCAGCATGGAGAATAAAATAGGGTTTAAAATGCAACCAGATACAGCCCCAGTCCATGAAGCTTCAGGTTGGAAGAGGCTACGAGCAGTACCAGGAGCTCATAAAGTTGGTCTGAAGGTGGGATTATCTTGTTCTCTCAAGACAGAAGCCATTAGAACAAGGTGGAGGGCTGCAGCTCTCAGACAGCTCCGCAGCCAGCAAACTCCAGACCTCTTTCCTTGTCCTTGACAGAGAAGAACTCTTCAAAGAGAGAGACATGTGGGCCCCGGGGCCGAGGTCATCTCCGCTCCTCCTCACCCAGTGACCTCTGGCCCAAGTGGATAGAGAAAGAGACACTGCCTAGTGGGAGATCAAAGCCCCCGCCTTCCTCACTGGCTCTCTTGACTCCCCTCGGAGGGGGCTGACTGGGTAGTTAAGGAGGGAGCGGGCGGGAGAAAAAGGAAGGGCTTTTTAGCACAATGTAAATCACCGAGGGGTCCACGGAAATACTTCGCCGAGGCATCACTGGCCGGGTGGCTAAAGGCTAACCAGTCAGCTGCCTCGGCCACAGCTGCTTTTAGAGTCTCCAACAGCTGAGAACGCGGGGCTGCTACAGGTAATGAAATGAGCAGAAATGAAGTCCGGAGAGTGGCTCTGACAGACAGGACTTCTCTCCAGGGTCTCTCATTTCAGCATCGGCCTCTGACTCACTCATCACAGGAGTCAAAGCAGAGCTCAGAAGGAGATGGGGCACCTCTGAGCCAACTCACCTTGTCTTGGATGGTTTTATTTTCTCCTGCCTTGCCGTCACGCCTCCAGTGTGGGGATATTGGTCATGCAGTCCCTTTGGTCTGTTGGGGGGCAACCAACCATCATGCTTTAGCCAAAATGCACCTTCTTCTGGGTTTTAGCGCCAAAAGCTCCATTGCCAGGAAATCTCATGAAGGGAAAACTAGGACAGTGGGCCAGCCTAACAGTGGACTGCAGGTTTGCACAGGTGACTGTGTTGTTTGTGGAAAGGAAATCACAGTGGGCAGGATGGTGTCCTCCCCCAAAGACATATCCACACCCCTAACCCCCAAATCTATGAATGAGACCTTTGGGGGAAAAAACGGTCTTTGCAGATGTAAAGAAAGATCTTGAGGTTATCTGGATTTACAGTGGGCCCTCAGCGCAATGTCAGCCGTGTTTACAAGAAACAAGACGAGAGAACAGGAACACACTGGAGAGGGTGATGGGAACGCAGAAGCAGAGATCGCGGTGATGCTAACTCTCACCAGGAGCCGCGAGACAAAAGGAACAGAATCCACCCAGGAGCCCTTGGAGTACAGCCCTGCCAACACCTTGGCCTTCAGACTTCCGCTCTCCACAAAGATGAGAATAAGTTGCTGTTGTAGTCATTTCGTTAGTTAAGCCGCCCCGTTTGTAGTCATTTGTTATGGCAACCAAGGAAACTAATAGAAAACCTGGTGCTTGGTGTCTCCCCTGAGGTTATGATAAATTAAGATTTTTCTGTGAAGACATGGAATGGCTGCAGATAGAATAAGGCCAATGCAGTCATTAGAGGGAGAAAGAGCTTTAAGATGAATCCTTAGGAATCATCAATGAGTTTAGCAGATTGGGTTTTTTTTTTCATAAATACTAGTTACATGCAAATTTGCCTTAGGGGAAAAATACTGACCTGTCTCAGTTTATGTATGGGGCTTCCAAGGTGGCGCTAGCAGTAAAGAACCTGCCCCCCGATGCAGAAGAAGTAAGAGACACAGGTTTGATCCTGGGGTCAGGAAGATCCCCTGGAGGAGGGCATGGCAGCCCACTCCAGTATTCTTGCCTGGAGAATCCCAAGGACAGAGAAACCTGGCAAATTACAGTCCACTGGGTCGCAGAGAGTGACACGTTACTGAAGCGACTTACCATGCAGGCACACGGGCATACGTGTCTTTCTTTCTATCTGTCTATTTGCTTAGAGCAACAACACATCCACAAGGCTTCATATTTTTCTAGTATAGATATAGGCTCACTTTTCATTTTTGAATTTTTATTCATGAATTAAACTTCCCAAGATAATTTCGCCAAAATAGAAATAACTTATTGTGTCTGTGACTAGCAGATTCCAGTCTTCTAATTATGTGGCACATTTGAAAGGGGCACTGACTATGATATTGGGGTTCTTAGTTGGCTCCAGTATTAAATAAGTGATGATCTTATGCAAGACACTTTGCCACTCTGGTCCCCATTTTTATCACAAATAAAATTGGGAGGTTCAACTAAATGATTTCAAAGTCTTTTTTTACTGTAGCATTTAAGAGATATGGGTCAAAATTCAGATTTTAAATGTTAAAAAATACCATATTACCACACCAAAAAAGTCATGTCTCTATAAAAATCACATATGAACTTCTCTGGTTTTGAACTTTTGTTTCAAGATGGCATCTCCTACTTTTGCTTCTTTTTGTATTGTATATAAATAAATTTCTTTATGCATTTTTTCAACAGACTGTGGAGGGTCAGAACATTGCATTCAGGAAAACATTATGCTGAAGACATTACAGTTTATTATTATTGAAGTTTTTTAAAGGCTAAAAATGAGAAGGCAGAAAGTAAATGAATGAAATGAGTATGAAAGCCACAATAAAAAGAAATGCTACAACTAGGATCTTAGCTCACTTGAAATTAATCACTACAGAGCATATTTCCAAACAATGAGACAAGAAGGAAAAATACCTATAAATATCCCCAGAGAAAAGGACGCTTACTCCTTGGAAGAAAAATTATGACCAACCTAGATAGCAAAAGCAGAGACATTACTTTACCAACAAAGGTCCGTCTAGTCAAGGCTATGGTTTTTCCTGTGGTCATGTATGGATGTGAGAGTTGGACTGTGAAGAAGACTGAGCACCGAAGAATTGATGCTTTTGAACTGTGGTGTTGGAGAAGACTCTTGAGAGTCCCTTGGACTGCAAGGTGATCCAACCAATCCATTCTAAAGGAGATCAGCCCTGGGTGTTCTTTGGAAGGAATGATGCTAAAGTTGAAACTCCAGTACTTTGGCCACCTCATGAGAAGAGTTGACTCATTGGAAAAGATTCTGATGCTGGGAGGGACTGGGGGCAGGAGGAGAAGGGGACGACAGAGGATGAGATGGCTGGAGGGCATCACTGACTCGATGGACATGAGTCTGAGTGAACTCTGGGAGATGGTGATGGACAGGGAGGCCTGGTCATGGGGTCTCAGAGTCGGACATGACTGAGCAACTGAACTGAACTGAACTGATGCTAAAGGAGATCTCTGTGTTCTAATTCTCCACAGACCATGCCAAATGAGATTATTATTGATCTTGCTGAATATCTGCTACCACCCACCAAGAACAGCTATAATAATTACAACTTGTCCATTTATCCAGCTTTCCTTTTCTTCACGATGCCCATCTAGCCCCTTAAGTGTGGAACATGTGCCCCCTCCTCTGTGTGCCCATGCACCCTCAGGTCCTTTGTTATTATTTCCTATGTAGGTATCTTTTTTCTCTCCCATAGACTGAAGGGTCCTTGGCATCAATGGTACCTTCTGTCTTTATAATCACTGTATGCCCAGTATTTTGTAACCGTGGCTGAACCTATCACACTGCTTTTACTCACTACCTGCCATACCAATCAAACGAAAACAAACCACACCAAAAGTTTTATTTTCTCTGTCAGACTCTCCTGTTTCTGTATTGGTGGATGTGACCACAACATAAACCGGAAGCATGGTAATGATGATGAAAAGAGGAAAAATGAACCAGTCACAATGGAACAGCAGAGGCCAACAGTTCCTCTGTTAGGAACCTTCTCAACACTGCAGAAGCCCTGCTCTGATTTGATGCCAACTGTGTGTTGTGGAGTCTGAGAAAGTTTACACTAAGCAAGCAAATGGAGGACCAAGAAAGAATCCTTTCCTCAGGTAACTCGCTGCCCACAATTACAGTCATCACTGAAGAGAGGAAATAAAACTGAAAATTACCACAGAAGTTGCCAAAAACCCAGCCAGAATAAAACAAAGTCAGATGGCATGGAAGCCTTACATGCCTGAATGAAAAATGACTAAATGAAACCAAATTTTGTCCCACAAGAAAAATGGGTAAAACTTTTACCCAATTAGAGAAATGCCATCATGATCAAATATGAGCCACATAATTATTACATGCAACAGTAAACATTTTAATTATATAATTAGATGCAAATGTAAGGGTTTTGTTTTCTTCTTTTGTGCGCTTGTATTTTTCTGCTTTCATGGTCAGCAGCCTAATGTAGTGATTTAATTACCTCAGAGTCAGTCAGTTAAGCTGGCTGTCTGAACACTGCCTTTTCACAATGCCCTGAACTGACCTAAAGTGAAACTCAAACTCACCCTTTGTGTCCAGGGCTTTCCTGACAACAAAAGAGGTATTGGTTCTCCTTTCCCCAGATACCAGCCCTGGGCTCACTTCCCAGTCCTTTCTCCTCCGCCCCAGGTCTCTTTCCTCTCCTGTTCCTTGCCCTCACTCCACTCTCCAGTTCATTCCCCACCCCCAGTCCCCTGAAATGGAAAGTAATGCCCAATCTGCCATCTTGTTTCTCTGGGTTATCACAGAAACGAGAGCGTCGGGATTCTCCTATGTTTCTAGGCACATAAAATCCCTCAGTCTCTCTCTAACAGCTCTGACCTTGGCTGCTATATCCATGCAAGGGCGTAGATCTCGTGATCTTGTTTTGGAGTCATGTGTAAGAAAAGGAATCAGAAACACTCCCTAGTGAAAAGAGCTGGGCAGTCACCTGACCTGTTAGAAGAACCTGGATTAGATCAAGAAGACTTCAGATTCTGATCCTTGGGCTCCGGTTCTACTTAACTAAGAAGAAATACCTTCTACAGAAAAGGCTTCGATGGATAGAGGTGGATTTTCGAGTGTGTCTTCACCAGTTTTTTCCTCTGCAAACCATACTGCCTAGGACACACACCAAGGTTAGAGCCCATGGCCCATGTGAGAAATGTCTGATACTCTGTACATAAGAACAATGATCAGGACCCCTGGCTCCATCTTTCATACAGGACATACCACCATGCCCTCACCTCATGCTCACTTACTCTGTCGGTACTTTCAAAATCGCTATCAGCAGCTCTAGGTACAAGTCTCAAGTAATTTTCCTTCTCAAAAAGTAGCCTTATGTCATAATACTGAAAAGCCAATGAGAATGAGTACCGTGGGGCATTGATATAGGGGAGAAAAAGACAGCGTCAAGACATTTTCAAAATTTTTAATATATACTACAGGTTATGGGTTATTCCTCTGAAAGATCTTTTTTTCAATTCAATACATCTTCTGTTTCTGTGGCCTAGAGTCTAAGAAAGTATCTAACATAATGGGACTTTTGACATCTTCACAGTTAAGATCCTTCTACATTAAAATATGCATACACTGCCTAATAATTCAACGGTGTCCTTTGAGAACTGTAAAGCATGACCCCACAGTGGAAACTTTTCCACAAATAATACCCTGGAAACAGATTCTACAGTAGTTAGGCCCTGAGAAAGTTTTAAATCATGTTACCACTGACAGAATTTGGGAGTCTACTTCTACCACTGTTCCCTCCACAAGTTCTGCAAATTCCTTCTACAACTCACTTCATAGAGAAAGCAGTCAACAGGTGTGCCTGCTTATTATTCCACAGTCTGTGATTCCCAGGGACCACTAATGTGGGGGTCTGCTTACGTAGAGTGGAGAAAGCAGTGGCACCCCACTCCAGTACTCTTGCCTGGAAAATCCCATGGACGGAGGAGTCTGGTGGGCTGCAGTCCATGGGGTCGCACAGATTCGGACGTGACTGAGTGACTTCAGTTTCACTTTTCACTTTCATGCATTGGAGAAGGAAATGGCAACCCACTCCAGTGTTCTTGCCTGGAGAATCCCGGGGACAGTGGAGCCTGGCGGGCTGCTGTCTATGGGGTCGCACAAACTCGGACACGACTGAAGTGACTTAGCAGCAGCAGCAGCATACGTAGAGAGTAAAGACATAAACTTTTACTCTTCAGAGAGATTTGCGGGACTGGCTTGTGTTGTTTGATTTGCAGCAGAGGCTCAGTTTCTTCAGGTTTGAAAAGGATACCAGTGTATGTGTCGCTCTGACAGGGAGATGATGAGAAGTGAACATCATACTTAAGCACTTGGCCAGTGTGACCTGGCCTTCTTTAACATGGAGACAGGAAGGGTTGTAGTAACAGACAGACGTGGTATTCTTATTACAGAGGATGCGGATCAATACACTCACTCTCTCTTAAGATCTGATAAAAAGAGGTAAGGGATTTAAGCTAGAGCAGAGCATAATTGGGTGAAGTGAAGCAAAAGTCTATATTTCTACAGATAGAAGCAGAATCTATTTCTCTCTGTATTATGATAGGTTCTTATTCCATTATTATGGGTGTTACCAAATAACAGCAGGATGAATTCTTAGGGGCTCTTCCAATATAATTTTTTTTTTCTGAAAAATGGTTTGAATGTTAAAAATGGTATAAAACTATGTATTAAAATAACTTCAAACAAATATGGCTTTCCCACTTGCTTTAGAATTGTTATTGCACTCCTAGCAAGCATTTATTTTGTACTTAATTGGCTATAAGCTGCTGTTAAACTGGAGGAGGAATAAACACATACATATTTACATGTGGTAAATATATATACATATATACACATATTATGTGATTAAAAGTACTGAGCTTACCATTTTTAGTCATTATCCAGAAAAATACTGTTTTTCATATAGTTGCCATAAATATCAAAACATTACTGCTGTTACTAAAATTTTAATGTTCTCTAATAATTAGAAATGCTATAAGTAAATAATCAAGAGTAGTGAAAACAGCTATTGAAAACACTGAGAAGAAAAACAAACACAACTTTGAAGAAACAGAAAGGGAGAAGCAGGAATAAATATTAATAGTAAACCTGGCCTGTAAGAAGTAAGTAAAATATCCACCCTTTTAAGTCAACCTGGCCAGACCATGGTGCCCTGGTGTTTGATCAAACATCAATCAAGATGTCCTTGTAAAGGTTTTCTTAAATGAGATGAACATTTAAATCAGTAGACCCTAAGTAAGGTAGATTGCCCTCCAAAGGGGTGGGGGTGGGGTGCTTCATTCCATCAGTCAAATGCCTTAAAAGAAAAAGACTAACCTCTAAGGATGAGGGAATTCTGCCTTCAGATGGCCCTCAGACTTGAACGTTTTCCTGGGTTTCCAGCCTACCACCCTGCCCTTCAAGTTTTGAACTTGCCAGCTCCTACAGCTATGTGAGTCATTTATCAAAAAAAAAAAAAGCCAATAAGTCAATCTCTCTCAGTTTTCTCATATATATGTATATATATATATATATATATATTTGAGAGGTATGTGATATGCATAAATATGTGTGTGTGTATATATACACACATACAGTTTCTCTCTGTCTAGAGACCTTGATTCTGACTAATATGCCCACTCTAAAAACCATGTATTTTTATATTTTTAAATTACACTTGTCTTAGAAGCTGGCTTTATAATTATGGATGTGGCCATTAATGTTGCTTGTAGTAGGTACTCAAACATGCAAGTTAATTGGAATTCAATAGAATGGAAAGAAATTAGTCATATAGATTCAGTCATTTGATAACTTGATATTTCTGCTTTCTTGTACCCTAAAGGGTACAAACCAAGTAAAATATGCTCTGCATTCAGACTGGTGCTATGAAGTGAAGTGAAGTGAAGCGAAAGTCACTCAGTCGTGTCCGACTCTTTGCGACCCCAAGGACTATGCAATCCACGGAATTCTCCAGGCCAGAATACTGGAGTGGGTAGCCTTTCCTTTCCCCAGGGGATTTTCCCAACCCAGGGATCAAACCCAGGTCTCCCGCATTGCAGGTGGATTCTTTACCAGCTAAGCCACCAGGGAAGCCCATGGACATCTCTAATATCTGTGGTCTTCAAATAATTCTCTTTAAAATGAAGGCATTGGAATGGATTAATTGTTCTTATCTGTTTAGAAAGACCCTTACAGAGTGAGGATAATTACAGCCAGGGCCAGACTTTCCAGACCCCTTGTTGCAAGGCACCTTTTAGGTACGATAGGTATCTTTATTTTATTGTTTTTATACTATATATTTTTGCCTGCAATAAAACATAGATTCATAAGCATTGTTATTTTAATCCTATGAATCTTCCTTAGCAATTGAAATGTGATTGTCTCTCTTATCACACCTGGGGACCAAATTTTAATAGAAATTGAATCCAAAGATGGAAATGAAAATATAAAACAATCTGAAACCACATCACATAATTAAAGACTTGAAATAAGTAAAGAGGTATCATCTGGGGAAAAAGATGCGAAGAATTGTAATATGTCATAGGATTTTGTCTATGTCTCTTTCAACCCTAAGACTGCACTATTAATTTTTTCACACATTTCTAGAAGGTAAAACAAAATAGTAGGATGATATATTACTCTGAGACATTTAAATATAAGGGTGAATTTCCAACAATTTGGGGCTGTTTTAGCTGGAATAGGCTTCTTTGTTAAATAGGGTCCTTTGTTAATAGGGTCCTTCTAAACAGTTAAGAACAATTAATCCATTCCAATGCCTTTCAACCTTTGTAAGGTTGAAAGCACCTTGTCTCCAGATGGTTTAAGAGACTAGAAGACAAGAAGTATGTATACATGGTACCATTGCATTTCATTTCAAAATTATGGTACTTTTTACATTCCATTTCAATGCTAATATATTAAAATTGTAAGATTTTTGTGGGTATAAACAAGAAGAGTTCCTATCACAGTGACACCAAGATTAACTTTATTCATGGTATGTTTAAAATGTCTTCCTCTTGGGTATGTTTGGCTTCATTGTACACTGTGTAGACTACACATCCCTTCCCCCTTCTTAGCAAAAGTGAGCATTCGCGTTTCCACTTAAAATCTAAAGAAAAAAAAAGGTCAAAGCTTATTTTCTCGTAAATTTCCTTGTGACTAGAACAAGAAGGCAAAAAGGGAAACTAACTGAGAATTAGCACACCCTCTGAGCTGGCTGTCAAGAACTGGAAGGATGCATCCAGGAAACACATATAACTGAAAAGTGTTGGGCCCTGGGGGGAGGACCTGAGGTGGCTGCCAGGAAAAACAACAACAAAAGAAATTCATCTTTGTATCTCAAACATCCCTGGCCCCAGGAGGAGAAGGCAATGGCGCCCCACTCCAGTACTCTTGCCTGGAAAACTCCATGGTGGGAGGAGCCTGATGGGCTGCAGTCCATGGGGTTGCTAAGACTCAGACACGACTGAGCGACTTCACTCTCACTTTTCCTTTCATGCATGGAGAAGGAAATGCAACCCACTCCAGTGTTCTTGCCTGGAGAATCCCAGGGATGGGGGAGCCTGGTGGGCTGCCGCCTATGGGGTCGCACAGAGTCGGACACGGCTGAAGCGACTTAGCAGCAGCAGCAGCAGCAGGGCCCCATAATACCAGTTTGATTTGGGGAGGAGCACACCAGGGGGGAGGTAGCCCATTGGGTCCAAACACAGAGAGAGGTTCAAAAGCAGACAACTGTGCTGCTGAGAGTGAGGCGGAGCATCCTCCCCGCGCCAGCGCTGTGGGCCGAGATGCTGCTGATGCGTGGCGGGATTGCGAGGCCGGCCTGAGCTCCGCCGCCAGCGGCGCACGGGGATTCGGACCGGCGATTTCCCGGACAGTAGGTGGAGACGACAACAGCAACCAGACTCTGCGCGTCACCGCGAACCGAGGACATTTTGAGAGGCCGATTCCAAAGGAGACGCCAGAGGGGCGGATGAGACCTAAACTCAAGGCCAGGTTGGAGAGGGGAAAGGAAAGCAGCCTTTTCTTGGGGTCAAGGGCCGAGCGGCCGTGGGAGGCAGGGCTCAGATGCCAAGCTATTTCCAGCAGCCAGCGCCTCCGTGTTCACCCCATGGCAGTAGGGAAGAAAAGTCTTGGGCTTTTCTCCTCAAAACGACTGCTGAATAAAATAAAATACAGTCGGTCCAACAGCTTTCTATTTCATCCCCAAACGTAGCGTCTTGTCCAGACACGTATCGGAAAAAGGCTCTCTGCCCAAGGCCCCCAGTGCAGGTAATATGTCTTTAAAGGCAGCCTGGGAAGGAGTGGACACCCCCCCACCCCCAGCACAACTCAGGCACCGCCATCCATCCTGGTCTAACACTTCATAAATCACCCAAGAGGAAAACTTTCCTCATCTCATTTAAAGGAGTGAGGTGTATATGGCTTTAACAGATCCAGGACACTTATCTCAAGCTGGGAGTGTAATTTCACGGTAACAGTCTGTTTCAAGTGTTGCTGATTGCTTCCTATTTCTCCCCTGCTAATGACTTTTGCACCTTTCCACGGTTCCTTTTATATGAGCCGCTCTGGCAATTCATCCACAGGAGGCTGTGTAGACAGCACAGGGCCTTTCAACAGGCTGCTGGGAACTATACTGGACACTCTGAAGATCTGAAAGTCTCTTTCATATCGATTCTTCTCTTTCTTGTTCATTTACTTGGTTCACCTGTACCCCGCAGTATGTGGGATCCTAGTTCCCCGACCAGGGATCAAACCAGCACCCCTTGCAGTGGCAGCATGGAGTCTTAACCACTGGACTGCCAGGGAAGTCCCGATTCTTCGGAAGACCGAAATCAGCTTGAGGAAGGTGGTGTGGAGGGGCTTGATCTGGACGTATCAAAGAACACATCTCAGGTAGGCTACAAGTCCGGTGTGGAATATCTTGGAAAGTGTGTTAGGAGTTGGAGGGTCATTTGAGAACCTTTCAATCTTTACATTTTTAAAGCAAGCCACGCTTGTAAATTTTGGCAAAGTATTTTCTTCTCCTATTGGCAGAGATTTCACATCTGAATGATGAAGTAGCTTTGTTGTGTTTGGGAAAAAAAAAAAAATAGCATGCTCCTCATGTCACTGGGGAGCATAATGCATATAATGCCAGGGAGAAAGAGGCGCATGCAACACATGAGCATCACCACACTCCCCCACCTCTGGGCTGCCTTCTCTCCCAGTTTCAACACATCTGTTCTTTCCATTTATTCACCTTTTTCCAGTCACTGCTTTTCTCTGTTCCTTGCCCTTCTCACCGCACTTTAATTCTGGCAGAGGCAGGGCAGTCTTGGGATCAGAAAAGAGAACAGAACGACTGAAAAACCCCGCCACTCAGGTTCAGGCTTTGGATTCCACTGACCAAGTTCACCATTTCAGCCCAAAGGTGAGTGTGAGTGAGGAAAGGAATGGAGATCCAAGATACCGCACGTGCGTCAGCAGCGCTGACAGCCCAGGCTCTGAATCACAAGGCGCTTTAATCCCTCCATGGCAGACCCACCTAAGGAAAAGGATACCTGAAACCAGGCCAGGAAATATTTGTGCAGAAGGCAGGGAACATGATCCACACTGCTTTTCTCAGCCACTCAGATTCTAATTAAAAACAAGGACAATCCTAACTCCAAAAACAGTGCTCACAACCCCCATGTCCCAGAATGTAACATGAGAAGCCTTTGCCAAGCCTGTCATCCCAAGATTCCTCTCCATACTTTTTGGGTGACTTTCAGGAAAAAGTCTTCTCCTCGGGGTCCAGCGCTTTCCTGCTGTCATAGCCATCTTAGAAAAGTCACGTCTGCAGCCTAGGTCTCTGAAGTTGATCACCTCAGTTTGTTTCATCAGATAATCAACCTCATCTTGGATAACTATTCATATTCGTTCTTTCAGCAAACATGTAAAGTGTCTATGATGTGCCACACATCCTTCTAGGTGCTTCAGGTACATCGTTTCCTCCCTTCATAGAGCTTATATTTTAGTGGTGAGTGGGAAAGACAAGAGACAATGAACAGGCAAGGAAGTGACCTCATATGCTAGCAGGCGGTCAGTCGTGTTCAGTCACTCCTTCACTATCTCCCAGAGTTTGCTCAAACTCATGTCCACTGAGTCAGTGATACTACCGTCTCATCCTCTGTTGGCCCCTTCTCTTCCTGCCTTCGATCTTTCCCAGCATCTGGGTCTTTTCCAATGAGCTGACAATCAATGCTATCAAACAAACTGAACAGAGAAAGTGGATGGGGAAGTGGCAATACAAATAGGGTTGTCTTAGTAGATCTTATTGAAGAGGAGACATTTGAGCCGAGTCTTAAAGAAAGTGAGGGAGTTGTCCAAGCAAATATTAGAAGAAAGGATTAAGGAGCAAATACCCTCTAACAAGAGCCGGCCTAATGTGATCCAGGAGCAACAAGGAAGCCCCCGGGGCAGGCTCTGAGTTAGAGGGGGAGGGTGGTAGACAGTGAGGTCAGAAAGGGAACAAGGGCTTTACAAGCCTTTGTATGGACTTGGGGTTTTATTCAGAGCAGAGTAAAGAGTCATCTGAAAAATTTCTGAGAAAAGGAGTTGAATGACAGGGCTTCCACTTTAAAAGAACTTCTCTGGCTGCCCCATTGAGAGTAGACGGTGTGTGTGTGTGTGTGTGTGTGTGTGTAGTTAGGAGGCCACTTAACCCAAGCAAGAGATGTTGGCGACTCCAACCAGAGTGGTAGGAGTAGAGGTGTTACAAAGGAATCAGATTCTGGAAAAATTCTGAAAGCAGAGCTGGCAGGATTTCTGATGGACTGGTTGTGAGATGAGGGTGAAAGAGTCAAGGACGACAGAATTTTTGGACATAAGCAATCGTAAAGCTATGGCAAACCTAGACAGCATAGTAAAAAGCAGAGATATCACTTTGCCAACAAAGGTCCAAATAGTCAAAGCTATGGCTTTTCCAGTAGTCAGGTATGGATGTGAGAGTTGAACCATAAAGAAGGCTGAGCGCCAAAGAATTGATGCTTTTGAATTGTGGTGCTGAAGACTCTTGAGAGTTCCTTGGACTGCAAGGAGATCAAACCAGTCAACCCTAAATGAAATCAATCCTGAATATTCACCAGAAGGACTGGTACTGAAGCTGAAGCTCTAATACTTTGGCCACTTGATGCGAAGAGCCGACTCATTGGAAAAGACCTTGATGCTGGGAAAGACTGAAGGTAGAAGGAGAAGGTTGTGACATAGGATGAGATGGTTGGATGGGATCACCGACCCAATCGACATGAGTTGAGCAACTCATGGTGATGGTGAAAGACAGAGAAATCTGGCATGGTACAATCAGTGGGATTACAAAAAGTCAGACACGACTTAGCGACTTAACAACAGCAACAACTGGAAAGGTGGAGTTACCATCACCAGAGATGGAGAAGACAGCAGATAGCAGAAGTCAGATGGTGGAGCTTGGAAGTTTAGTTTAAAATGCATTGAGTTTAATAGATTTTTACCATTTAACAATGATTACAAAATAGGATTATATGCTATCTTATTATTTGACAGATTGTGGACATTGAGATTTTCACCTTGTGCATGTCTAGGAAAGCTCAGAAGTCACAGTTAGGAAGAATACAGCTGAAAGGCAGCCTGGGATCTGCAGATAGTGATTCTATACATTAATCTTATCAGTAAGTTGAGAAAGTACACCCTCTTTTTTGGAGGAAATCACTGGATGCTAGACAAACTCCTTACTTGAGGAAATTGACCAGCTTGTTCTGATGAATGAGATTTCTTCATTCCCTTGGTCGCCCTGCCAGCCTCACACAGAATTTCCTGTGCACAGAGCTCAGTGGAGATAATGATGAAGTGCCATGGCTCACAGTCAGGGCTCTTTGGGAAAGCCTGCAGAAGCAGCCGGATCCAGAACACAGATCAGAGAAAGAGGGGCTTTGCCTCAAAACTGACAGTGTCCATACCAAAATAGTGCATACTTATGCTTGAAGTGGTAGGAGCAAAAAGTCATGGTTGAAGGAAACACAGTTTCTTATAGGAAGAGTCTGAAAGCTCAAGCCAAAAAAAAAAGAAAAACCCTATTGTGTTGGTAGTTTTTGTGGGGCTACAAGCAGGATGGAGCAAGAAAATATCTAGCTGTCTACCTGTTTAGCATAAGAGGCCAATCTTAACCAAACTGGAAATGAGGTCTGGGCCAATATTGACAGAGGAATGAACCCATTGAAAATTCTGATGGTTATTCCTAGAGCAAAGGACCCATAGAGTAAATTTTTTTCTCTCTGTTCTTTTCTTTGGAACCTTGACTTTAATAAAATAGATACTCGATTCTTGTCAAATTAAGAAGAAACAAATAACTGTTCAACTGTACAAATTAAACAGAATTTCAGAGCTGCAGTAAATAAAACAAGTGAATAAGCGGCTTTAAGAAGAGACCTAACAATCATGTGGCTCAGAGCAAAGAAATGTATCCCTCTCTTAGCTAACAACCCACGGTCAGTATTTCAGCCAGCAGGCAGCTGGGATCCCTGGACCATTCAGGAACCCAGGCTGATGGCAGCTCTGCCATCTTCCAGGTGTCCCAGGTCACAATGCCTGGAGGAAAGAGTAGAAGTTCAAAGCCAGAGAACTCTTCTTAAGCAAGTGAGGCAGAAGTTGCTCACTTCATTTCTGCTCATGTTCCATTGGTAAGAGCCAAACTACATGACCAACCTTTGCCACAAGGGGCGCTGGGAAATGCAGCCTGACTGGGCAGTCACTTGCCGATACAGCTCTATTACTACGGAAGACTGGTTCAGAACTGGGAAAAGAGTATGTCAAGGCTGTATATTGTCACCCTGCTTGTTTAACTTACATGAAGAATACATCATGCAAAATGGCGGGCTGGATGAAGCACAAGATTCATCCAGGAGAAATATCAATATGCAGGGAGAAATATCAAAAAACTCAGATATGCAGATGACACCACCCTTATGGCAGAAAGTGAAGAAGAACTAAAGAGCCGCTTGATGAAAGTGAAAGAGGAGAGTGAGAAAGCTGGCTTAAAACTCAACATTCAAAAAACAAAGATCATGGCATCCAGCCTCATCACTTCATGGCAAATAGATGGGGAAACAGTGAAAACAGTGACGGACTTTCTATTCTTGGGCTCCAGAATCACTGTAGGTGGTGACCGTAACCATGAAATTAAAAAACACTTGCTCCTCAGAAGAAAAGCTATGACCAACCTAGACAGCCTGTTAAAAAGCAGAGTCATTACTTTGCTGACAAAGAAAGCTGAGCACCAAAGAATTGATGCTTTCGAACTGTGATGTTGGAGAAGACTCTTGAGAGTCCCTTGGACTTCAAGGAGATCAAATCAGTCCATCCTAAAGGAAAGCAGTCCTGAACATTCATTGGAAGGACTGATGCTGAAGCTGAAACTCTAATACTTTGGCCACCTGATGCAAAAGGCTGACTCATTAGAAAAGACCCTGATGCTGGGAAAGATTAAAGGCAGGAGAAGAGGGCGACAGAGGCTGAGATGGTTGGATGGCATCACGGACTCAACGGACATGAGTTTGAGTAAGCTTCAGGAGTTGGTGATGGACAGGGAAGCCTGGTGTGCTGCAGTTCATGGAGTCGCAGAGTCAGACATGACTGAGCGACTGAACTGGACTGAACTATAGAAAAGAGCATGGCAACTCACTCCAATATTCTTGCCTTGAGAATCACATGGACAGAGGGGTCTGGTGGGCTATGCTCCCATAGGGTCACAAAGAGTTGAACATGAGTAGAGCAACTTAGCACGCACTATGGAAGAAGAAATAAAAGCAGTTTGGAAAGAACCAGATGTTTTCATCCCAACTGCATTCATCACTGTAAGGTGGACTAGGAAATATGCACTGAGCTAACAAGGAAGGGAAGATGTCTGTCTGAAGAAAACTTTACTCTGTAAAGCTGGCCTTATGACATGACTACCAATTCAACTCTTCCTAAACCAGTAGAATTACACAGAAGGCAGATATTCCCTGAAATCCTTTAAGGAGAGATTTCAGATTATCAGCAAGTTTAAGAACTTGATCTTAAGTCATCTAAATCATACACCTACCTAAGACCCTAGTATCCCAGGATACAAGCTTGTTTGGACACTTGAGCTATATCGATGTATATAGCTTGGGTAGCCAAAATAAGGTGGTTAGATGTATCTGCAGAACCTACATACACGCACGTGCACATAATAACCACACCAACAAAAATACATATAACCACTGACATCTGGCTGAAAAACTTTGTCTTGTTGTACTACTTAAATGCACAAAAGGTCACTCGCCCTTATGCTATGGTCTAGTGAAGGCTTTGGTTTAATCAGCAGTCTGAGATGAACCTACTTAAGGGCAGCAAAACACTTGTACCCTTCACCAGAGAAAAGATTAATTTATAATAATTGCTAATCTTTATTGAGTGCCTACCATTTTATATCTATTATCTCATCCTAACCCTCAGAAATGTCCTGTAAAATCTTTATGCGGATATGGAAACTGATGTTCAGAGAAGTCAGGTAACTTCCTTAGGATCTCAAAAGTAGCAGATGATTGAGTCAGAATTTGAACAGACTTTCTGACTGTAGAATCTATGCTCTTTCCTCCACACTACGCTGTCTCCAACTATGCCAGGAATAATTTGTGTTTGAATCACACTGAGAGACCAAAGTATACCTGAAAAATTGGGATTATCTTGTGGAGGCAGAGATTAGATTATTCTACTTCTAGCAGACCCAGAAAAAGTAGAAGATGACACTGGAAAGCAGATTTATGTGAAGTAACAAGAAGACTTCCCTGGTGGCCCAGTGGTTAAGAACACGCCTGCTGATGCAGAAGACATGGGTTCTATCCCTGGTCTGGGAAGATTCCACATGGAGCAGCTTAGCCCATGCATTGCAACTACTGAAGCCTGTGTGCCTATAGCCTGTGCTCCACAACAAGAGAAGCCACCACAGTGCTCCACAGCTGGAGAGTAGCCCCTGCCTGCCGCAACTACAGAAAGCCTGCGTGCAGCAATGAAGACCCAGCGCAGTCAATAATAAAATAATAATAAAGAGGTTTCAAGCACTTTCCAGCTATCCCAGCTGTCTGACAGGAGTGTCAGCTTCTGCATGTCATGCTGAGTTTCACACTGCTGGACGTATTCATGTCAAAGCTTGGCAAACAGTCTTCTGAGTTTCTTGCAATGGAAACTTAGTTCAGTGGCTCCAAAGACCTCTTCTGATTCTATTGTTTCTCTGCTCTAACTTCAGATGTCTAAGATGGCATTTTGTCTTCTTTGAGAATTTTTTCTTAGGGTAATTGCAGTTTTGGTTATACAGACTTCGATAACTGATTATCTGCTTTCTGAACCCACTTTAAGTCCTGCCAATGATTGTAGAATATAAGTGTAAAATGGTCGAGCATATAGGTTGGGAGTTCATTCTTAGCGTCAGATCTTTGGCCCAGTGATTCCAAAACTTACCAGCTGTGTCATTTAAGTCTGCAAGCTTTAGTCTCTTCAACTATAAATGGAAGTAATCAGACCTCTTTTACAGTGTTATTGTGTTACATATGATAAGTCACTTCAGTCGTGTCCGACTCTTTGTGGCCCTATGGACTGTAGCCCACCAGGCTCCTCTGTCCATGGGATTCTCCAGGCGAATATTGGACTAGGTTGCCATGCCCTCCTCCAACTGTGTTACATACCATGTTACTAATATTTATAAAATCCCTAGCATACCGTCTGGGACATGATAAGGGCTCAAAACATGATTTTTGTAAATAAAAAATAATAACACAGAATTTAGAGGCCAATGAAAAAAATCTTAATCATATCTCTGCTCCCAGAATGCTTACCTTCTCTTGGTAGACAATTTACATTACTATAAATGTAAGCTGACTACACACACAACATACAACCACCCCCCACAAAGGGCTTGATTAGTTGGTTGTTTATAACCCAAAGTTTACTTGGGTAACTTTACTGCCTTCTCCTCATGAAAAGAACTGTGGCAGTGAGGATGCAAAAGGAGGAGGGCAGCCATCAAAGAAGGTCTTTCTCATCATTTAATCATTTATCATGTCTCTCAGGGAAAAGATATGCAAGATCACCTGGCCAAGAGTAAATAGAACCCANTTTCTTTGGAAGGAATGATGCTGAAGCTGAAACTCCAGTACTTTGGCCACCTCATGCGAAGAGTTGGCTCATTGGAAAAGACTCTGATCCTGGGAGGGATTGGGGGCAGGAGGAGACGGGGACGACAGAGGATGAGATGACTGGATGGCATCACGGACTCGATGGACATGAGGCTGAGTGAACTCCAGGAGTTGGTGATGGACAGGGAGGCCTGGGGTGCTGCAATTCATGGGTTCACAAAGAGTCAGACACAACTGAGCGACTGAACTGAACTGAACTAAAAACCAACACAGTACTGTAAAGCAATTATCCTTCAATTAAAAATAGATAAATAAAAAATTTGCCTCTCAAATAAACTGATTTTTTTTAACTGTAGCAGAATACACATAACATGGGCTTCCCAGGTGGCTCAGTGGTAGAGAACCCACCTGCCAATGCAGGAGACACCGGAGACACAGGTTTGATCCCTAGGTGGGAAAGATCCCCCTGGAGGAAGAAATGGCAACCCATTCCAGTATTCTTGCCTGGAAAATCCCCTGGACAGAGGAGCCTGGCAGGCCACAGTCCACAGGGTCACAAAGAGTCGAACACAGCTGAGTGACTGAGTACACACACACACACATAAAAGTCACCATCTTAGTCAATTTTAATATTTTATGTATTTTGATTGAGGATGATTGCTTTACAATGTTGTGTTGGTTTCTGCCATACAGCAACACGAATCAGCCATAGGTATACATATGTCCCCTCCCTCTTGAACTCCCCCCCCGCAACCCTCTGGGTTGTCAAGAGCCGTGGGCTGAGCTCCCTGTGTCAGACAGCGAATCCCCACTGGCTACCTGTTTTGCACATGGTGATGTACATGTTTCAGCACTACTCTCTCCGTCCATCCCACCCTTTCCTTCCCCAGCTGCGTCTACAAGTTCTGTCTGCCTTTCTACTGCTGCCCATCAGTGCCATTTTTATAGACTCCATATACATGCATCCATATATGATATTTGTTTTTCTCTTTCTGACTTACTTCACTCTGTGTAACAGGCTCTAGGTTCATCCACCTCACTAGAAAAACTGACTCGGATTCCTTCTTTTTCACGACCGAGTAATATTCATCTTAGCCATTTCTAAGTGTACAGTTCAGTAGTGTTGAAATACACTCACATTGCTGCACAATCCATCTCCAGAACTTTTTACCTTGCAAAACTGAAACTCTGCATGCACAAAATAACTTCTCATTTTCCTCTCTTCCAGTCCCTGCCAGTCACCATTCTACTTTCTATCTCTGTGAACAGGCTACTCTAATACATCCCATGAGTAACCATACTGTGTTTGTCCTTTTTTTGACTGGCTTTTTCCCCTTAGCATAATGTCCTTAACGTGTTCATCCTCGTCGTATCAGGGGTCAGAATTTCCTTCTTTTTTAAGAACAAGTAATATTCCATTGTGTGCACTTACCACATTTTGTTTGTTCATTTATTTGTCAATGAATACTTGCATTGCTTCCTCGTTTGACTATTGTGAATACTGTTGCTATGAAAATAAGCATAAAAATATTTCTTTGAGGACTATTTCCAATTCTTTGGGGTATATAACCAGAAATAGAATTACTGGTCATATGATCATTCTGTTTTTAATTTTTTGAGAAACTGCCATACTGTTTTCCATACCATTAATATTTTACATTCCCAGCAAGAGTTCACAAGGGTTCAGATTTCTTTACATTGTCACTAACATTTGTTTGTATTTTCTGCTTTTGTTGATAGTAGCCGTCCTAATGAGTATGATTAGGATAGCTCATGAACCATCTCAGTGTGGTTTTGATTTTCATTTTCCTACTGATTAATGATGTTGAGCATCTTTTCATGTGTTTTGGGGCCATTTGTATGTCTTCTTCAAAGAAGTGTCTTCTCAAGTCCTTTGTTCATTTTTAAATCAGAGTGTTTGGGTTTCTTTTTTTGTTGAGTTGTAGAAGTTCTTTATATATTTTTTGATATTTGCTTCTTATCAGATGTATGTTTTACAAATACTCTCTCCCACTCTCTGGGTTGCCTTTGTGCACTGTTGATTGTGCCCTTTGATCCAGAGTCATTTTAATTTTGATGAAGTCTAGTTTACTTATTTTTTTATTTTGTTGCCTGTACTTTTGGTATCATCTTCATGTATATAAACTACCATTTTATGCCTAGGACTAATAAGGCAAGAATCACTATCTCTTTAGGGACTGTCTGGGAATCTAAAACCTTTGCCTCCGACATTCCCAAGGGAGCCTTGTGAGTAAATACACAGAGCAAACCCTGTTGCAGGAACACGACCAAGGCTACTAGGCATAAAATTGGAACCCCTTGTTTATTTATTCACAGCCTGTGCGTGGAAGCCAGAGGGTCCTGAGATGCCAGGATCAGGCTTGAGACGCGCCTGCAGTTCAGCCGTGCCTGCTGTCACAAGCGGAACAGACAGCTCGTGTGGAGGGTCATGTGTCAATGAGTAATCACTAAGAAAAGCAACTCTCTGAAGGGCTGATCAACACTTCAGGGTCAGGACGCATCACATGGACATGTAGATGCCTTGGCGTGTGTGCGCGCATTTTAAGTACCTATTCAGACCTGTCAAACATGATCAAGTGTCTTTAATTAAGTGCCTGGGCCAGTCTGTATGCACACATATGCAACTGTTCTTTTCTACCCACTGTAGCTTAATAAACACTCTCTATGAAATTTCATGTTAACTTATTTACCTAAGTAAGTAAATAAAATACACATTGAAAGAATTTTTCCTCTTTTGCCCACTCTTGAGATTCCATAAACGTTTCTATATTTCATACACACAAAATTCTCACCAGCTATTTAGACAGCCAAAATAGGATCTAGAGGTGGGTGGACAGTCACTTAACTGTCAAATATCTCTAGTGAATTTTTTTTTTCTCTAGTGATTCTGAATGCTGGCCAGAGCATTTGAAACAGTGTAGTGTGTCTAGCACTACTTCTCTTAATTTTTAATTCTGGGTGTATTTCAAGGGGAATTTAATCCATCTGGTTCTGATTCGCTTACTCTTAGCTCATCAAAGTGGTACTTTGTAATTGATGTTTGATGTCCAGAATGCCTTGTGGGTTTTCAGGTCATTAGAAAGATTCCCCCGTGCCTGCCTGTCTGCCCCTCCACAGCCCTGGCCGTACTCAAGAAGTTATATTTTATTTACCTGACTTAGTTTTAAATGAGCAGAAATGAGTACTTGACCAAATGTCAGAGCTTTCAGCCCTCCATAGTCACGATTTTGGAGTGTGACAAAGTGAGAGGCCTGGGGTGGCAGGTTGCTGAGGGCTGTGCATGCACATTGGGCCCGACCGCTCAGGAGGCCAGACCACACACTCTGCACTGTCCCCTGGCTTGAGGTCTGTGTCCACAATGGATGTCTCTAGGCGCCGGCTGCAGAGTTCTGAAACCTCTTTCATCCAGCACTCGCATACGATGCCACAGCCACCCCCATGCCCGTAGCACATGCAGATGTAAACTGGTCCCCAGACAAGGTTTCTCATCGTGCGTGCGTGCAGTCTCTTTAGGATGACTCCAAAACAAGCTCTCGACTCAGCAAGCCCTGCTGTATCAGGAAAACAACATGCTCATGCCCTTGCAAATCCTCCCAATAGGAAACTTAATACCACCTTCTCAAGGATTGGCCTCTCTCAAAGTCCTCCAAAGAAGATCCCAGAATGCTCATCTCTCTCTCATGATGGGGAGAAAATGCAGTCTACTGTGTCCAAAAACCAATGCAGAATTTTAGCGCCAGAAGTGGCCTTGAAGATCATGTAATCTTGATCGTCTCGTGTAGCTGCAAACTGTGCGTTTATTTCTGCATTTGCTCTTTCTTTTAAATATTATTGATGTGTGGTCATGGCCTTGGTCGGCTTCTCCATTCAACAGTCATTCAAGAGATCTTTGCTGAGCACCTCGCTTATGTCAGACACCTTGCTAGGCCCTGAGGTTTTCAGAGGGCAAGTAAGCTTATCCCTGCAAGAAGTATGCATCCATTCCCTTCTCTGTCACTGCTCTGTCCTTATAAGCCAACTAGTGACGTCAACTGCGAATAAGCAAAGAGTTTCCGAGGTTGCAAGTTTGTCTCAGATAACTTTGGAGAACTCTCTTTCATTTGTAAGGCTCCTATCAATAAATCTTGCCGATGTGATGGCCCTCTTGTCTTGATTTGTGAACTATATAGCTCTATTAGTTTTCCTACCTGACCAAGACTCTCTGGATGGCATTTTGGATTTCCCAGGAAATAAACAAAACCTATATTGATCAATGTTTGTGGATTAACTCTATTCAGCTAACAAGTGAGCATCCTGCCAGTCAGCATAGAACCTTATTCTACCGAGAGCAGCGGAGAAACACCACAGAGAGGGAGGGGAGGCTGATGAAACACTTCTTAAAAAGAGGCTGACTAACAGCAAAAAAAAAAAAAATCTTTTTTCGTCCGTTTTTGTTTTTAAAAGGACTATATTTAAGCTTCTGAATTACTTACTAAAAAAAAAATTGCGCATGGAGGCAAAGCAGACAAGAGGTAAAGGGCCAAGTGAGCGTTGGTCACAAGCCCTTCTTGCTTTCTCTTGAAAACAGTTTCGTTCGTTTAAAGTCATTTATATTTTGCAGCATCGAAACCAAATGTATGAACATTTGTATAAAGTCTGGCACTGCAAATATCACAGTGCAGCATCACATTTCAACCTTCTGTATGTTGAATATTTTACTGGTGAATATGGAATTCTTGGAAGTGAGAAGGTAGTAATCCAGGCAACTTTGCCTTTGTGATATTTACTTTTATCAGTTTACAGAAATGGAAAGCTTCTTTTTGAACTGACTTTTGCTAGCGTTTCCATTTCCCTTGACAACTGCATTTTACTATCACCATAAAGGAAAAGTTTTCAGGTGACTGATTCATGTGCCAGTGAGGTCATCTGAAGTTTTAGGACCTTAAATAGGAATGGTGTTGTGAAAAGAATGAGCCTGGCTCGTACCAGGCGAGCTAAGAGCTTATCTTACCAGGACATGGAGTCCCCAGTGGGTGGAGGAGATGGCCCGGCAGCCTTTCTTTCCTTCTCCATTCGAGTTAAGCAGATGTGGTTAGTCACTGTGTAAGGGAGCGGGTGGGAATGTAAGTATTCAAGCTTATGTGTGTTGCCAGGTCTCAGTCAGCCAGGCAGTCATTTCTCTGGAGCCTAAAGTAGGCACTAAATTTTGCCCTCACCCACCAAATGGGCACACTTGCCCCTTAATCTGTCTTCCTGCAGGAGGGCTCCCCTGGCACCATCCCGCCTGAACTTGGGGCCAGCCTTTCCCTGGAGCCCCTTCTTGTGAATTACAGCCTGAAGCCTGGGGGCTGAATAGAAAACAGCCTCCAGAAACTCAACTGGAAGGGCTGACCGGAATTCAGCCTAATGTGGAGAATGGCAGGAAAGCTTCTATTATTCTACTTCATTCTATCTGCTGGGAGGCAGCGCGGCGCCTGGAGTCTGGCTGAGCTTAACTCATTTCCCTGGATTTCCGAGTCACGGCCACCATGCCTACTAGAGCCAAATATCTCACTCTCGGGGCTCACTCCACTTCCTGATATAGGATGCACTTGCCTGTCTCCGGGTGACCTAAAGCACTAATAAAGGAGTCATAATATGACCTAGACAAGACCTGGAAGCCAACCAGAATGCAAATGATTGACGGGAGTGCTTCCAGTTATCTACTGTTTGTTCTGACTCTTTGGCGTGGTTCTTTTTATTATGATTGTGGGAGTAGGAAGCTTAAAAATACATACAGGCATGACTCTCCACATTGGTGAAGGTTAATCCTAAGGTGTGGCAAAAGAAACTCTGTGTTACAGATTGGAAATCCACAGGCACAAGCTACAATTTTTGCTACCCCTTCCTTCCCCTGGCTTTCTGCAAGGATGGCCATGGCACTTTGGAAACAATTCTTAAATGTGACTTTTTGTCAAATTCTGGGTACACGGTTAAAGGAGCAACTTCTTTTGTTGACTTATTTTCCTCACTGATTGTTCTGATGATCTCTGCTTGCTATTTCTCAAATGTTATTAAAGTGATTAACATTTCTGCAGAAAGGTCATGAATTCACTGTCCTATTCTTTCTTTTTTTTTTTTTTTATCTTTTTAATACCAAACTTAATCTTTTCTTCCAAAATAGGATAAATATTTGATATAATGCAGATCCATGTTTAAAATAACCACCTGAGTTATGAATCAGGGCTAGGGAGATTTTTTTGGAGTCATCTCTTAGGTTTGCTGGTTACCATGTTTCATTGTCTTTAACCTCAAATTCCTCTTTTTTTAGAGGAAGGCTTTTTATATATCCATTGTTCCTTTCCCTTCTTCTTAATATATTTAGATTCAAAAGCTCATCTTATATCCAGCTAGACAGAAAGGTAGGCTGCCCAAATGTTAGTTGCCTGTCTGTACTTGGAAAGTATCCACTGAAGTCAGCTTGCAAGGAGTTCTTGTAAAACCCACCCTGGAAGTTTCAGTCTGCCATCCTCGGAGACCAATGTCCTAAGGTGATCTATCATAGCAATGCCTAAGGATGGTCATCCTTCCTGTGGGAGTAAAATCAAATGGAGTCAGATTCCTCCACACAGGGTACCAGAGTCAGACTGGACTGGCACATTATCCTCAATGTCAACAGCCCCAGCAGGCGAGGGTATGCTATGAACTTCATTTTAATGTATTCCCTTTAATACTTACATTTCTGTATTAAAGAATCCCTCTACTTTTTAACATCTATTCTATTAGATTTAGATTTAACTGGTACTTCTGAGTTTCTACTATGTGCTGGGCATTGTGTTAAAGTCTTTCTCATATGATGATAATAAAGTGAAAGTGAAGTTGTTCAGTTGAGTCTGACCCTTGGCTACCCCATGGACTGTAGCCTATCAGGCTCCTCCCTCCATGGGATTCTCTAGGCCAGAGTAGTGGAGTGGGTTGTCATTTCCTCCTCCAATGATGCTAATAATAATGCCTAATATTTATTATTATTATTATATTTATTGTCTAGTATATATCTGCCAGGCATTGTTGAAATACTTTATGTGAATTAATTCATTTAATTCTTGCATCAATCCTGTGAGAAGTTTCATCCCATTTACCAAGAAAAATTTCATGGATTTATGTAGGGCCCTAAATGGGAAACCTTAAAAAAGAATGGGCTAGCTTTGCAGTCGGAAGCTAAGATGGCGCCTACAGGAAGGAGTGGGCAGCGTAGTTTATGTTGTTAAAGTTTTTGATTGGCTCTCTTAACTTCCGTGCATGTGGGCAGTGTGGTCACTATAGACATGTTACAATGAAGGCACATGATGACTTGACCTTTAAAGTGATTGGTGCAACTGAAGGCTGACCTTTAATACGATTGGTGCAACTGGAAGCATAACGATTTGACCTTTAACTTGATTGGTAGAACTGTGGAAAGTCCCTCCCTGCTTGCCTATATAAGCTGGGAGCTTGTGGCAATAAAATGGAACTGCTTTCACGGAAGCCCTGTCGCGTCTGAGTGTCTCGCTCGCTGGGGGGCTGGGTTGGCGGACAGCAGGCTCACCTCTCCTCGGGACCCCTCAGCTTTGCTGAGGGAAGTTCCCACTGCCTCTCTCTTTCTGCGGAGCGCACCCCGCAGATTTACATGGTAATTCTTACTATACAGATGATAATTCGAGGGTTCAGAGAATTTTGAGCACCTTGTTCAAGGCCAAGGATCAAGAGCCAAGATTCATACCTAGAACTTTATCTGTGTATAGCATCGTCCACCCTTCTTGGCTGTATTGCATAAGTCATAGAAAACTAAGTTTAGTTCTGTTGGATGTTGCTTCATCTAACTAATTCTTAGAGTTGGGTTGTTTCTAACATGTTATACAGATTTTTAAAAGTAAATTTCTGAATTATTTTTCTATTGGTCTGTTGTCAATTGATACTAACACATAAAGAAGTTAACCTGATACAGTATCTGAACACAATATACTGTAGAAGAGCAGATCCAACTATCAGATACCATGGTATAAACATACTTTAATGCTCATCAATTACAAGGTGGAAAATTCCATGTTCTACACAAATAATTAATGCAAAACTATAGTTGGTACATCTGGAACTTACTTTAATTCATTTGCTGTGTTTGGTTACTCACATTTTGGTTGTAAAAGTATTGTAACACATTAGTGATCTTCTATCGAACAGAAATTTTCTATAAAATCTGTAGAGAGGCCAAAATGAAGTCATTAAAATTATTTAAATATGATCAAGTTCAAAGGGCTTTTCCTTTCCTTTATTTTAATATTTTGTTTTTTCTTTGGCCATGCCCCGAGATGGGATCTTGGTCCCCCAACCAGGGATTGAACCCACATTCCCTGCACTGAAAGCTGAAGTCTCAACCACTGGACTACCAGGGAAGTCCCTTTCCTTTCCTTTAAATTCATGCCCATTTCCTTAATCCTTTTTTTTTTAAATGTTAATTTTCCACGCTTTTAATTGCTTTTGAAAACCCTCCAAGTCTTCTGTTTCTCTCAAGTTGTGAAGCCTAGAAATGGACACTTATCAAAACTGAGTAAGACATGGAGATGATTTAATAAAGAGTCCTACCTTCCCTTCTTATATTCTAAATTCCACGTATTATTCTCAAAAAGCACTTTAACACGTTGCCTCTTTAGCACAAAAGATAATCTCCAGATTTTATTTACATCTCTCTCTCTCTCTTTTTTTTTTTGCATACCCAGATTAAAATTGACAAATGCATGGTCTGATTTTCTTCTTAAATTAACCACTTTGCCTTTTCCCCTTAATCTCAGACCTAGGTGGGCTTGGTTTTTGCGTGTCCTTCACTTTGGAGGCATCTGAATCCTTTGTGTTCGCTCTTTTCCTATGTCTAAGATTTTAAACACAATGCCAGGATCATAACCTGTAGAATAAGCTATCTCCCCAGGATACCACAGGGACTTGATAATAATGCCTCTCTCTGGGTATGTCGTAGCTCAGTCCACAAGTGTAGCTGTTGCAAAATTTCATATAAAAATATCATCTTCAAATCACTGGGCCAGTTGTTTTCTAAATCAACAAGCTCCTAACATAAATATGCCATTTGCATGTGGGAAAACTGGGCTGGATAAGTTGATTTCTTCAGTGACATAACCAGCCCTGCCTCAACTCTGCTTTATCTAGAGGGAGGAAAGCAGAGATACATAAACAACACAGGGTTCCCACCGCTCGGGTGGGAGGTGGGGGTGGAGTCAGACAGCCTGGGGTCCTTGGTTTTAATCAGGGCTTCTCTCCACTGCAGAATCAGGGACAATCGCCCCTGCATCCCACAGAGTTGTCTTCTTCCAAGCGGCTGATTCAGACACAGGGTCTAGTCTTGTTTATCTTTTCTTTTCTTAAAATATGCATCCACAAAAAAGCCCTAAGGTCTCTTGTAAAAATGTCACTGAGATATTTCCTAGTGATTTCTCACTAGCTATTTTTCCCAGAAATAGATATTTTCACCAGCATTTCATCAGATATTAATGGAAATGCTGAGCTAAATTTTCAGCCATCTTGATATGATTTGAGAATTAATAAGCTGACTTCCACTTCTGGTTTTATAAATCTGTATTTCTGCTCTTGGTTTTATGAATTATAGTAATGAGGGATTATTAAACCATGATAAAGTACAACAATTTTTTTCAATTTTGGCATAAAGATTATTCCAAGGATAGAGTTCTTATGGATTTCTGATCATTTATACATAATGAAATAAAAATATCCTTTTAGACTTTCAAAAATATTATTTAAGCCAGGATGCGATTTATCATTTTTAATTTTTATACTTGCTTGATTTTTGTTGCATTTGTTTCAGATTGTGGTTCACGACAGGGCAAAGTTTTTTACAAGTGGGGAGAAGGTTTGATTACATTTGATGTTCTCTAAAGCTTATTCATCTTGGGAATAAGAATTGTATATTTTCCCAGAAAAAGATATAAGATGTTTGATCTAAGGGAAGCTTCAAGGATTATTAAAATCAGTATTGCTCAAAGGAGCTCTAGGGGTTCCTCAGACACTTCTGAAGAGCATGGGGAAAGAAATCAGTTCAGGTTGGGCTGGGTGGAGACGACTAGTGGAGTCTCCAGACACTGAACCAGGGCAGTTCCCCTTTTGATTTGGATTACACACTGGACTTCTGTGTGAGGTTTCATTTGAAAAGGCTACATGTGCTATAGGAATATTAATACTATGCCTAGATTTTATAAGTGAGGAAACTGAAGTTGAGAGAGAATAAATGATTTGTTCAAAACAATGCAGCTAGTAAAAAGTTAGCTGGATTAATGATTCTTAAAAATTAAAAGGCGCAGACGTAGAGAACAGACTTGCGGACACAGTGGCGGAAGGAGCGGGTGGGAAAAATGGAGAGAGAAACATGGAAACATGCACATTACCATAGGCAAAATAGACAGCCAACGGGAAGATATTGCATAACAGGGAGCTCAGCCTGGTGCTCTGTGACAGCCTAGAGGGGTGGGATGGGAGCGGCGGGAGGGAAGTTCCAGACGGGGGTGATGTATGTACACTTATGGCTGATTCATGTTGTACAGCAGAAACCTACATAACATTCTAAAGCAACAATTTAAAGGAATTTTAAATATTTAAAAGGCTATGTTCAATTTAATCAACATTTATCAAAGCCCTACTAAGTGTAAGGTACTATGCTAGGCCTCCAAGGAATAAAGAAAATAGCATATAGCCCTAGTATAGAAACCTAGTACAAGATTCTTTAGCATCTCGTCCTAAAGTTAGATCATCCCATCTAACTTCTTTAAGAGTTAGAAGCTTCCTCAAAGCCACACTGCAATTAAGTGGCAGAATCAGGACATGAGTCTTACTTTTAAAATCTTTGTTATAATGCACTTCCTACTGTACCATCATGATGTCAAATTTGGTTCATGAACACTGAATATCTCAGGAAAATCCTCCACTTGAAAAACCCAACTGAACATTCGCATTTTAAAAGTTCTGAAAAGTCCTAGAGTAAAGAACTGTGCTAACCTACGGTTCCAAAACTTATGCCTTAGAATACTACTCATGCTTTATACATCTATGTCCCAAAGAACACAATTGAGAGATTCTGCACTATAACTTCTCCTCCTCTAGACTTTACTAGATATGATACTGAACTCTAGTAGGATCTTTTTTAAAAAACCACATTTCGTTGGCTTATATATAAATAGGGCTTGAGCAATGTACTCTCAGTGATGTTTTAGACCAGAAGGATTATTTACAAATACATATTGTGTTTGAATGTCACAGAAAGTATTATATACATATGTCCAAATAAGTGTAAATCAAATGCAATATACAAAATGCTAACAATGTATTGTTTCAGCCTTAATATCAGTTTATATCTGCTCCTATCTACCACGAGAGGCTCAAGGCTATCTATTTGCTTCCTAAGTTTAATGTATGCATTTTAAGTCACCAGAAATATTGAATTAATTTTAGTAAGATAAGAATTGGTGAGTAACTTCTTGCCCAGTATTCAGAGATAAAGTTACTGTCATGCAAAGTGAAGACCCATTTGTTTTTTCATATAAAATACATGTATCTTGGTGCATTTTGCTTTGGTCAGAATGCTAAACATAGAAAAGGAATAAATAGTAAAATTTCTCCAAAAAATACTACTCAAGGTACACCAAACCAAGATAATACTGTAAGCCTTGGGAGGGAACCTGTTCTTGCAAGATTTGCAGACCAATTTTTCAAGATCAAAAGTGTTTCTATAAGCACACAAAGTCTTGGACCTTTTCCCAGACTAAACCTCCAACACTTCTGAGGTTGGCCCATCACTAATATTTACAATATTGTGACATTTCATAGGATGGGCTCCATAGGCCTTTATGACAGGCAGGCTTCCGACTATGACAGAGTGCTGAAACGGTCTGTGGTGTGTGAAAGGCGGTCAGACAGCACTGGCATTTTGCAACAGGAAGGAAATGATTTGTAGGTACCACCAGCTTGTTGTATCTTGTCGGCTTTGTCAGATGAGAAGCATCACTGGGCACCCATTAGCATGGGAGGGCCATGCTGCTCACCTGACAAGTGCCCCTTGCCAAGCGACTTGAGGCCTGTGCTTAGGTGATGTTCTTTCCTGTAGCATTACGTTTCTGTACAGAAAACTTTTAGAAACAGGACCTCCAGTGTGCTAATTCTCTTAACTTCTTTATTTTAATTTGAAAAAAAAAATTTTTTTTTTCTTTTTGGCCGCACCACGCAGCATGCTGAATTTTCCAACCAGGGATCAATCCCATGACTCTGCAGTGGAAGCCTGGAATCTCAACCCCTGGGCCACCAGGGAAGTCCTCTTAACCCTTTCAAATAAGACTGAGCATAGCAACGTACACTTCAGTTCAGTTCAGTCGCTCAGTCGTGTCCGACTCTTTGCGACCCCATGAATCACAGCACGCCAGGCCTCCCTGTCCATCACCAACTCCCGGAGTTCACTCAGATTCACNCTCCTTGCAGTCCAAGGGACTCTCAAGAGTCTTCTCCAACACCACAGTTCAAAAGCATCAATTCTTTGGTGCTCAGCTTTCTTCACAGTCCAACTCTCACATCTATACATGACCACTGGAAAAATTCTAAAAAATAGTAAATAATATAATTACTGAAACTTCTACTTAGTAATTATTGTCACTAATTAACAGAGAGACCAAGAGTGTATGAGAGGAAGAGAAGAGTAAAGAGCGAAGAACATCTTGTTAACAGTCACCACTTCATGACGCTTGTCCTACCTCGAAGTTCTCCAGAGTCATTCTAAGACAGCAGGGTAAATTATCACCCATTTTAATCTGCCCTCCAAAAGGACCCGTGAAATATGAAAGCAGTTTGTTTTCTTTCTAAACAAATTGCACTTCTAAAATGAAGTTTGATTTTCCTAGAAATCCTGGAAATTTTGCACAGGTGAGATAGAATGATGAACATAAATTTTTAAGTTGTCCGCCACCCCCCTGGAAAAAATGTTTACTTTCCAGTGCTTCTTGGCACATGTTAGAATCATCTGAGATATCAGGGCCTCACCTCACATCAGTGAACTCAGTCTCTGTGGGGTAGGCCTGGGCATCACCGTAGACTTATATATATATATATATTAATATATATAATTTTATTTATTTATTTACTGTTGGCTGTGCTGGGTCTTTGCTGCTGCGCGGACTTTGCTCTAGTTGCAGTAAGGAGGGGCTAATCTCTAGTTGCAGGGCTCGGGCTTCTTGTTGAGGTGGTTTCTCTTTTCGCAGAGCATGGGTTCTTGGGCACTGAGGCTTCAATAGTTGCAGCATATGGGCTCAGTAGTTGCAGTTTCCAGGGTCTAGAGTGCAGGCTCAATAGTGTGGTACACAGACTTAGTTTCTCCACGGCATGTGGGATCTTCCCAGATCAGGGATTGAACCTGTGCACTTCTGCACTGGCAAGCGGATTCTTTATCTCTGAGCTATCAGGGAAACCCTCGCCATAGTCTTAAACCAGCAACTCCATCAGGTATTTCTAACATAAAATTTGAGCACAGAGTTTGGAAACTTCTGGGTCATAGCTAATTTAACTAGTAGCCCGTACATCACATGACATTAAAAGCTATGTGGTAGCCTCATCTATGGAAACTGGAACTGCATCATATTCTATGCCTCCTTGTCTCATTCAAGAGGAAGCACACATCTCCAGTTCTTGAAAACAGCCTACTCAAAGATCAGAAGAGGCCTTGGATCCCAGTTCAAATTCCCTGTCTTGGGTACAGATCAAAGGAGCCCCAGAATATAGTGAGACAGAATAGGCTCTGCCAAGAGCAGGCCAAGTGGCAATGTCTCTGCTGTTTGGTTTTTATACTATTGTCTTTTGTAAAACTTCGGTACAAAAACACACATATGGAAATATCTACATCAACATAATGTGTATAATTTTTCAAGTTTTCAGAGATAAATGTCAAAGGACTGAAAGGTCCTTCCACTTACAGTTTATCATGAAAGCAATAAAACTATACATCAGGAAATACCTGATTTCATTCATTGTAGAATGATCTGAGGCCTTGCCTTCTCCATCTCTTGCACCCCAAGCACCCATGTTGCATATACTTCACAGGCAATGTCTGATGCAAGCTGATTAGATGACAATCAGAAAACTCTGAATCAAATCCAGGCTCACTCCCTAGAAACTCTGTGAACAGGTCACTGATGATCATGACCTGCAGTACAAGGGAGAGATACTACCTCTGGATATCAAGTCAAAGAGGAGATAACACATATGAAACCATTTTATATGGAAGCCCTGTATATAAACTGTTTTGATTATTTGTTTCATTTGCATTACATGAATTTTAGCACCCTGCCTCTAGGCAGGAATGAGGCTAACCTCAGACTAATTTGGACCAACACTTGACAGCTTCCAATTCACCTGCTTCCATGTGCTGTGGAGGCCTCAGCCTTGCCTCCTGGGCCCCCAGGCCAGTGGAATGGCTAAAAGGAAGTGTAGGTGATCTTATCTTCTACTTGGTACACTGGATTGACTGAACATTGGCAATTATTGGGAAGCATCACGTCCTTGATGACAGGGGGGCTCTGTCACAAGGATCACCACCATCACCACCATCACACCTGTACCTTAACCCCCACCTCCAGCAGGCGGCCAGTGACTGATGGGGAGATACAAAGCCTGGCTCCTTGGCCTCAAGCAGGGCAACTCTGCAGTGAGATTTAAAGGTTCCACAGTCAGATCAAGGGTTACACCCTTGCCTGGCTCCTTCCCCTTCTTTATCTTGCTTCCCTCCCACCCTTACAAGGGTTTCCTGAGAAATGCTGATCAATAATAAATCACATACCTTGTTGACAAAGGTCACATACAACTGAACCCTTGTCTGAGGACCTGTCTTTAGGCAACCTCACTAAGACAATTATATTAAAGTTACCTGCTTTATGTTTTATCTACTGAATATTTTAAAATGGAATTTTAGCCTCATTATTCAACCATTTGCAGAACACCTCTCCCTGTTATCTAGCACTGATTAGAAAAGAATGTAAAATAACTTAGTAATATCCCAAACAACACACATATGACAGGGTGAATCATATGTATTTAGCATTCCCATGTCAATGTCATCTAAGTAGCCAGAGAGAGGGAGCTAACATTAGACCTCCCAAAGAAGCAGAAGAGAGTTACGATCATCTCCTGAGCTTAGAACAATGGCTATTCCTAGAAGTTTGATGAAAGTTAGGGAGCCTAAAAATCTGATGGAAGTTAGGGAACCTTTCCCCTCAATAGGCACAAACCACAAATATATGATATTTTGCATGAATTTTCAGAAATTCATTTCAGAAGTGTTGTTAGCTTCTGAAGTAAATTCTAGATCCCAAGTAAAGAATGTGGGGCTATAGCAATATGACCACATCATTTGAAGGATTAAAAATTGCTTATATTTAGTACTGCTAGGTTAGTGCTAATAATAATTTTAATTCCTATTTCATCTTCCATATATAGCATATGAGGAAAAATCTACTAACACTCTACCTAAATGGAGACTGTTAGTCCCTTCTCCCAGGAACTGTGGGCCCACCTTTCCTGAGAAAGACTGTCCTGAAGCTGCCAGCTTGACACCAGGAGGCCCAGATCTCTGATTCACAGCCATGTCAGCCCACCCCAGCCCCGAATGAGGCTGACTCAGAAGCAACAAGGCCCAGATTTAACACCTTGGAATTAGTACCATCCTTTCCCTCTGCCTACCCCCATCATGCCTCATTATCACTCTAAACGTAACACCCTCCAGAGGTCTTTTCTGTATCAACTCTTATCTCCATACTGTTTTCCACTTCCTCTCCTCCCCTCTATCTTCTCTCTGATCTTCCAGATCTTTCACTCTTCCCTCTGGACCCTCCATGCCAAGATAAACAAAACTCTATACACCCTCTACCTCTTTATTGCATGTTCATTGCCTTCATTTCTTTGCCTTAATTAAAACTGGGCTTTTCCACTATGGAAGATGGTATGGAGATTTCTTAAAAAGCTAGGAATAAAACCACCTAGCACTCCCACTCCTAGGCATTTACCCTGAGGAAACCAAAGTTGAAAAACATATATGTACCCTAATGTTCATTGCAGCACTGTTTACAATAGCTAGAACATGGAAGCAACCTAGATGTCCATCAACAGATGAATNCACCTAGCACTCCCACTCCTAGGCATTTACCCTGAGGAAACCAAAGTTGAAAAACATATATGTACCCTAATGTTCATTGCAGCACTGTTTACAATAGCTAGAACATGGAAGCAACCTAGATGTCCATCAACAGATGAATGGATACAGAAGTTGTGGTTTGTATACACAATGGAATATTACTCAGCCATAAAAAGGGACACATTTGAGTCAGTTCTCATGAGGTGGATGAACCTAGAGCCTATTATACAGAGTGAAGTAGGTCAGAAAGAGAAAGATAAATATCATATACTAACACATATATATGGAATCTAGAAAGATGGTACCAAGGAATTTATTTGTGGGGCAGCAGTGGAGAAACAAACATAGAGAACAGACTTATGGAAAGGGAGAAGGGAGAAGAGGGTGAGATGTATAGAGAGAGTAATATGGAAATTTACATTACCATATGTAAAGTAAGTAGCTGATGGGAATTTGCTGTGTGTCTCAGGGAACACAAACAGGGGCTCTGGATCAACCTAGAGGGGTGGGATGGGAAGGGAGATGGGAGGGAGATTCAAGAAGGAGGGGATGTGTGTATACCTAGGGCTGATTCATGTTGAGGTTTAACAGAANTACCATATGTAAAGTAAGTAGCTGATGGGAATTTGCTGTGTGTCTCAGGGAACACAAACAGGGGCTCTGGATCAACCTAGAGGGGTGGGATGGGAAGGGAGATGGGAGGGAGATTCAAGAAGGAGGGGATGTGTGTATACCTAGGGCTGATTCATGTTGAGGTTTAACAGAAAACAACAAAATTATGTAAAGCAATTATCCTTCAATTAAAAAAATAAATTTTTAAATATAGAAAAAACAAACAAACAACAACAAAAAAAACCCTGGGCTTTTCCTCCAGACACAGCTGGAGCAGATGCTTCTATCCAGTCTTTCATGCTCCACAGACCAGGAAAAATGATCAGTAAGAGAACTGAAATATTTTGTTTGCCTGGAGCAGGGCCACTCTCATCTGCTGGTATATTTCTCCTCCTCACAGATCCCTAACTGTACTGCTCAAAAGTAGGCTGTGTTTTCCTAATTTATTTTGGGAAATTTCATTATGTAGCAGCTTATCAGGGGCTGCCTTGGTGGCTCAGATGGTAAAGAATCAGCCTGCAGTGCAGGAGACCTCNCCGTTCCTAACCTTCAATGTAAGGCAAATCATTGTTTTGTTTTCTGCATTCAAGGACTCTGAGTCTAAATGATGAATTGAGTAGAGAAAAGAGAATAATAGAAGCGATATTTATCATAATATTTTCAAATCTCTAATTATCATCACAGGACAATTTTCTTATCTTGGAAATTTCTACCCAGGCTCAACACATTCAGTCACTCAAACCACAGAGTGAATGATGCTGTACCTGGGGAGATGCTTGTACAACACAGTTATCTGTGAATCAGAAGTTTCATTAGAGTGCAGCTTAAGTTTTATTCAATTCACTGAAATATGCTTCCATTATGTCTTTGTTTCTGCTCAACACGTTAACATTATACACACAAAGACTTACAAGTTTCTTTAAACTGGATGTGAATCTTCATAGTCTCCCTAAAATTTCATCCTATGTCTTCCTGATTAGGTTATACATTTTAGTTGAAAGGCCTCAATAGTCCTCTAAAGAAGTGTCTCTTAATCTTTAACGTACATATCCATCACTTAGGGTTACATTTTACAAATGCAACTTCTGATTCAGTCAGTCTGAGATAAGACATGAAATTCTGCACTTCTACAAATCTCCCAAGTGATGTGACTCTGCAGTTCCATGAACCCCACTCTGAGTAGGAAGTACTAGTCGTAATGGCTTTTATCCCCCTTTGGAGGCATTTCTCCTTCTCCCAAGATGATTCAGCCACTCTCCTTTTACTGTCTCATTTGAAGGAGTCTAAATATGAGATCTATAAATTCTCTCCATTCTAAACCTTCACTGAGTGTGTCTTTAATCTTCTTATAAAACATTTAGAATAATGCTTGATACCTCTTTACTACTCTACAAATGTGAGTTGTTTCGTTAACTGAAACCTGACCATTCCTTAAACACGTTGCTCTTAGTAGGAACTTTTACTTTCATGATACATACACCTTGGTCACAAGAGGTTTCGTTGTTCTTTTTGCTCCCCATGGCCACTTTCAANCTGGGAAATTTCATTATGTAGCAGCTTATCAGGGGCTGCCTTGGTGGCTCAGATGGTAAAGAATCAGCCTGCAGTGCAGGAGACCTCAGTTCGACCCTGGGTTAGGAAGATTCACTGGAGAAGGGAATGGCAACCCACTCAGTGTTCTTGCCCAGAGAATGCCACGGACAGAGGAGCCTGAAGGACCACAGTCCATGGGGTCGCAAAGAGTCAGACACGACTGAGTGACTAACACTTCCGCTTTCTTTCACCAACTTATCAAGAAGACTTTATTTCAAACATTTCAGTCACTAATATGCGGAATAGGAGCCTGGTGGGCCACAGTCCATGGGGTCGTACAGAGTCAGACTTGACTGAGTGACTAATACAACGTGCCAGCCAGGTAGCTTTAATATAAATGCATTGAAGTCAGCGTTCCCAGAAGCAGATCCTAAACAGGGACTCAGTTAATATGTGATTTATTGTGAAGATGGCCTTGGGAAACTCTTGAAAGGGAGGGAGTGAAGTAGGGAAGAGGGTGAACAAGATCCTTGCCTGACTGTAGCCAGACAAACTCTACAATTGAAACTTCCTGGCAGATTTCTCCCATCCTGAGGTAGAGGGGCCCAGACATCATTCAGGGTCCTGAATATACAGAACTAAACTGAAGAGACAAAATCCCTTCTTCCATGGGACTGCCATTCTCTTGGGAGGCGGGGCAAGATAAATATATAATGTGTCAGGAGGTAGCCATTGTTACAAACAAGCAGGCAGGCAAAGCTGGAGATGAGATGGTTCAGGAGTTTTGTTTTGGATGGAGTGGTCAGGGAAGACCTCTCTGGGAGATGATAACATGAGTAGAGACCTGAATGAAGTGAGGAACTGAATATACTGGTATCTGGAAAGAAAGTATTTCTGTGGGACAGCAGAGGCAGAGATCCTGATCCAGAAGCACATTTGATGCATTTAAGGAAAGGCAGGGAGACCTGTGTGGCAGGAATGGAGATATTGCTGAAGAGCTGGCAAGGAATCTGCTGGTACTACCACCTACAGGCCAAGGTAAGAGGTTGGGCATTTATCATGTAAGTGGTCTTACAGATCCCACCTCCTAGGCACCATGATTGGTCCATGGCTGGACTCGTGATCCTAAGTGGACCTATCACAGCCTCCCCCACATTACTGGCCACAGTATTAGACATAACAGTGGGCACCCAACTGGGCTATGCCAGAGTTCTCTCCCCCAAATCTTCACATTAGAGTTAAGAGAAGAGACAGAGTTCTTCTTCCATAGCAAAGCCGAAAAATATGAGACTAGAAGCCAAAGGTGAAGAGATGCAAAATGAATGGTAGAGAAAGACCGTGCCATTGGCGGGTACCTCCTTGATTCTGATCACCCAGGAGCAACTCCATCTACTCACACCCTCAGTTTGGCCACATGTAATAAATTCTCCTTAACCTGAACTAATTGGACTTGGATTTCTATCACTTGAAAGTTATCATTCTCCTAACTCCTAGCACTCCTTCAAACTTAATCCTTTTCCTCACTGGGGAAAAAACAGCCATCTGCTTATACTTCCTTGCTAGCTCAGATGGTAAAGAATCTGCCTGCAATGCAGGAGACCTGGGTTAGATCCCAGCGTTGGGAAGATCCCCTGGAGAAGGGAGTGGCAACTCATTCCAGTATCCTTGCCTGGAGAATTCCATGGACAGACCATGGGATAGGAAAGAGTCGGACACGACTGAGCAACGGACACTTTCACTTTCTTATGCCATCAGTTTATGGCATGCACCATCTTTTCTTGTTCCTGTCACCCAGCAATTTCCCAGTCAGTCCTTTTCATTCAAGTATTTCAGAGTATTCCAGCATCATCCTGAATGTGTCTTCATAAGGATTCCTGACCCCAGACACACTTCCTTGGCTTCCTCAATTCGCCCTACTTCCATCTCTACCTTAATTTACTTATCTGCATGGCCAAACTCTGAAATATGCTACTCGTGAGAAGTGTTCCATGTAAAAAATCTTAAATACACTCCATCATCTCAAAGTCAATCCACATCCTTCCAAACAGAATAAAAATCTGAAACAGAGGACCACCTGCTTTAGAATTAGAACAACTCAGGAGCAGAGACTGGAGATTACTGGGGACAGTTTCCCATCTAATCACTTTCTGTGTTTTTTAAGACTTGGTAGACTTTTTGTCACTTGTAATAGAAAGAGTCACTGCTAATGACTAATTCAAGGTCTTTTGCCTGTGCTGGGCCAGTTGCCTATTATTTCCTTGAGCAAATATCACATACATGTTTTATTACATATCGATATGTATTTACTTATCCTCCTCAAGCTTTCTCACCTTTCAAGCATGCTCATATTTATAGTTGTTGACCAAGCACATCATCTACCACTTGAGAAAATTAAGGCGGACACGCTCGTACATACATATACACGCATTTTAAAATTATTCTTCCTTTCTTTCTCTCATCTTCCCTTTGGTCTCAGAGAATGTGCTCTCTCTCCCACAGGCCAAAACTCTACCTAGTCTTGATTCAGTTCTGAATCCTATCCCTTTCATTTTCCCCTGAAAAATCCCATCTCAAGCCTCTTCACTTCCTCCTTTCTCAAAGCAAGCTCCTTTTCCTCAGTTTAAAAACATGCTTCCTTTCCTGGGCCATGTCCTCTATCTCCACAATTACAAACTTGGTCTACTAACCTTCCCAGGTAAGCTCACTCACTTCTCACTGGTGACTACCCAGCTATACGTTGGTATCTGACAAATTTTTATCCAGCCCAAATCTGCTCCTATAGCTTCAGAATCCTAAGTTCAATACCTCTTTACTTTTCAAAGTTTCAGTTGATATGTCTGTGATTGAGTTCACTATCTCTCTGCCATCCTAAACCTCCTCTTCTTCCTATTATCACTGCCATCCACCTACTCACACAACCTAGCCAATCATTCTCCAGTCCTGGTAATTGACTTTCTAAATGTTCCTTGAATCTCTGTCTGCCTTTCCACCTCACCATCTAGACTACTGCATTTAAATGAGGCATCCACGTGGACCTAGAGACTCTCATACACAGTGAAGTAGGTCAGAAACAGAAATATATCTCATAATATCACTGATATGGGGAATCTAGAAAAATGGTACCTATGAACTTATTTACAAAGCAGAAATAGGCACAGATGTAGAGGTCAACATAAGGTTACCAAGAGGAGAAGTGGGGAGGTGGGATAAACTGGGAGATTGGGATTAACATAAATACACTACCATGTATAAAACAGACAGCTGATAAGAATGTGCTGTATAGCAGGGAACTTGACTCAATCCTCTGTAGTGACTTCAATGGGAAGGACATCCAAAAGAGAGGGGATATAGGGATACATATAGCATACCTGTACTTTTCTGTACAGCAGAAACCAACACAGTATTGTAAACCACCTATACTTCAACAAAAATTAACTTAAAAAAACAACAACAGAACAAAACCCATCCAAGTATCCATTCTCCACTACTGCAACAAATTCCTGTCCAAAATGAAAACATGACCGTGCCACCCTCTACCAAAAAATTGTCAGTATTTTACAGATCTAACAAACTAAACAACTGTTTCTAGGAATATTGATTTTCATCGTTGAGTAGAGACACTGGTCATTCTCAAACCAAGTGATTTTTTTTTCTCTTTTTGGGCAGTTTGAATTATCCATGGCACTTTTATTCCTCATTACAATGCCATCAAAAACGGATTATGTTAAGCTTTGGTCCATCAAGTTTCAATTATTTGTCCCTCTCTCTGTAGAGTTTAATGAATGACATAAATTTAGAAATGAAGAAATGGGTTGGTACAGTAATGGAGCACCTATGAGTATAAGGTATGGGATTTAAATCAACATGACATGTTTGGAGTGTAAGCAGCTTTTGGTATCCAGTATGCCTGATCTTAGCCAAACACAGTTTCCCTAGAAAACCTTGAAAAGTTTCCACAAGATGGATTGAAAAGGCTTTGCAGACTTCAAAGCACTGTGTAAAATATTTTGATGAGTTACATGTAAATGAACATGCAGATTAAATTTCCATCCAAGGCCACGTGCTCTTAAAACATTGAGGAAAAGTGCTTTGCCAAACATGTTCTGGGTCGTTCTGAACTCAAAGCAGTTTGCAATAGTCAACAAACCTAAATGTGGCAGGGCTCACCCATCTCTTCATTAGTCTCCTTTCTACTTCAAAGCATAGTCACTAACTAGTAAGTGTCAATAAAAAAGGAAAATGTACACAGAGGATTGAACTAAATGGAAACTAAATCCTAAAGGAAATCAACCCTGAATATTCATTGGAAGGGCTAATGTTGAAGCTGAAGCTCCAATATTCTGGCCACCTGATGTGAAGAGCCAACTCATTAGAAAAGACTCTGATGCTAGGAAACATTGAGGGCAGGAGGAAAAGGGGGAACAGGATGAGATGATTGGATGTCATCACCGACTCAGTGGACATTAGGTTGAGCAAACTCCGGGAGACAGTGAAGGACAGGGAGGCCTGCTGTCTTGCAGTTCATGGGGTCACAAAGAGTCAGACATGACTGAGTGACTGGACAACAACAAAGGAGAGGATGATGATATCTTCAAGCCATGAAAGAGCAATATGGATGGACTCAGAGTGTATCATACTAAGTGAAATACTGTCAGACACAGAAAGGCAGATATCACATAATATCACTCATATGTGGAATCTAAAAAGATGATACAAATGAACTTACTTAAAGAGCAGAAACAGACTCACAGACTTCGAAACAAATTTATGGTTACCAAAGAGGAAAGATAAATGGGGAAGGAATAAATTAAGAGTCTAGGACTGACATACAAACACTACTATATATAAAATAGATAATCGACAAGGACCTACTGCCTAACACAGGAAACACTACTCAATATTCTATAGTGACTTATAAGGGAAAAGAAACGGAAAAAGAAAGGACAAGTGTATACGTATAACTGAATAATTTTGCTGCACATCTGAAACTAATGCAACGTTGAAAACCAACTACACTCCAATGTAAAATAAACACTAAATTGAAAAAGGTAAAAGAAGGTTATTTTCTTTCTCCAGATTTTATTTGTCCAATTACTGCTTTAATCAACAAGCTTATTTTTGAGCATCTACTACGTGCCAAGCACCATAAAGAAATCGAAGAGTTATATGGATTGCCCTTGACTTTCCTGGAGATAGAAAAAAGATTTCATCTGCTAACCCAAAGGACAGTGTCCAAATGCACATAAGCCATGGGAAAAACGGAGTAGAAGGTGTAGAAAATGTTCCCATATGTACATTCTCCAGCCTGAAAGCGAAAGTGTTAGTCACTCAGTTGTGTCCAAATCTTTGCAGCCCCACGGTGTGTCCATAGAATTCTCCAGCAGGAATAGTGGAGTGGATTGCCATTCCCTTCTCTGGAAGATCTTCCCGACTAGGGGATCAAACTCAGTTCTCCTTCTTTACAGGCAGATTCTTTGCCATCTGAGCTACCAGGGAAGCCCGTTTTCCAGCCTGCAGGGCCAGAAAGGGGTACACTGTGGTTTCTGTTTTCCTGAGATAGTTGAACGGCTGGGAACCCCATCCTGAACCTCGTGTCCTGCTCAGCACCAGCAGGTCTTGCATATCTTAGATCTTAGTATTTCAGCCTCCTGCCTGGAGTAGTCAGCTTGTCACTGGAGTTCTGGAAAGTCCAGATTGCTAAACATTTTTGACTGCCCCAAATGGAGAACCACCTAACTCAGAAATCCATTTTGTCAGCATACAGTCTGGTGACAAAACCACGGAATGCCTAATTTGGAGTTTTCTGGCTTAAAAAATGTTACCAGCTCCCCAGTGTTGACCATGCTACTCAAAATTCCCTGTCATTCAAGTTTTCAGTCCCAAAGTTTTGAGAGTTTGCCTGATTCAAATGTAGTTGCTGGTAAGTAACATTTTTTAAAATTTCACATTTCACTTTCTCTTGATGAGAAATAAGATGTGATCATCTTACTGTCTCACAGTAGACCCACAAAAGAGATGAGGATAGTTGAGTGACTATTCTTAAAATGTTCAAAAGAGAAAGGGAAAATATTACAGGGTGCAGACCTCTTTGATTATCGGCATTCTAAGAGTAGGGACTTCACATTANGTCTCACAGTAGACCCACAAAAGAGATGAGGATAGTTGAGTGACTATTCTTAAAATGTTCAAAAGAGAAAGGGAAAATGTTACAGGGTGCAGACCTCTTTGATTATCGGCATTCTAAGAGTAGGGACTTCACATTATTTTTTTTTTTCATGCTTCCTCATAATGCCTAATTCAAAAAACACTATCCGTTAACTAACAACAACAACAACAACAAAAACCCAACACTAAAATCATGGCTAAATGAGGGAAGGACAAAGTCGTGGAGGAGATTGAGGGGAAAACGGTCCCTGAGAAATGACTCTGTGGTGACAAACTACAACCTTTTCATTTCCTCCTGTTTTGTACTTTGTCAGTCAGTTTTGGCAAAGTAAGAAATGACAACATTCCTCACCTAAGAAATGATACACATTTAACTGCACATCTTTAACAGCCCCTGGACAGGTTGAAAACAAACACAAGAAGATGAATGAAAGGAAAGAGACGATGCTGTAGAAGAGAGGGTTCTGGTGTGGGTCGTTGCTATCAACTTTTTCTTTAGCAACTGTCACATGGCAATTAAGTTACATTAGATATTGTGGGAATGAATTGCTAAGCTGGCAGTGGCCTCGTGTTGGAGAAACTCTTCCTTGGATCAAGAGTTGCAAAACTGAACAAGAAAAATGCACCCCAAAATCCTTTCCAGAATGTGGAGGCTTTATTATTTCTATTTTGAGTGGTGCTGTGCCCTGGCCACAAATTCCAAGGTCATGCAGTGAATTCTCAATTTTGACCTGCTTCTGAGCTTCACAGAACAAAGACTCAGCAAATCAGATTTTCCCAGTACATAAATTACATCCAGGGAGTAAATCAGGCACCTCTGGAAGCAGCGATGACTTTTTTAGGCCACCAGGACAATTATAACTGAATTACTGCTTCTGTGAAAATAAGTGGACTCTTGTCTTGATCTGAAAGAGCTAATTCAGTTTCTTAAAGGGCCAGATACAGTATTTTTGGAAGACATGGGAAGACTGTGGGTTGAAAAGCATGGGTCAGAGTGCTAGATGTTGGATTCCACCAGTTTATGATGGATCAAAGCTGGATAGTCTGGTGGTCAGAGAAAGTGACAAAGACCTGTAGTAGAGGGTGAATGATGTCATTGATGGATACACTCCTGAAAGACTAGCCCTGTCTATCTCCTCATGCCCCCTGCTTATCTGTTAAACATGGTGATCCTAGATTGGACAAGAAGAGGTTAGACAAGCAAGCCTTAGTGGTCCCAGACCTCCAGCTGTCATGCAGCAAGGCTACTACCCGTGGTAAAAGCAGCAGGAGGAGACTGCTGATCCATGGGCCCAGTGCTGGGGTCTGTCTCTTCCTACCTGAGCTCCACTTGGATCACAGAAATGCTGTGTNAAGCCTTAGTGGTCCCAGACCTCCAGCTGTCATGCAGCAAGGCTACTACCCGTGGTAAAAGCAGCAGGAGGAGACTGCTGATCCATGGGCCCAGTGCTGGGGTCTGTCTCTTCCTACCTGAGCTCCACCTGGATCACAGAAATGCTGTGCGAATTTGCTGATTGAATGAAGATTGTTAAATACCATATATGTGCTCAGCTAGACATTAAACAAATCAAGAAAGAATGGTTCATGTAAGTATACATTTAATTATTAAAGTTTTTAGAGAAAATTTTTAATTTCACTAATACTTCCAAATTAATGAACATCTTCAAACATCATCATAATAAAAAAGAATATAAGAAGCAATAGAAGGCACTAAATGATACAATTAAATTTTTGGATAAGATTTACACATTGCAAGTGCTTAAAGTATTCCAGGAATTTTTTTAAGCACTTCAGATTTTAAAAATTGTATTTGTTCCTCATATGGAAATACCTATTCTCAGAATAAGAAAATTGAAAGTATCTAGAGAATATTTAACCCAATCCTTTTATTTTTACCAGTTGGCTTCATATTATACTATATATTTGTAAGTGTTTTTACTTGAAAATATGAAAAACAAAAAAAGACACATTTCACAACCCAGAAGCAGCTTGGGGCCTTTTCTTTCTTTTTCCTATATTTATCTAGCTATCGCTACATTGAAAGAGAAAGAGAGAGGAGACACCTTTTTTTTTTTTATCCTGTTCTACTTTTTGATTTAGAAAATGTATTTTCAATTTATAGCAAATCATTGACATTATTCAGGATGAGCAAACATCATTGTTTTTAGAGGTTGCATAGTACTTTATTACTTTATGCACTGTAAACTAATCCATTCTTCCTGTATTGATGGACAATTAAATACTTTTTTTTACTACAACNAATTTATAGCAAATCATTGACATTATTCAGGATAAGCAAACATAGAGACTCATCATTGTTTTTAGAGGTTGCATAGTACTTTATTACTTTATGCATTGTAAACTAATCCATTCTTCCTGTATTGATGGACAATTAAATACTTTTTTTTTTGCTACAACCTGAACTAAATGAAGAATCTTACATATATCCATCTATACCTATATCTATACCTATACTTATATCTATGGACTTCCCTGGTGGCTCAGATGGTAAAGTGTCTGTCTACAATGCAGGAGAACTGGGTTCGATCCCTGGGTCGGGAAGATCCCCTGGAGAAGGAAATGGCAATCCACTCCAGTAT
>SJYV01021099.1:0-21112 GCA_006410875.1 Neotragus pygmaeus | reverse complement strand
GACCGAGGATGAGATGGCTGGATGGCATCACCGACTCGATGGCCGTGAGTCTGAGTGAACTCTGGGAGTTGGTGATGGACAGGGAGGCCTGGCATGCTGAGATTCATGGGGTCACAAAGAGTCGGACACGACTGAGCGACTGAACTGAACTGAACTGAATCCCATGGAGGACCAGCCGTGATGGAAGTAGGGAGCCTTGGCCAACTGCTTGACGGTAGCCCCCGAGGATGGTGTGAGGATGGACTACAGTTCAGAGCGGGAACAGGAAGTGAAAGAGAACACGACAAGAACTCGAAGCAGAAGAGGCCCAGCTGTACGGCCGCTGGCAAAGACTGCAGGCAAAGACACACTCTGAGGGGCTTCAATCATCAGCTATTCTGCGGTCGTTCTCCTTCATCCCCAGACCTTCAACAAAAGCTGCTACACACCAGAGCATGGTAGAAGCAGTACCTTGGAGAACAAAGAAAGAGAAAGACTGTCCCAAGTTCAGGAGTGTCAAGGACAGTGGAGACTGGGCTTATGTGGGGACGTGGAAGCAATGCCAGGGGAGCAGGCTGGTGCCTGGCCTGACTCTGAGCAGAAGAGCTCAAACTTTAATCCAAATGTACTGTGGGCAGGTGGCCTGGCAGGGGCAGGCAGAGTCCAGATTCTTCTGTTTCACTATAAAGGGGTCGGTCCATGCAGCAGACACATGGGCCACAAATAAACAGCTCTGTAATAATCTTAACTCTTTTTCACTTCAGCAGATGTTCCAGAAACACATTCGTTTCAGAATCCAACAGTAGTTTCGAGAAGATTTTTAGCCACTCCTTCCTTGCCACACAGGTCCTAAACCCTAGTTACCAAATCTCTGTGCTAGATGCAACAATTTGCTTCCAGTCCTTCCAGCTTCTGCCAGGCCCTCACCCATGCAGCTGGCCTCCCGCTGGCCCCAAGGCACGGCTCCCCCACTGCTGCTGCTGATGGTGAGGTTTGCCAGATGCTCCTAGCAACAGCACAAACCCATTGGGTAGGGATGGGGAGGGACAAGGAAATTTTTTTTTTTTTTAATTTGGGGCTGCACCCCCATGGCCTGTTGAATCTTCATTCCCTGACTAGGGATCGAACCTGTGTCCCCACACTGGAAGGCAAAATCTTAATGACTGGACCACTGAGGAAAGTACTGGCAAGGACTTATTCTTTTCCCTCCACCAGTTCTCTCTTTCTCTCCCCTCCCTCTCTTCTGTTGGTCTCTTGGCAAAAGAAACCTGGTGAGACCAGATGTCGGCCATAGTTTCAAGTTTGCTGTACTCCTACTGTCCTACTGTTCCCACTACAGACATTGTCCCTCTGAGGACTAGGACATCTCCACCCACAGAGCCTAAACCTGAGATTGCATGATTAATTTTGGAGGATGATACCCAATCCTCAGATGGTATTATCTCCAAGCTGGCATCTCATTGTGTATTTATTTATTTATTTTACTTTACAATACTGTATTGGTTTTGCCATACATTGACATGAATCCACCACAGGTGTACATGAGTTCCCAATCCTGAACCACACCCCCCCATCTCTCTCCCCATATCATCTCTCTGGGTCATCCCAGTGCACCAGCCCCAAGCATCCTGTATCCTGTATCAAACCTAGACTGGTGATACGTTTCTTACATGATAGTATATATGTTTCAATGCCATTCTCCCAAATCATCCTACCCTCTCCCTCTCTCACAGAGTCCAAAAGTCTGTTCTATACATCTGTATCTCTTTTGCTGTCTTGCATACAGGGTTATCATTACCATCTTTCTAAATTCCATATATATATGTTAGTATACTGTATTGGTGTTTTTCTTTCTGGCTTACATCACTCTGTATAATCAGCTCCAGTTTCATCCACCTCATTAGAACACATTCAAATGTATTATTTTTAATGGTTGAGTAATACTCCATTGTGCATATGTACCACAGCTTTCTTATCCATTCGTCTGCTGATGGACATCTAGGTTACTTCCATGTTCTGGCTATTATAAACAGTGCTGCCATGAACATTGGGGTACACGTGTCTCTTTCAATTCTGGTTTCCTTGGTGTGTATGCCCAGCAGTGGGATTGCTGGGTCATAAGGCAGTTCAATTTCCAGTTTTTTAAGGAATTGCCACACTGTTCTCCATGGTGGCTGTACTAGTTTGCATTCCCACCAACAGTGTAAGAGGGTTCCCTTTTCTCCACACCTTCTCCAGCATTTATTGCTTGTAGACTTTTGGGTTGCAGCCTTTCTGACTGGTGTGAAATGGTACCTCATTGTGGTCTTGATTTGCATTTCTCTGATGATGAGTGATGTTGAGCATCTTTTCATGTGTTTGTTAGCCATCNGTTCCCTTTTCTCCACACCCTCTCCAGCATTTATTGCTTGTAGACTTTTGGATCGCAGCCATTCTGCCTGGGTTGGGAAGATCTCCTGGAGAAAGGCATGGCAACCCACTCCAGTATTCTTACCTGGAGAATCCCAGGGAAAGAGGAGCCTGGAAGGCTATAGTTGACAGATCAACTGTAGAGTTAGGCTAAAGAGTTGACAGATCAACTCTTTAAGTGCCTAAATGAAAAGTTACCATGTGCATGCTTAGTGACTAAGTGCTAAGTGACTTCAGTGTTGTCCACTCTTTGCAATCCTATGGACTATAGCCTTCCGGGCTCCTCTGTCCATGAGACTCTCCAGGCAAGAATACTGGAGTGGGTTGCCATGCTTTCCTTCAGGAGATCTTCCCAACCCAGGGATCAAACCCGAGTCTCTTACATCTCCTGCATTGACAGGTGGGTTCTTTACCCCTAGCACCACCTGGGAAGCCTCACAGTTATCATGTGACCCAGCAATTCCATTCCTAGGTGCATACCCAAGAAAAATAAAAATATATGTCCACATGAAAATCTGTGCAAGAATATTTATAGCAGCTTCCCTTTCCCCCTTAGTAGCCAAAAAAGTTAAAAACAAGGCAAATATCCATCACTAATACATAGATAAATACAGTGTGGTTTATTCATACCATGGAATATTCTGCCTTTAAAAGGAAAGACATACTGACACATGGTACAAAATGGATGAATCTTGAAAGCGTTCTGCCTAGTGAGAAGAGTCACAAACGCTGCATATTATATGATCTCACTATTATGAAGTGTCCAGAATAGGCAAATATTTAAATACTTAACATAGATTCTTGGTGGTCTAGGTTGTGGGTGGGATAAGGGGTAAATGGGGAGTGGGTGCTTAATGGGTCCAAGGTTTCTTTTCAGGGAGATGAAAATGATGGACTGAGGTGATGGTTGCCCATGCCCAACTCTGAATATACTAAAACCACTGAACTGCATACTTCCAAGGACAAATTGTATGGCATGTGAACTGCATCTGCGTAAGCAACTCTGGTTTCTTTATGAAATAGACAAAAGAGGTTGTCTCCTAGAACCCAGGGTAGGCAGTGGGGAGTTGCTTGTGAAAAGTGAAAGTGAAGTCGTTTCAGTCATGTTTGACTCTTTGCGACACCATGAACTGTAGCCCACCAGGCTCCTCTGTTTATGAGATTTTCCAGGCAAGAATACTGGAGTAGGTTGCCATTTCCTTCTCCAGGGGATCTTCCCGACCTAGGGATAGAACCTGGTTCTCCCACATTGCAGCCAGAATCTTTACGATCTGAGCCACCAGGAGCAGCCTTAAGGAGACAAGCAAAGGTGTGAAACAGCTGCTATGGGGCTAAGCGATGCCTGAGAAGGACCCCAGGGCTGCTGGCTGTGGGCTCAGATGACACTAGCATTCCAGAGCTCGTGGCCACAGCAGTCATTGCAGGCATGCTGTTTCTCCAGCATTCAAGGTACAGGTGCGCCCTCCTGGACGAAACTCCAACAATGCAGGTTTCCTCTTGACTTGCTGAACTTTGGTGTCCCCTTCAGGGACAACTGGGTGGAGCCCAGCCTTGGGTACCACACCCTGAGGACACAGTCATCGCCATTCCCAGTGTCCCCTAGGGTGGCGCACCCCCAACTCTGCCTGTCAGCTCAGTCTTTCCCAGTGGAAATCACCATAGTTAAAAAAATACACTGTGCCCTGATTTTGCTCCTGGAACAGTGCAGCCAGTGTGCATAGATCTCTTTAAATTTCCACAGCAAGAGGAGTGTTGTTATAGTCACTGTGGATGATGGACCGAGACTCAGTCACCTGCAGTCTGGAGTGGAGGGTGAGTTTGGTCTTGCACCTGGTTGCTAGGGTTTCCACAGTTCCGTGCCCCCTCTTCATGATTTCAGTGGATACTTACTGACCACCCTATGCCAAGTGCCATGCTCCTGGCTGGGAGGTGAGAATGTAGAGATGGCTTCAAGTAACTTGCAAACCAGACAGGATACCTGGTCCTCCCACGTGGCACCCATCATGACAGGCTGTCTGCACAGGAAGCAAGACAGTTTCATGTGGCTGTTTGACTTGGAGAATGTTTTGACACACATGTTTTGATGTCACGGTTTGACATGATTTGGGTCACAATGCCCCTGTCAACGTGTAAAAACTACTTGCAACAGGTGTTCCAGGACCTGACCATATCCCTGACTCCTGCCCTTGCCAAAAGGTTTTTCCACTTCCTATAGCAGCATTCTATAGCCTGCCATTCTTTTTTCCCTGGAAGGTATTGCTTTTATGATCAGAAGAGTAATAAGGATTTTTAAAAACTTTATTAGAACTAGACTCACTTTTAAGGGATGTCAGCCTAGTCGCCCCCCAAATCATCCTCTTTAAAGGAATTTATGATATTAAATTCATTACCAAGAGTATAGAAAGGACATTTGATTGTTTTTGAGGATTTCCTGCCACATTTAGACTCAGAGTAAAGAATAATTTTTTGGCACAAATTTTCTTTCCTCCTTATTCTCCAGGCTCAGTGGCTAATGTGTCAGCATTTAGTCAGTAAAAAAAAAAAAAAAAAAAGAATGAGCACAGTTGTGAAGCCAAGGCAAAGCAAGGTTTACAGTGTGGATAATTGATTTTTTCTGCTTTTAATAACATTTGTTTTTAGATGCTACATTTTTACAGTTTTTAGATGATTCATTTTACAATGTCTGTAAAATTCAGAAGACTATGCGAGATTTCCTCCAGATCTGTCCTCCAGCTCACTTCCCTTGAGGCAGCTGTGCTGTGCTCAGTAGTTCAGTCGTGTCTGACTCCTTATGACCCTGTGGACTGTAGCCCACCAGGCTCTTCTGTCCATGGGATTCTCTAGGCAAGAATACTGGAGTGGGTTGCCATTTCTTCCACCAGGACTTAGGCAGCTGAGGTGACCAGAATTCTGCCAGAGCTGTTATACACACATACAAACAAGAGATTAGATGTGAACACATATACATATATATACATATACACATACATATATATTGCAAAGTTTCATGCTTTGCTTTCATTTTTTATCCTGACTCCTGCTGTAATGAATGATCTTCCTACAAACTGACATAAGCTAATCTAAGATGCTTTGATAATAAGACACCCTATTATTTTATGTGCCATTTTATGTGTTTTTAACAAAGAAAAGATACAGCAGTATTGATTATAAAACTCATTTCAATTTCCAAGATGCATCTTCAAAAATTGATAAAACATATCATATTGTCACTCAAGGCTGTAGGATAAACTCCCAGGAGTAGGACTGCAAGTTTAAAGTGTAGGCTTATTTGTAACTTTTAAAAACCTAATTGTGTCCACCAAGGCACTCCCTGTCCATTTACAACTGAACAACCCAGTAAATGAAAATGCACCATTTCCTCAAATTCAGTGTTGTAAACAAAGGCAAAAAATTTCCTCAAATTCAGTGTGTTGTAAACAAAGGCAAAAAATCATTTTTCAACCTAATAGAGCAAAAAATGGTATATAAGTAGAGTTTCATTTTGTCCTTTTTTTTTTTAATAAGCGGTGATGTATTTCACTGAAGAGCTAACGCTGGCGATTTTGTTTTATTTTGTTTCCTGGGAAGTTTTTTTAATAATCTTTGCTCATTTTCTCATTNGTGAACTCCGGGAGTTGGTGATGGACAGGGAAGCCTGGAGTGCTGCGACTCATGGGGTCGCAAAGAGTCAGACATGACTGAGCAACTGAACTGAACTAAACTGAACACAGAACAGTCAGTAAGGGCTGCTGCCATCAGCAAATACTCTGAGGTCACCCAGTCTGGCTTTGACTCCAGCTCTGCCATTTCTGTTTGACATGCTTCACTCACATCTGTGGAATTAAAAAAAAAATTTTACCCAATCTAAAAGTTGAGAATTATGTTTATTTGGTGGACAAAACTGAGAACGTAAGCCTACAATTTAGCCTCTTGGGTAGCTCCAGGGTCTGCTCCAAAGAGGAAAGGGAGGAGCCAGGATAGTTGGGAAGTTTTGCAACAAACACCAGGTAGTTGGAACTTCAGGATATTATTGTTAAATGGGAGAAAACCAGGCATCTTAAGGAATTGAGCGCTTTTTTAATATGCAAAAGTGTGGGCTCAGTGAAATCAGTCCTTTGATCTGCACCTCAGCTATGGGGGCCAGGATCCTGTGATTTCTCGTCCTGAGTTTCCTCAAGACGTACCCTCAGGGGGTGACTGCACCCTGAGTTCCCTCCAGGCTGACCCTCAGGGCAGCCATAATGTGATGGCTTGATGGCCTTGTTTACTGGTATGCCAGGCAATGTTTTTTCACTGACACACCCTTTAAGCCTCAGCTTCCTCCTCTAAAGAATGTGAATAAGAGGAACACCTTCCTCCTGGAGTTGGGGTGGGGGACGAATGGGTCATACCTGTGAGTATCTAGAGAAGGGACGTTCTCAGTGGGCATCAGTTACTGTCCTTAAGTGTCCTGTTTCTGAGGGAGAGACCTGCTCTTCCAGATGCCTTCGGTCCTTAGTTTTCCAAACCGCCATTTGACTCATCCTCCAAGTTATTGTACCATTTCCCAGAAGAAAAAAAATAATAATAACATGCTCAAAACAAAAATTATTATTCTGTTTACAAAGTTCCAGAACATCATTCTAAGTGAGTTATACATATTATTTTTTAATCTTCCAAACAAGCCCAAGAGATAAGTCTCACCATTATCCTCATTTCACAGATGAGGAAACCTGAGAACAGAGAAATTAAATAACCTGCACAAGGTCACACAGCTAGTAAGACTCAAACCAGACAGTCTGGCCGCTGGAACTACTCTCCATGTCCTCAGTGACTTTGGTTTTTTACTCTGACTGATCTATTAAATTATCCCACTCATTCTGACTTTGCTTTTATTACTCAGGAGAAGAAAAAACGGATATATTATGTTCAGGCATCAGACAGACCATTAGAAAACAGGCCATCTGCTGGTGCCTCAATCCAGGCAGGAAATAGCAAAAAGAAATTCAAGAAGAGGGGGGAAAAAACGCTTTAAATGTTTGATTGCCAATAATTCTACATGGCTTAAGAAAGCCTCCAGCTAAAAATAATCTTTGGATCTACTCTTCAATTACAAAGGGATAAATTAACTCCCTAGAGATGATATCAAAATTTTAAAGTATCCCCACTTGTCCATTGTTTTTCAATCTGTTACTGAAAGCAAAAAAAAAAAAACCTACAAGAAAATAAATCCAAATGTCATACTGCAGTGAAATACAGCCACCACAGGAGAGCAATGTTTCTTCCATTTAAAGATTTAGAAAAAAGTGTTCCCTTTCTCAGCATGCCACATCAGGACAGTGGAGGGGACACTGTGCTGCGTGGCAAAAATTAACACAGCACTGTAAATCAACTCAGTCCAGTTCAGTCGCTCAGTCATGTCCACTCTTTGCCACCCCATGGACCACAGCACACCAGGCTTCGCTGTCCATCACCAACTCTTGGAGCTTGTTCAAACTCATGTCCATTGAATCGGTGATGCCATCCAGCCATCTCATCCTCTGTCATCCCCTTCTCCTCCTGCCCCCAATCCCTCCCAGCATCAGGGTCTTTTCCAATGAGTCAACTCTTCGCATGAGGTGGCTGAAGTATTGGAGTTTCAGCTTCAGCATCAGTCCTTCCAAAGAACATCCAGGACTGATCTCCTTTAGAATGGACTGGTTGGATCTCCTTGCAGGCCAAGGGACTCTCAAGAGTCTTCTCCAACACCACAGTTCAAAAGCATCAATTCTTGGGTGCTCAGCTTTCTTTATGGCCCAACTTTCACATCCTTACATGACCACTGGAAAAACCATAGCCTTGACTAGATGGACTTTTGTCGGCAAAGTGATATCTCTGCTCTTTAATACGCTGTCTAGGTTTGTCATAGCTTTTCTTCCAAGGAGCAAATGCTTGCTAATTTCATGGCTGCAGTCACCATCTGCAGTGATTTTGGAGCCCAAGAAAATAAAGTCTGTCACTGTTTCCATTGTTTCCCCATCTATTTGCCATGAAGTGATGGTACCAGATGCCATGATCTTAGTTTTTTAAATGCTGAGTTTTAAACCAGCTTTTTCACTCTCCTTATTCACCTTTATCAAGAGGCTCTTCAGTCCCTCTTCACTTTCTGTCATAAGCGTAGTGTCTTCTGCATATCTGAGGTTATTGATATTTCTCCCAGCAATCTTGACTCCAGCTTGTGCTTCATCCAGCCTGGCATTTAACAGGATGTTAAATAAGCATATAAGTTAAATATATGTTAACTGCATATAAGTTAAATAAGCAGGGTGACATTATACAGCCTTGACATATACAGCTCCCTGCCTTGTTTTTGCTGACTGTTTAGAGCTTCTCCATCTTTGGCTGCAAAGAATATAATCAAACTGATTCTTGTATTGACCATCTGGTGATGTCCATGTGTAGAGTCACCTCTTGTGTTGTTGGAAGAGAGTGTTCTGACAGGTGCATTCTTTTGGCAAAACTCTGTTAGCCTTTGCCCTGCTTCACTTTGTACTCCAAGGCCAAACTTGCCTGTTACTCCAGGTATCTCTTGACTTCCTAATTTTGCATTCCAGTCCCCTATGATGAAAAGGACATCTTTTTTTGGTGTTAGTTCTAGAAGGCCTTGTAGGTTATCATAGAACCATTCAACTTCAGTTTCTTCAGCATTAGTGGTTGGAGCATAGACTTGGATTACTGTGATAGTAAATGGTTTGCCTTGGAAACGAACAGAGATCATTCTGTCATTTTTGAGACTGCATCCAAGTACTGCATTTCAGACTCTTTCGTTGACTATAAAGGCTACTCCAGTTCTTCTAAGGGATTCTTGCCCACAGTAGTAGATATAATGGTCATCTGAATTAAATTCACCCATCCCAGTCCATTTTAGTTCTCTGATTCCTAAAATGTCAATGTTCACTCTTGCCATCTCCTGTTTGACCACTTCCTATTTATCTCCATTCATGGACCTAACATTCCAGGTCCCTATGCTCTTTACAGCATCAGACTTTTAGTTCCCTCACCAGTCACATCACAACTGGGTGTTGTTTTGCTTTGGCTCTGCCTCTTCATTCTTTCTGGAGTTATTTCTCCACTCTTTTCCAGTAGCATATTGGGCATCTAGTGACCAAGGGAATTCATCTTTCAGTGTCCTATCTTTTTGCCTTTTCATACTGTTCCTGTAGTTCTCAAGGGAAGAATACTGAATTAGTTTTCCATTCCCTTCTCCAGTGGATCACATTTTGTCAGACCTGTCCACCATGACCCATCCATCTTGGGTGGCCCTACACGGCATGGCTCATAGTTTCATTGAGTTAGACAAGGCTCATAGTTTCATTGAGTTAGACAAGGTTGTGGTCCATGTGATCAGTTTGGTTAGTTTTCTGTAATTGTAGTTTTCATTCTGTCTGCCTTCTGATGAATAAGGATAAGAGGCTTATGGAAGCTTCTAGTTAATCAACTAGACTTCAATAAAAAATATTTTAATTTAAATAAAGAACTGGAGTTGGGGATCTCAAGATTCCCAATGTCCAGGTCAGACATCATGCAAAACTGGGCAGAATGAGGTTTTTGGAGCACACATGCAAAGCCAAGCATTGGTCATTTTTGAGACTTGCACACAAAAATTATAAAGATGGGTCCATGCAGGGGATTAATGTCGGGAGGTAAGGAGTCAGGAGTGTGGGGAACATACAGGAACAGGCGAGGGAGAAGGACAGACAGGAATCAAGAAATCCTAGCCCAAGACCCAAATGCAATGTCCAGAGTCCATAAAAACCAGGCAGGAACACACAGTCATTCACTGGAAATATTTGTTAGTATTATTATGTTCCAGACACAGAGCTAGAAGATGGTGCAATCAACAAAAGCCGATGGCAGCGATGCAGATAGGGAGCTGATAAGGGTTTGGAAACCCTAAAGATCACTCACTGTAAGTTCAGTCACTGAGAGAAATCAGTTCCACCAAAAGACTAGACCACAAGACCAGGCATGCCGATGGGAGAGCAAGATGGACCCCTCATGAGTGTTTTGCTGTCACTTAGGCTCTGTGGTCCTTTTCCTGCCTTGTTGCTTCCGCTAGGCTTTCCTTCCAGGCTGATGCTTGCTGAGCTCACATAGAGCCTGCACACTATAGACAAACTATTGGCCCCGCCTAATGGACTGGGCAACGGATGGATGGAGACATGAACTTGTAAACCAAAGAGTGAAATAACCCAGTCTAGGGAGTAAGATCGGAAGTCATCTATGCGTGAAGGTGAAAGTTGCTCAGTTGTGTTCAACTCTGTACAGGCCATGGAATTCTCCAGGCCAGAACACTGGGGTAGCCTTTCCCTTCTCCAAGGGATCTTCCCAACCCAGGGGTCAAACCTAGGTTTCCCACATTGCAGGTGGATTCTTTACCAGCTGAGCCACCAGGGAAGCCCAAGAATACTAGAGTGGGTAGCCTATCCCTTCTCCAGCAGATCTTCCAGACCCAGGAATTGAACCAGGGTCTCTGCATTTCATGCAATTCTTTACCAACTGAGCTATNACCAGCTGAGCCACCAGGGAAGCCCAAGAATACTAGAGTGGGTAGCCTATCCCTTCTCCAGCAGATCTTCCAGACCCAGGAATTGAACCAGGGTCTCTGCATTTCATGCAATTCTTTACCAACTGAGCTATCAGAGAAGCCCTACCTATGGGTATCAGGATCTAGGCAGAACCAGCAGGAAGACCAATAGACTGCTGAGCTTGAGAGCAATTCCTGAGACTTCGGATTCCTCAACCTTAAGGATTTTAAACATGGTACTAAGGTGTTTAGCAGAGTGCTTGAGTCGTAGTAAAAACCGGATGTGGTTACGGTGGACAGGGAGTAATGGTGGTGGTAGTGATAGCCACGGCAGCAGTAATGGTGGCCATGGTGGTGGCGACAGCAGAGGCAGGGGTGGGAGTAACAGGACTAGAGGCAGTAGTGTTTGTGGTGGTAATACTAGCAGCAGCTGCAATAGTGAGAGAGGTAGTAATGGTGGCGGCAGTAATGACAGCAGTGACACGAGTAGCAGTAATGCTGACAGTAGTGGCGGCAACGGTGGGAGGGGTAACAGCAGTAGTCATGGTAGTAGTGGTGGTAAGGTGCGTAAGGTGAAGTCGCTCAGTCGTGTCCGACTCTTTGCAACCCCGTGGACTACAGCCCACCAGGCTCCTCCGTCCATGAGATTCTCCAGGCAAGAGTACTGGGTTGCCATTTCCTTCTCCAGGGGTTTTTCCCGACTCAGGGATCGAACCCAGGTCTCCCGCACTGGGGGCAGACGCTTTAACCTCTGAGCTACCAGGGAAGTAGTAGTGGTAGTAGTGATAGCAGTGGTGGTAGTAGTAGTGACCGTAGTAATGGTAGCCGTGGTGGGTGCGGTAGTGACGATAGTGGCCGCGCTAGTGTCAGTAGCAGCAGCGGTAGTGGTGGTAATAGTAGTGATGGTACTAATACTGCTAGTGATAGTAGTAGGTGTGCTGGTNCCCCAGCTGCTGAGTCTGTGCCCTAGCGCCTTCGAGTCAAAACTCCCAAGGCCCTGGTGCCCTAGACCCCACACTCCGCAACAAGAGAAGCCACCCCAAGAAGCCCGCACATCCAGACTAGAGAAAGCCTGGGCTCAGCCAAAGGTAAAACAAATAATAAAAATTTTTTAAAAGAGCTAACCTCTTTGGTGAGTTTTGGGTCCCTAAAAAGTTCAAATCATGAAGTGTGTTCTCTGACAATACTTCATGAGTAAATTCAGTCAATCACACTACTAGATGGTTTACTTACATATTTTGCTCTTAATACATCAAAACAAAGGTTTAATATGGAATCACTAGATGAGAATCTGTTAATACAGCAAAGGAACTTTACTGTATTTGAAGAGACCAAATCCACCACTGCATGGGATCTTTTTGTTGTTGCTGCTTTTTGTTGGTTTTTACTATGTGTTTTTTCATATTTAAGTATAGTTGATTTACAATGTATTAATTTCACCATTGCACTGTTAACTTAAAAACTGTATCTATTTGATCTGCCTATCCAAGTACCTTGACAGCTAATTCAGTACCCAATGAAGCTAAAGAGGTGCAAGAGATATGGTACTCACTACTCTGGATAGGAAGAAGTATTATTCAAATAGCAATACCACTATTAAAAATTTTTATACACATTTAATTTCTTATATATATATACAAATATATGAACTTCCCTGGTGGATCAGTGGTAAATCCACCTGCCAATGCAGGAGACACTAAAGACCTATATATAGAAAACTATAAAACACTGGTGAAAGAAATCAAAGAGGACACTATTAGATGGAGAAATATACCATGTTCATGGATCAGAAGAATCAATATAGTGAAAATGAGTATACTACCCAAAACAATCTACAAATTCAATGCAATCCCTATCAAGCTACCAGAGGTATTTTTCNTGAAAGAAATCAAAGAGGACACTAATAGATGGAGAAATATACCATGTTCATGGCTCGGAAGAATCAATATAGTGAAAATGAGTATACTACCCAAAGCAATCTACAGATTCAGTGCAATCCCTATCAAGCTACCAGAGGTATTTTTCACAGAGCTAGAACAAATACTTTCACAATTTGTATGGAAATACAAAAAACCTCGAATAGCCAAAGCAATCTTGAGAAAGAAGAATGGAACTGGAGGAATCAACCTGCCTGACTTCAGGTTCTACTACAAAGCCACAGTCATCAAGACAGTATGGTACTCACACACAGACAGAAATATAGATCAATGGAACAAAATAGAAAGCCCAGAGATAAATCCACATACCTATGGACACCTTATCTTTGACAAAGGAGGCAAGAACATACAATGGAGAAAAGACAAGCGGTGCTGGGAAAACTGGTCAGCCACTTGTAAAAGAATGAAATTAGAACACTTTCTAACATCATACACAAAAACAAACTCAAAATGGATTAAAGATCATCATGGATTTAAAAGGCCATGACACCACTCTTTTAGGTCAGCAACTTCCGTGTATGATGGGACCAATGTATTCATGATCATGAACTCAGTGGTGCATATCCTTTGCTGTAAATTAGGGCCACTGGTGCAAGGCAATGTTAAACCAAATGCTCTGTAAGTACTCTGGTAGTGGTGCTGGCAGAGTTTCTGTTGGCAGGAAAGGCAAAGTTATACCTCAGAATACATGAAGATTCCAATAAAGGAGACTTGCTGTATTTTCCAGAGTGAAAGAGATCTGGAGTAATCAACTTGCTACTATTATCGAACCTATATTGGCACATCTTAATAGTTTAGCTTAGGTTTTACTCTTGGTATTGTAAATCCTATGGTTTTGTGCAAAATTTTTTTCTGCTCTAAAAATCCTCTGTTCTCTGCCTATCCCATTCTAACTACCCCTACTCACCAACCCCTGGCACCGGGCAAACAATGATCTTTTTATTGNGCTGTCTCTTATACACATCTGGTTTGTGTATAGTAAATCCTATGGTTTTGTGCAAAATTTTTTTCTGCTCTAAAAATCCTCTGTTCTCTGCCTATCCCATTCTAACTACCCCTACTCACCAACCCCTGGCACCGGGCAAACAATGATCTTTTTATTGTCACCATAGTTTTGTCTTTTCCAGAATGTCATATCATTGGGATCATATAGGATATTCTGGTTTTCAGACTGGTTTCTTTCACTCAGTCATAGCCATTTAAGATTCCTCCATGTCTTTTCATAACTTGATAGCTAAGCTACCCACTCCAGTATTCTGGCCTGGAGAATTCCATGGACATTTCTTTTTAGTGCTGAATAATAGTCCATTGACTGGATGTATCATAATTTATTTAGCCACTTAACTACTGCAGGACATCTTGGTTGCTTCCAAGTTTGGCAATTGTGAACAAAGTTTCTACATGCATCTGATACAAATTTTTGTGTTGACATAAGTTTTCAACTTCTTTTGGTAAATACCAAGGAACGTGGTTGCTGGAATGTGTTGTAAGACATGTTGTCATTGTTTGATCACCAGAAAGGAAAGGGAGGGTGGATACTAGGGAAGGGGCAAGCACTTTCCTCATTGTTGAGTCTTCTGCAAGATCCTCAAGCAAAGCAGTGACACCATTTTCTAGTAAAGGAACATGCATCATTTCTGTAAGGCCAGCAAATTTCAGGGAATTAGAGATTTCAAAGTTCACAACTGCATTTACCGAGGTATCCCCAGCCCAAGTTTCAGGATTCCACTCCTCTCCTAGTTTGGCCCCAACACTGGCTCCAGAGAATCACCGGGATGGGAGTTCAACCTTCTCTGAAGCTCCAGTACTCTTATGATTAATTCCTGAACTTGGTTCTCCTCTTGTCTGCCCTCCACCTAGAAGAGATTAGGATTTCCCTGAAGGCTGCCAAAGAGTCCCTCTAATTTTTATGTTCTGCCTTGAATTGGTAATTAATCACCCTAAGGTTGTCATTATCCCTCCTCAATGAATCAGTGGTGCTAAGCAATAGTCATCCAATTCCAAAGTCCTTATAATTACAATTTCTGTCATACTTTTCAATACCAGTCAATATGTGGAACCAGCCAGTATATCTTCTTCCACTAATATCCCAATCCAGTTTACACCAGAGAAAGATTTCCCAGTTACACCAGGACAACATGGCAGGGACTATATATATTCTACCTGTATGTAGTAATGGGTCCTCATAGCTAATGAGCCAGCAAATAATTTTTCTTTTAGTGTCTATTTCCTATAACCATTCTTGGTACCAATCATCTTCAACTGAGTTCACCGAAAATCTAAAAGATGTCTAAAAATGGAATGTTGCATGCAGAATGTTCTCAGAAAAGACATCTGTCAGGAAGTTTAAAAAAAAAAAAGGTAGGGTCAGTCATAGGGAGATGGTGATCTATGTGAAGTGACAAGTAAACTTCACAGATTTCATGGTGAGCTTTAGAGCTTCATGGCCCTTCGGAGTTATTCAAAAAAGAAGCAAAGGGGACAGGCCTATGAATCCCCACAGAAGGCAAGCATTGGTTTTAATTCATCGTTTGGGAGGAGATGAAACCTTGGGTGGGACAATTCTCTACTATGGAGAGCAGTTCCCAGAGAGGACTCCAAAATCACTTTGAGCCTGGCTGTTATCCCCAGGAGTGAGGGTGGGGTACATCAGCCTTGAGAATGTGACCTCAGAAGAGCTTTACAGTTTTGATTGTTGTTGTTGTTGTTCAGTCGCTCAGTCATGTCCAACTCTTTGTGACCCCATGGACTATAGCACATCATGCTTCCCTGTCCTTCACCATCTCCAGGAGCTTGCTCAAACTCGTGTCCATTGAATCGGTGATGTCATCCAACCATCTCATCCTCTGTCATCCCCTTCTTCTCCTGCCTTCAATCTTTCCTAATATCAGAATCTTTTCTAATGAATTCACACTTTGCATCAAGTAACCAAAGTATTGGAGCTTCAGCTTCAGCATCATTCCTTCCAATGAAAATTCAGGATTGATTTCCTTTAGAATTGACTGGTTTGATCTCCTTGCAGTCCAAGACTCTTAAGAGTCTTCTCCAATACCACAGTTCAAAAGTATTAATTCTTCGGCACTCAGCCTTCTTTATGGTCCAGCTCTCACATCATGGAAAAACCATAGCTTTGACTAGATGGACCTTTGTTGTCAATGTAATGTCTCTTTGTAATATCTCTTTTAATATGCTGTCTAGATTTGTCATAACTTTTCTTCTAAAGAGCAAGCGTCTTTTAATTTCATGGCTGCAATCACCATCTGCAGTGATTTTGGAGTCCAAGAAAATAAGGTCTGTCACTGTTTCCATTCTTTCCCCATATACTTGCCATGAAGTGATGCGACCAGATGCCATGATCTTCATTTTTTGAATGCTGAGTTTTAAGCCAGATTTTTCACTCTCCTCTTTCACTTTCATCAAGAGGCTCTCTAGTTCTTCACTTCCTGCCATAAGGGTGGTGTCATCTGCATGTCTGAGGTTATTGTTATTTCTCCCAGCAACCTTGATTCCAGCTTGTGCTTCATCCTGTCTAGCATTTCACACGATGTACTCTGCATATAAGTTAAATAAGCAGGGTGACAGTATACAGCCTCGACATACTCATTTCCTGATTTGGAACCAGTCAGTTGTTCCATATCCAGTTCTAACTATTGCTTCTTGACCTGCATACAGGTTTCACAGGAGGCAGGTAAGGTGGTCTATATTCCCATCTGTTGAAGAATTTTCCACAGTTTGTTGTGATCCACACAGTCAAAGGCTTTAGCATAGTCAATGAAGCAGAAGTAGATGTACTTCTGGAATTCTCTTGCTTTTTTCAATGATCCAACAGATGTTGGCAATTTGATCTCTGGTCCCTCTGCCTTTTCTGAATCCAATTTGAACATCTGGTAGTTCTTGGTTCATGTGCTATTGAAGCCTAGCTCAGAGAATTTTTAGCATTACTTTGCTTGCATGTGAAGTGAGTGCAATTTTGCAGTAGTTTGAACATTCTTTGGCATTGCCTTTCTTTGAGATTGGAATGAAAAGTGACCTTTACCAGTCCTGTGGCCACAGATGAGTCTTCCAGATTTGCTCACATGATGTGTGCAGCACTTGAACAGCATCATCTTCTAGAATTTGAAATAGCTCAGCTGGAATTCCATCACCTCCACTACCTTTCTTCATAGTGATTGATGCTGTTCAAGTGATGCTGTTCAAGTATCACTATGAAGAAAGGTAGTGGAGGTGATGGAATTCCAGCTGAGCTATTACAAATTCTAGAAGAGCTTCCTAAGGCCCACTTGACTTCACACTCCAAGATGTCAAGAACAATAGTTTTGTTATTCAGTCTCTAAGTCGTGTCCAACTCTTTGCAACTCCATGGACTGCAGCATGCCAGGCTTTCCTGTCCTTCACCATCTCCCAGAGTTTGCTCAAACCCGTGTCCATTGAGTCAGTGATGCCATCCAATCATTTTATCCTCTGTTGTCCCCTTCTCCTCCTGCCCTCAATCTTTCCCAGCCTCAGGGTCTTTTCCAATGAGTCAGCTCTTTGCATCACGTGGCCAAAGTATTGGAGCTTCAGCTTCAGCATCAGTCCACTATACATATTCTATCTACACTACCACTGTGTACAACTGAGAGTGCAACCTTCTTTGTTTTCCCTGCCTCCACAGCAGTCTTTTCTCCATGAGTTACAGAAGAATTTAAATTAAGAATTAAACAGAATTTAATTCCCTGCATGTGGTCAAAATGGTGTGAATGACAGAGACAGTAGAATCAATCAGGCAAGCTGGGTAAGTCATCATGAGCATCAAGCAAGTGGTGGAATCGCAGTCTTCATTTGAAGGATCTGAGCTATATACAGGAAGTCTCTAGAAGAGCTTCAGCATTTGGAGTACAAAAATCTTATGAAGTTCATTGTCATAACATCAACAGACAGGCTTTAGCCCAATTTCTCATGGTTGTTGTTCAGTCATCAAGCCATGTCCAACTCTTCTTGACCCCATGGACTGCAGCATGCCAGGCTTCCCTATCCCTCACCATCTCCAAGAGTTTGCTCAAACTCATGTCCATTGAGTGGATGATGCCATCCAACCATCTCATCCTCTGCAACCTCCTTTTCCTTTTGCCTTCAATTTTCGCAGCAGCAGGGGCTTTTTCAATAAGTCAGCTCTTCACATCAGGTGGTCAAAGTACTGGAGCTTCTTCAGCATCAGTCCTTCCAATGAGTATTCAGGGTTGATTTTCTTTAAGATTGATTGGTTAAGCCATTTTCTCAGATTTTGGCAAAAATGCTTCTGCTTGCTTTTAAAGGGAAACAGCTAAGGCCAAGCTACCCAACCAACCCTTCTAGAGCAGATTTTACATCATTAGAGGGGCCTGACTGAGCCCTGTCTAGAACTCTCCACTGGCTATCTTCTGACAGCCTGATGTTGCCTTGTGGCCTTTAGGGCACCAAGAGAGAGTGCCATGTATCTAGCAGTCTCTAGTCTCAGAGTCCACTTTTTTTTCTCTTCATTTTCTCAGCATTGGGCAGAATCATGGTCACTCTCAAAGTCAGTGACATAAAGCCACAGTTCCGACTCTAGGAAAATGTGTTGCAAGATTACTTTGCAATTGTCTAGTGAGACGCATTCGGGTGAAGATTCACACGCATTGCCACAACTTCTACCAGACACTCCTTCAAAGTGCAGAAAAATGTGAATTTGTCCCAAAGTTTGCCAGAGATCAAGTTTAGTGGCCAGGGTCTACTTCCAAATCATTGTAGTTACTTCACATAGTTGGTACTAACAAACCTGAGAACCACTGATTTTGTTGCAAAGTCAATCTTGTTCTCTGACCACGGGCCACACTTCCAAACACAGGCAGCTTGATCCCAGCTGCAGACAGGGTTCTGGAGAAACAGCTTGGACATGTGAATGGACCACAAGGAAAGATCACAGCCCAGAGGTCACCCTCTTGATAGCAGGCCAACTATCTTAACCTCCGCAGGGAAATAAAATCACTGTGAGGAATCTATGAGTGTTGAATAGCTATTTATAAAATTAATGGCAAACTTCTTTAAGGGAGTAATTGTTGTCTGCATTTCACATGTCTGCCCATGGCTTGTCTGTTTCCATATGGAACCAGAAATTAATGCTGAGCAGAGATTTCCCTCCACTTCATCCACTGGCAGAAAGCATATCATGTCTCAGCACACCAGGGGATACCCGGTAACCTGCTGGGGAGCGTGAGCTGGAGCCGTTCCTATGACAGCATGTGCCACTTTGCCTTAATAAAAGTCACCAAACCGAAAACAGATGACAGCCACAGATGCTGAGAAACTGAAATGTATAAACAGTCTCCTTTCTTTGCTATAGTTTTTATTTTTATTTTTTAATTTGGTCAGTTTTTTTTTTTAACCAGTTGTGTGTGTGTGTGTGTGTGTGTGTTGCCCATGTGTTAATGAAGACTGTGGGAGGCCCTTGGCCCAGTGCTGTTCACCAGGTTGTAGCCTGAAGAAAAGGCTCCCTGGGACACTGACCAGACTTGATGAAATGACAGGGTGGTCCGCTCTAGAAGAATCCACTTCACACAGGGGGTCTCCTTTGATTATTTCTACTTTTGTCATAAGAAAAAAACATGGGAATCCGGTCTATTTTCCTGAATCTTCCTGCACTATACCAGTTTCCCTTGTTTTACACTCTCTTTCCCTGCTAGGTCACCCTATCAGTCAGCAATATTTATGAGAACTCTTTTGTAGGCCGAACAGTAGCATTAGAGTCCATGAAATACAAAGAAATAAGCAAAGTAATCCCTGTCTTTGAGGAGCATATAGACTATTGTAGAAACAACCACGCATGAGCATGAACAACATGGCATTTTGTGAAAGCAACATCATTCCAGAGTGTAAAATGTCATTATAAATTGGAAAGCGATACGGCACAAGTGAAAAAGGGTGAAATGACATGTAAACAGTCCTCCTAGAAGAGGTAAGTTCTGAAAAAAATCATTGATAATACCGCCACGTACTATATTCCCAGTTGCAAACAACTCAGATCATCAAGTTTCTTTGAATCTACCTTCAAGTTTCCTTCTGTCTTTTTTCCAACCCAGCCTTTTTCTTCCTACCACCACCAGGCCATAAAGCACTTTGTTCCAATAACATTTTAACTGGCCTTCCTGTGTCCAGCCTCTCTTCCTCTCTTCCTCTCTTTCATGTGCAAGTATCATATTTTCTTTGTAAAATATAATGATTTCCATTAAATAATTGGCCTGCTCAAAAATGAATAATGGCCCCACATTGCTTCTCAGGAAAGAGGAGAAGGACTGTACCTATAGAATCTGGGTATAATCTATGTATAAATCAGCATGTAATGGCTAAACAGTATGTAACAGATTATTAAACTATTCTTATTAATATTTAGGTAAATGCTTAGTAAACTGTATGTATTCTTTTTCATAGCATTGGTTTCATCATTCACAGAGAATTGAGTCCTGAAATAAAAGAACCTCTTCAGAGCCATAAACCTAAATCATGTAGTCATAAGCAAAAATTTAGAATAATTAGCCTGATATGCAAAGTGTGGAAAGAAAGAAAGATACACTGTTGAAATCTAGATGGACCATCCTTTGCCAAGATACTCACCACCTACATGGCAAACTGATGAGGCAACAAGAAGGAAAGATCCCAGGTTGAAAAGGCCTGATGTTTAATATTATATTCCATAATTTCTCCAGCAAAGCAGGTGACACCATGTTCCTTTCACCCTGGAAACTTTTACTCACTTGATTTTTTTCATCCTCCCAAGAACTCCTAGTATCAAATGAACTCATCAAATCAAGAAGAATGGATAAAGTAACGAGTTGAAAACTTTTTCTAAAATTATAATAAATAGGAAGCTAAAATAATTAAAACAATATGGTTTGGGTTTCTAAATAGACAATGAGATAAAATAGACAATAATGAAACAAAATGTATAATGTCAAAAACTAGATATTAATTACCTATAAGAAATTAGTATATATGACATTTTTAACCAATGATGAAAAGACAATGCTCAGATGAATAGGTAGCTACCTTGGTGGGGGGGTAGGAAATTCCTTGTTGTCTTACTTCACCTCTGATTTCAAAACAAAGTTCAGGGTAAAGATAAGATTTAAATATATTTTTAAAGAAGCAGTGAAAGTCCAAGAAGAAAATGTGCCAAAAATATTTTATGAAACAGAAAGGAGGGGCAGCTGTTTTGGGAAACAGTTTGTTATTTCCTCAAAAACTTAAA
>SJYV01021098.1:0-15939 GCA_006410875.1 Neotragus pygmaeus | reverse complement strand
AACTAAAAAAAAAGATCACACACACACACAAAAGAATATGTATGTTACCTGTGTCACTTTGCTGTACAGAAGAAATGAACACAGCATTGCAAATCAACTATACTGCAATAAAATTAAACAAATAAATTTTTTTAAGTAAGGATCTTGAAATGAGACGATTATTCTAGATTATCTGGTAGCCCAGTGTAATCAGAAGTTTCCTTATAGGAGGAAGGCAATGGGAGATTTAATGACACACGAGGAGCAGGGAGGATGTGATGATGCAAGCAGAACTGGAGTAACTTGCCAGTAAAGTGGAAAAAGGGGCCAAAAGCCAAGGAAAACAGCCTGCCACTGGAGGCAGGAAAAGGCAGGAAAACGGATTCTCTTCTCAGATCCTCCAGAGGGGACTGTTCATACCTTGATTTTAGCCCAGTGAGACTGATTTCAAATTTGTGACCTGCCGAGGTGTAAGAGGATATTTGAAGGTGGCTTTAAAAACTATTGGGTATTTGTTGTAGTGACAATAGGAACTACACATCAGCTCACTCTGAGCCTCAAAATATCTGGTCAAGAACACAAATCATAAACACTAACATCTTCCCTACCTTGGAGTCAGATCCAATCTGTCAGCTTTATCAAAATAGAACTTTCCCTGTGGGGGAAAAGCCCAATGTTTGGTGTTTGTCTGGGAAGTGAACGTGAAGATNATACATCATTAATCTCTGGACTTATGTGGTCTTGAATGAGAAAGTCTCTTTTCCTCTTTCCATCAGGACCTCTGTCCTCTCACCTGTTCTCTGTGCCGGGCACATTGTGAGTTTTCTCCTTCTCCCTTCCTCTCCTCACCTACTCCCAGAAGCCACCAACATACATTTTCCTGAGCACTTGTATGTGGAACTTGACCAGCTTCCCTGCCTTTGCCATCTTGAAAAAATCATCTGGTTGCCTGGTTACACTGAGGGAGCATAGCTGACACTGGGCAAGATTCTTCAAAGCAAGACACATCCAGCCTACTCAACAGCCTTGTGTCAGACACATAAGGAGTCAAGATCTTAGATCTGCTGCCTAGAAGAAGATACTGTACAACCTGCTCTTCTCCTTCAAATAACAAAGAAAAGAAATTAGGCCAAGACCATCTTGTAATATCATTCTGCCAGAATGTACTGTTTTGGTCAATTTGAGCCTAAATTACCATGTTTCTGAACCCTTGGTAGAAACTGGTCAGAGAAGGCCTGCAAGTTGTTCAGCGCTTGTGTCTTGGCCTCATTCAGCTCCTCTTACCTGCAGGTCCAGGGCCTCATAAATCCCTAGCCACTCCTGACCCGGATACAGTCTGCATTAGCAACCTGACATCCATTGCTTGGGGTCCTGGAGTTGCCACACTCCCAGACTTGATGCCTGAGGGCCAAGGGTGAGCTCTGATTGTTTGAGGGGCCACCAGTCCTGACACTTCCTGATTCAGTACTGGATGTAGTCACCTGGCTGCTATGCCCTTTTTTATAATCTCTCTCCATGACTGGTGCATGACTTCAACTCCCCTGTGGCGGGGATTTACCCCCAGTTCCTTTCCCCCCTTTCAGCCAGGGATGGTGATAGAGAGATGCTGAAATCTCCTTCCTCCCAAGTTACTGGCTGAATCCTGATGGGAATGGAAGGATCACTTAGAATTGCCATAACCTGTCTGTATGCATCTACCTCAATTTACATACAGCTGAACCTCCCAGAAAGTCTACTTTGGTCTTGAGAAGGTCTGAAGTCAGGAAACTCACAGTGAAGCAGAATGGTGACTCTGCTAACTGACCAAATGTCCTTTGCACAGGAAATTTTTCTCACTGCACATCAGCTGGTAGCTCTTTAGGAACTGAAATGCTCAAAGCTCGTTCTAGCACTGCTTCTTCACTTGATATCCTTGGGGCCTAGTCCACCCAGAGGGGGAACCCAGGATGCTCTTGACCCTTTGTGTGCTTTTGACCCCTGACTCGTGCACTGGGCTGGCACGTGTGCACTGGCTTAGCACTGTAGCAACTGACAACAGTCATATTTGCTACACATTCATGAAGCATCTATTATGTGCCAGGTATTGGCGGAGATGCTTTTCACATTTCATCCCACTTAATCTTCATGATGACAAGGTGAGGCAGGCATTTTCTTAATCCAAGCTGTACAAAAGAGAAAACGAAGGCACAGAGAGATAAACAACAATTAACCCAGGGAGTCAGACAAGTCTATCTGAGCCCAAGTCTTAATCACTATATTCTATTAACAAAAGAGACACAGACGTATAGAACGGACTTTTGGCCTCTGAGGGAGAGGGAGAGGGTGGGATGATTTGGGAGAATGGCATTGAAGCATGTATACTATCATGTAAGAAATGAGGTGCCAGTCTATGTTCGATGCAGGATGCAGGATGCTTGGGGCTTGTGCACGGGGATGATCCAGAGAGACGTTGTGGGGTGGGAGGTGGGAGGGGTATTCAGGATTGGGAGCTTGTGTACACCTGTGGTGGATTCATGTCGATGTATGGCAAAGTCAACAGAGTATTGTAAAGTAAAATAAAGTAAAAAAATAAATAAATAAATTTAAAAAACTGAAAAAAAAATTTTGGCACCATTTGAATAGACAATTTAAAGAAATAAAATTTACTCTTTTCTGTTATAAAATTCACATTTATTATAAAAAGTTGATAACTAGAGAAACAGGAAGTAGAGAAAAATATGAATGGGCTGCTATAACAGAAATAGTATAAACTGAGTGGCTCAGATGATATTTATTTCTCACAGTTCTGGAGTCGGAAAAGTCTGAAATCAGGGCATCCACTGATTTGGTGGATGAGCCTGGAAAGAGCCTGCTTTCTGGTTCATCTTCTTGCTGTGTCCTAGCATAAAGGAAGGGATGAGAAAACTCCCTGGAGTCTGTTTTATAAGGGCACTAATCCCATTCCTGAAGGCCCTACTGTCGTGACCCGATCGTCTCCCAAAGGCTCCTCTTACTAGATCACATGAGGATCTCAACATATAAATTTGAAGGAGGCAGGGCAAGGGGTGATACAAACATTCAGTCAGGACATAAGTCATGACCATGACTTACAGTCTTACTGCTCAGACAATCCACGGTTACTATTCAGTTGCACTTCTTTTTTAAAAATACTTTTACTTATTTTCGGCTGTGCTGGGTCTTCATTGCTGCATGGGCTTTTCTCTGGCGGCAAGTGGGGGACTTTCCCTAGTTGTGGTGTGGGGGCTTCCCATTGTAATGAGAAGCTTCTCACTGCTTTTCTTGCAAAACACAGGCTCCAGGGCTCACAGGCTCAGTAGTTGTGGCTCATGGGCTCTAAAGCACTGACTCAATTGCGGCACGCGGGCTTAGTTACCAGGTGGCATGTGGGATCCTTCTGGGTCAGGGATGCACCCTACGCCTCCTGCACTGGCAGGCAGATTCTTTGCCACTGAGCCACTAGTGAAGCCCCCTAGCTACACTTCTAATCAAGGCTTTTCCCGACTCAAAGTTCTCAGTTTCCAGTTCCCACGTGGTTGCTACATTCTCTTCTGAAGACATTGCAGACTGTATTTTCCTGCGTATGAACTTTATAAATGTGACAAATGCCACTCATAATAGCTACATGTTATCCTAGGTAATAGTACAACATGATTTTCTTGACTCTTGGTCATTTAGAATCCTTTCTTTCTTTTTGCTTTTTTCCCTGTTACAGATTATTTCTTTATGGAAAGATAGTCCTAGTGTCTAGGGTCGAATAGGGACACCCAGGGAGAGAACAAGGAGATGAAAAGGATCTAGCTCGTGGTGCTGCTTGCCTCCCACAAGAAGCGGGGGAAGCGCTAGGCAACCACAGTGCATTGAAAGCCACTGGCTCACCTTGCCCTCTGCTCTCTACCACTGCCTGTTTTCTCTCACCCCTCCACAGATGCTATGCACATGAAGATCAGAGAGAGACATTTTCTAGAGTTTTGGCAGTGATTTCAAGGGGTATCGTGACACTGACAACATCCTCAAAAAGTAAAGTTGGATTAACTAAAAAAGCATCATCGCTTATAACATGTAACTTAGGCAAGCAGGAAGGCCATGGAGTAGTTTAGGGGGAGGATTGATAGGGTGGAGGGACACTGGAATGGGAATCTGAAGGCCAGTGGTGGAATCTGAAGGCCAGCAGTAAGTAAGGAGTCTTCCCGTTCCCACCTGCGCCATTTTNGAGGGAGGGGATATATGTATACCTGTTGCTGACTCACTTCGTTGTACAGCAGAAACTAACACAACAGTGTAAAGCGATTATCCCTCAATAAAATAAAATGACTAGCTGGTACAAAAAACAAAGCAAACAAACAAACAAAAAAGGTGACGAGATTTTGCTGGTGTCAGTAAGGCCCCTAGTTGACTTGAGTTAATCAAACGAGTATTATACTGGGTGATTACGAGGCATAGCCTAATCACGTGCACTCTTGAAAGCAAGTCTAGAGGTCAGAGATCCTCCCCTTGCCATGACATGAGAAGGATGCATGGCTGGGGAGCATCCTCTAGGAGCAAGCCACAGCCAAATGGCCAACAAGAAAATGGGACCCTCTGTCTTAAAACCTGAAGGAACTGAATTCTGTCAACAACTGTACAAACGTGGAAGAGGATGCCTAGCCTCAGATGAGCTCACAGCCCTGCTGACCCCTTCATTTCAGCCTGTGAGACCCTGAGCAGTCAGCCTAGCTAACCTGTGCCAGAGTCTTGACCCATGAAAACTATGATATAATAAATTGGTGCTATTGAAAGCAGAAAATAGAGAAGGAACTGCTTTGCTTTGCTGAGGGGTAGATGAGGGGTGATGGCAACAAGGAGTGTGGGGCAGGTTCATGATTCTTTCTGCTAGAGCCCAAGAGTCCCACCCCAGCAGCCCATTGCCACCCCTACCCCCTACACTGCACTACGGAAACATCTGAGAGGCACATGACAAAAAAAAAAAATTATATTACTGAGTGCAAGTGCTTAGGAACTTGAGTAACAAGCTCTCTATAAATATTAGATTAAAAAGACATGAACAGCTTTTACCATTATAGAGGATAATAGAATTTGATCAGCTAAATCCCAGGGCTTTATAAAGCACAAATTATGTAAACAAGCTTAATGGTTTTTTGATAAAACTACAAAAGTAGTGCTAGGAAGGATGCAGGAGGTATTCCTTACTTGGGCTTTAAATATCACATCAAACAGCACAGATGTTTACTTAATTTTTTAAAAATTAAATATGAATGCAAAGAGTTATAAAGATGAATTTGAGGATAGAATATTGAGGAAAGCACAGTTTTTGATTTAAGGATAAGCAGTAATTTTCCAAGGATAATGGCTGGATCTGGCTTTATTTACTATTGATATTATTAATCACTGGGAGTTCAGTCCAGTTCAGTCGCTCAGTCGTGTCCGACTCTTTGCGACCCCATGAATTGCAGCACGCCAGGCCTCCCTGTTCATCACCATCTCTCAGAGTTCACTCAGACTCACGTCCATTGAGTCCGTGATGCCATCCAGCCATCTCAGACCTGCCTGTCTTGGGTTGCCCCACAGGCATGGCTTGGTTTCACTGAGTTAGACAAGGCTGTGGTCCTAGTCTGATTAGACTGACTAGTTTTGTGTGAGAATAGTTTCAGTGTGTCTGCCCTCTGATGCCCTCTTGCAACACCTACCATCTTACTTGGGTTTCTCTTACCTTGGGTGTGGGGTATCTCTTTACGGCTGCTCCAGCAAAGCACAGCCGCTGCTCCTTACCTTGGACGAGGGGTGTCTCCCTACCGTGAAGAGAGAACTAAATGAAGCTTTAAATACAGAAACTCAGGGTTTCTAGAAAATGTTGATAAGAATCTTAAGAAAATAGAAATAAGAAGCTGAAGTGTTAGAAAAGAATTCAAATGAAAGAGGGAAATATTATAAATATATGACAATATACATTCATTAAAAATTATATCTATGACACCAAATTTTAAGAGGGAGAATAGAAATTGAGAGGGAGGGTGAGGGTGCCAATGACTATGTTTTATATTGTGCCATATGATCTTAAAAAGGAAACAAGCTTTGAACTGGGCAGAATGATGGATTCTTCTACAAAAGAGTCAATGAATACATTCTCTCCTTAGTGTCAATTGAGCACTTGAGATGTGTCATTTAGGGCACCCTCTAATTTCCAAGTGATGAAGCACTGAAGTACAGATAGTCCAAAGGAGAACTGCATGGTAGAAGAAATGCTTTATGAGAAAAATTGAAGAGTGCCGATTTATGTCAAACATGGTCAAGAAATGAGTAAATTCAAGCTTGTTTGAGGCAAGAGGATTTTGTCTCTAAATTATGTGAATGGTGATATTTTTCTTTCATGTTTCATAGCGATAATAGAATTTTTCTTTTTTTTTAAGAATAGAAGGCAGTGTAGAGATCGACTCATTCCAATTTCTCTCTATTTACAAGGAAACTGAGACAGAGAGATTAATTGGGCTCAAAGTCTTCAGGGAATCTCTATAGTACATGCCCACAGTACAGGTCTAACAGGCTGATTTACAGCTGATGAAGNTGGTGATATTTTTCTTTCATGTTTCATAGCAATAATAGAATTTTTCTTTTTTTTAAGAATAGAAGGCAGTGTAGAGATCAACTCATTCCAATTTCTCTCTATTTACAAGGAAACTGAGACAGAGAGATTAATTGGGTTCAAAGTCTTCAGGGAATCTGTATAGTACATGCCCACAGTACAGTTCTAACAGGCTGATTTACAGCTGCTGAAGGCAACATAGAGTCCCACCTTTTCTTGACCCATACCTGCTCTTCTGTACTCCAACGAATGGGTTTCCCAAGGCAGAAACTTGGGAAGTATTTTCAACTCCAATCTCACCAGCTACAGTCTGGTCAACTCAACTTTCTAAATATCTATCAAATCAATCCTCTCCTTTACCTGATGGCCTCCACCTTAAATCTCAGTTTCAACTCCTGAATTATAACAGTGACTTTCTGATTTGTTTTCCTCTCTTATTTTGTGGGCTTCCTTTGGAACATCCTATTCCCAGTTGCCAAAGCCATTCTTTAAAAATACAGGATCGTCAATTGCTTCCTTTTCCCTAGTACCAAATTTCAAGTGTTTTGTTACTACACCAAACTTGTGTCCACTCACTGAATATGTAGCNTTTGTGGGCTTCCTTTGGAACATCCTATTCCCAGTTGCCAAAGCCATTCTTTAAAAATACAGGATCGTCAATTGCTTCCTTTTCCCTAGTACCAAATTTCAAGTGTTTTGTTACTACACCAAACTTGTGTCCACTCACTGAATATGTAGCAAAGTCAGTCTACTGACATTGGATTGTAGTGAAGGAAAGTACAGAGCTTATTGCAAGGCACCAAGAAAGGAGTACAGGCAGTTTATGTNGGAGGGGTATTCAGGATTGGGAGCTTGTGTACACCTGTGGTGGATTCATGTCGATGTATGGCAAAGTCAACAGAGTATTGTAAAGTAAAATAAAGTAAAAAAATAAATAAATAAATTTAAAAAACTGAAAAAAAAATTTTGGCACCATTTGAATAGACAATTTAAAGAAATAAAATTTACTCTTTTCTGTTATAAAATTCACATTTATTATAAAAAGTTGATAACTAGAGAAACAGGAAGTAGAGAAAAATATGAATGGGCTGCTATAACAGAAATAGTATAAACTGAGTGGCTCAGATGATATTTATTTCTCACAGTTCTGGAGTCGGAAAAGTCTGAAATCAGGGCATCCACTGATTTGGTGGATGAGCCTGGAAAGAGCCTGCTTTCTGGTTCATCTTCTTGCTGTGTCCTAACATAAAGGAAGGGATGAGAAAACTCCCTGGAGTCTGTTTTATAAGGGCACTAATCCCATTCCTGAAGGCCCTACTGTCGTGACCCGATCGTCTCCCAAAGGCTCCTCTTACTAGATCACATGAGGATCTCAACATATAAATTTGAAGGAGGCAGGGCAAGGGGTGATACAAACATTCAGTCAGGACATAAGTCATGACCATGACTTACAGTCTTACTGCTCAGACAATCCACGGTTACTATTCAGTTGCACTTCTTTTTTAAAAATACTTTTACTTATTTTCGGCTGTGCTGGGTCTTCATTGCTGCATGGGCTTTTCTCTGGCGGCAAGTGGGGGACTTTCCCTAGTTGTGGTGTGGGGGCTTCCCATTGTAATGAGAAGCTTCTCACTGCTTTTCTTGCAAAACACAGGCTCCAGGGCTCACAGGCTCAGTAGTTGTGGCTCATGGGCTCTAAAGCACTGACTCAATTGCGGCACGCGGGCTTAGTTACCAGGTGGCATGTGGGATCCTTCTGGGTCAGGGATGCACCCTACGCCTCCTGCACTGGCAGGCAGATTCTTTGCCACTGAGCCACTAGTGAAGCCCCCTAGCTACACTTCTAATCAAGGCTTTTCCCGACTCAAAGTTCTCAGTTTCCAGTTCCCACGTGGTTGCTACATTCTCTTCTGAAGACATTGCAGACTGTATTTTCCTGCGTATGAACTTTATAAATGTGACAAATGCCACTCATAATAGCTACATGTTATCCTAGGTAATAGTACAACATGATTTTCTTGACTCTTGGTCATTTAGAATCCTTTCTTTCTTTTTGCTTTTTTCCCTGTTACAGATTATTTCTTTATGGAAAGATAGTCCTAGTGTCTAGGGTCGAATAGGGACACCCAGGGAGAGAACAAGGAGATGAAAAGGATCTAGCTCGTGGTGCTGCTTGCCTCCCACAAGAAGCGGGGGAAGCGCTAGGCAACCACAGTGCATTGAAAGCCACTGGCTCACCTTGCCCTCTGCTCTCTACCACTGCCTGTTTTCTCTCACCCCTCCACAGATGCTATGCACATGAAGATCAGAGAGAGACATTTTCTAGAGTTTTGGCAGTGATTTCAAGGGGTATCGTGACACTGACAACATCCTCAAAAAGTAAAGTTGGATTAACTAAAAAAGCATCATCGCTTATAACATGTAACTTAGGCAAGCAGGAAGGCCATGGAGTAGTTTAGGGGGAGGATTGATAGGGTGGAGGGACACTGGAATGGGAATCTGAAGGCCAGTGGTGGAATCTGAAGGCCAGCAGTAAGTAAGGAGTCTTCCCGTTCCTACCTGCGCCATTTTCAGCAAGTCGGCCTCTCTGAATCTCCGTTTCCTCATCTGAACATGGAAGGGCAAGAGAGAATATCCAAACGTCTACCTCTGTTGGAGACTGTCCCTGCCAGGGTCACATGCAGCTTACAGGAAACCTTGAGACTGCCCCATTCCTCTGTGTGAGAGTGGCAATCGCCCAGAGTGTGCTGAGATGGAAATCACCCATTTGAGCTTACTTAGCACCTGCTTGAGTGGTACTTCTGTTGACTTGCTGTATGGCAGAGAACAAATTGTTGGTGTGAGATAGTGATTCTATAAGGACACGAAACCCATTCAGTGGAAGTGAAGGATGCTCTGCTTGTCCACTGTGTGGAGTCAGTGCTGGAAGTTCCCTGTGCTTCCTGTCCATCTCTCCCTACTTGTGACTGATCCTGCATGTGTCTCCTTTGTCCTCCCCCAGGAATGAGTATCTGGCTACACTGATCCCATCCTGCTCCCTCCAATTGGCTCCTGATTTTTCCTTTTTTTTTTTTTTAAAGAAATTGATTTAATTATTTATTTGGCAGTGTCAGGCCCTAGTTGCAGCACACAGGATTTTCCTTGTGGCTCACAGACTCTGCTTGTGGTTGTGGTGTGTGTGCATAGTAGTTGTGGCACTTGAACTCTCTGGTTGTGGTGCATGGGCTCCAGAGTGCAGGCTCAGTAGTTGCAGTGCCTGGGCTTTGTTGCCCTGTGGGAAGTGGGATCTTAATTCCCCAGCCAGGAATCAAACCTGTGTCTCCTGCATTGGAAGGCAGATTCTTAACCACTGGACCCCCAGGGAAGTTCCTGATTCCCTACCCTTTGCAGCACAGGATCATCCAGAATTTTGAGTATTCCAAGTCCCTTCTTTTAAGTCAGATTCCTAGACCCACAGTGGATTAGGAAGAGGACTGAGCTGGGAGTCAGAAGATCTGTGTTCTGGTCTTGGCTCTGCTGTTTGTTTGTCAGTTTCTTAATCTCTCTGGGCCCTGGTCTTCCAACGTGAGACTTTAAAGCAGTAAGGTAGTTGAGTGGATACAGTTTTCCCAGAATTCTGGTATTGGTGAGCAGAGGTGAATTCTGAGCTTACTAGAGAAGGAGAATCTTATAAGAAATTAAAACGCATGGGGAGGTGAGTGTGGGCCAGGACGGGACTGGAACTCCACCACACTGTAACCCTGAGTAAGTCTGCAGCAAGAGGGGAGACTGGACAGTCTTAGTCTCAGTTCTTCTAAGTGAACAGTCTCCTTCCTGACATTCCTCCAGGGCTGTAACTCACTCAAAATTGTATTGAGGCTATAAACTGCAAGGAGCTCCTCTTGAAGAATTTATGAGGGGTCTGAAAGCTGTATATTTGCTCTAGAGACATCTATTGTTTGTTTATAATGTGTGCATGTTTAATTTGCAATAAAACTGGGAGGCACTACTGTACCAACAGGCAGCTCATCCACTCTCAAGTGCCGCCTTGGAAGAAGGAGGATGAGAGAAGGAAATTCAGGGGAAATTGTTCATTTTGGCCTGGCAGTGGAAGGCTTTTGAGTTGTGGCTTCATTACTAAAGAGCTGTCCTGTTGTGCTTATGTGGTGGGCATCTCCCTTCCTGAAAGATTCTGAAGGTCTCCTTAGCCCCAGTATTCTTTTGTCAGAGTTCCACACTACCTGCATCCTCCTCTGGGAGATTCCTCTTTATCTGTGGCGTCTACTGGTAAGTAATGGGGACTCATAGATCTGTGGCCAAAAGGATACCGTGGATCCTGATGGTTATCTGTGGACAGAAACTGGGGAAATTTTAATTCAGATGAAGTGACTACTATACTGGTAGGGGAAGGAAGCCTGTGTAGGGTGCTCTCAAAGACCGTATGGGGTACAAGACAGGGGGTGAGAGGAGGGAGAGTCAGCCTCAAGGAGTTGGGGGAAACCTGGAATTTGCTGAGAGTCTTGTATGGTGGGCTTGATGCAAGGGCTTTAAATGCAAGCCCTCTTTCAATGTACTTAGAAATTCTGGGAGGTTACTGTTCTTGTCTTCATTTTACATATGGGGAAACTGAGTCACGTTGGGGATTCAGTTCATAGAGCCAGTAAGTGGGGGAATCAAGCTGTCTGACTCTAAAAGTCATTGCTTTGAGTTAATGTGACATTAACATTGATTTGAGTTATTGTGATCGTTCTTCTAAGAAGACTAGCTTCTTTGTGGACAAGGATGGGGGACTCAACTTTTCTCCCTAGGGCATGCTCCTAGGATGCTATATTGAGAAGACAGGCCTTTAGGAAGGGATGTGGCGTCTTCATTACCAGGAACCCTGAATGTGTGGAGCATGATACTGGTGTAACCCTCTTAATAATAGGGCACTGTGCTCAGGTTCAGTTTTATTAATCAGAAACCTGAAGGGGCCTGTGAACACTCTGTGTAATGATATTGGGCATCTCTTCCCCTATTCAGTTACCTTTCCTTGGGGAAATATGCCCCACCTAACAGTATAAGCTCCGTGACACAAGGACCTTCTCTCCGTTTCGCGCTTGGTTTCCTAGCATCAAGCACAATATCTGCCACACACTCACGCAGTTTATATTGTGCAGAGTACTACAGAATGGAGGCAGAAAGGCTGGGGACATAGTTCTTTGGAAGCTGGGGGTTTTCTGTGCCATGCTTGGCTCAGTGGTTGGTGTTCTTAGCTTCGATGTTGGGGTGAAGATGCCACATTGTATGGATCACTTCACCTGTGTGTGCTCAGTCCTGTCCAACTCTGTGAGCCCATGGACTGTAGCCCACTAGGCTCCTCTGTCCACGGGATTTTCTAGGCAAGAATGCTGGAGTGGGATGCCATTTCCAACTCCAGGGGATCTTCCAAGCCAGGGATCGAACCCGCATCTCTTGCAATAAGTCTCCTGCATTAGCAGGCAGATTCTTGCATCACTTCACTGCATCACTTGCCGTACTAGAGATGCTTATTTCAAAATTGCATTGTGGTCCCTCAGGCTTTCACTGTGGCCAGGTGGAGTGATTCCCTTTGTGGAAGCTGAGGCTCCCCACCCTCAACATGTGTCCTTCACTGTGAGGACCTGTGTTCTTCAGCGTTTCATTTCTGCAGCAGACGTGTTAGAACTTGTGTCTGCGTGTGGGAGGCCCTCCTGGGGAACAAGCCAGATGCTATTGAATTTGGAAGTGCTGGGGTCCCTGGGAAGGAGTGACTCACTCTCCGTTCCAGGAAGACTGAGCAGAGAAGGAATTCCTGGAGGGATCCTCCTGCCCAAGGTACAGTGGGGCTGTGGGTGATTGTGTATTCCACTGGCCTCCAGCCATCATTGGTTCTGGGTGGTAGTCCTTATTAAGGAGGTACCCACTTTCCTATGGGTTACTCTTTTAAGCCACCAAAGATTGCTTTCACAACCAAAACTTATCTCCTCAATGTACAGAAATGGTAGCATCTCCCTCAATACCCTGGGATCTCAGTGGTGTCCACAATTTTATTGTCAAAGTTTGCTTGTCTGTCTTCATGACCCCCAACTCCTAGGATCCTCTGTTGATAGAGATAGCCCATGCCTACAAGACTAACAGAGGATTACATACCCTGTGGGGTTGCTGTTGAGTCACGGCTTTCCGAGATAGCCTCAGATGGTACAATAGATCAGCAAGCACGGACTCAGAAACATGCTGCACAAATGCCTTGGAGGTTTTACAGAGAAAACATTGTCCAAGAGAGACTACCCAGGCAGAGAAATCCCTCTCCTGGAACTCTGAGCTGGCAGTTGTTTGCCGTATGCTATGAGCCTTTCACAAAGAGCTATCTGTTCAGGGAGCGGAAGTCAGTACTCTACTTTCTCCAGCGTTGGCGTGTTGGTGACACCCTTGGCTACTGTGGTTGTTTTTTGGAAATTGTGATAAAATAATGTAGAATTTACCACTTAACCATTTTAAGTGTACAGTTTGGTGGTGTTAAGTGTATTCCCATTGTTGTGCAACCAATCTTCCAGAACTCTTTTCACCTTACAAAACAGCTCTCCCCCCACCCCACCCCTCTAGATTGTTGTCGAGCTCCACTTTGAGTTCCCTGAGTCAAATTCCCATTGGCTGTCTATTTTACATACGGTGATGTATGTTTCCATGTTACTCCCTCCACGCATCTCACCCTCTGCTTCTCCCCCAACCCTCACCAGCCGTGTCCGTAAGTCTGTTCTCAGCGTCTGTGTCTCCATCGCTGCTCTGTCACATATCTGCCAATAGGCATTTTAGGGTTAGGGAATAATGCTGCCATGAATATGGGTGTACAAATGTCTTTTTAAGACTCTGCTTTCAGTTCTTTTGCATATATGCCATGTGGTGAAATTGCTGGATCATACTGAATTCTATTTTTAACTTTTGAGAAACTGCCATGGTGTTTTCCATAGTGGCTGAACCATTTTGCATTCCCACTAACAATGAACAAGAGTTTCAATTTCCCCACATTATCAACACTTGTTATTTTCTATTTTTCTTTCTTTTTTAATAGTAGTTATCCTAATGGATGTGAAGCGAGATCTCTGTGGTTTTGAATTATATTTCCCTAATGAATAGTGATGTTGAGCACCTTTTTCTATGTTAGCCGTTGTGGTTTTGACTTCACTTATTTGATGCCACAGTCAGTAGATCCTGTTACTTAATAATGTGGAGCCTTGCTGGTTACAGCTGGAATCTGTCACACCACTCAGATTCACCGGCCTTTCAGCAGGACAGGGATCTTCTGTATCTCTTCTGCCTGACTTCATGCAGGGGTGTGTTTGCTTGCCTTCAGTGTCACATAAGACCTCAGCTTTGTCCCCTCACTGACTGCCCTTAGATTTTTAGAGCTGCATGCTATCCTGTTGAGTGAACTTTCCTCGATCCCAGTCTACAGCAGACCCACATCCAGAAGAAATCTCTGGTCATCCTGGAAGACTCTCAGGGATCTGGGAACAAAATTGCATTGTGCTCTGGATGACTAAAAAAAATGAGAGTTCCCTTGAAATGCTTCAGGAGCAGCAGCTTGGCTGAGTGAATGATTAGATTCTTTGTAGGCCAGTTCTTTGTTACCCCAGGGTGGGCCCAACTTAGAAAAACTCAAAAATGGTTCAAATTAGAATCCCAGAGGACTGAGTTCTTGTCAACACCCTATCAAGTTTTATTATCCCACATCTCCCTCTACCATGGAACTCCTTCTCTCCCAGTTTCTACATCTGCCTCTGCTTCCAGGCAGGGCCAGGCACCATCTAGGGAGATGAGCCATTTTTCCATCCCAGTGGGCTCAGGTAACCAGTGGTGCTGCTGCTACTGAGAAAGCCCTTGCTGCTTTCACTGCCTTTCATTTTTGGCTGCTGGCCCATTAATTAATCCATCAGTTCACTAAACAAAGTTTGTTGACTACCTACCCAGTACCAGATCCCATGCATTAGTAAGGTTTCTTTGATTGCAAGTTTCAAAATCCAAGTCAAGTTATTTTACTTCCAAAAAAGCAGGTCGTCATATAGGTGGAGGGATGTTTCCTAGAACCCCAGGACAGGGAGGGACTGTAAAAACCATCAGGCAGTGTTGGCAAAACCATCATGGGCCCAGAAGTGTTTCACCTATTCCCTAGTCTCTGCTTGAATGTGCTTAATTCTTCTTTCTTGTAGGATTGGCTTTCTCTGTGTCTCAGCTCACGTCATAATGCAAGAGGCTGCTCCCAGCTCCCAGCTCATCTGTGTGAAAAATGAGCGCTGGTGCTGACAGAGAGTCCATCAGTCTCAGTTCCAACATGAGGGAGAATCTGATTGGCTGAGTTTGAGTTAGGAATCATCTTTTCTCTAATGAACTACCACCAAGGGACCAGGACTGTGAAGTACAGACCCTGGGAACAGTAGTTCTCTAAGTGGCTGCCATGAATTGGAAGGTCTCTGCTGTGTGCTGCCAGGTTGGGGGATTAGAGAGGTGAGTACGGACAACACAGCCCCTGCCTTCAGGTAGCCCACAGTTAAAGGGAGACGGCTATGCGTACATTTAACACGAAGAAATAAGGCAGTAGTTGTCAACAGGGAAGGACGATTTTTCCCCCTTGGAGACATTTGGGAATATCTGGAGACATTTTTGGCTGTCACAACTGGGAAAGTGGGGGATGCTTCTGGTTTTAATGGGTTGAAGCTAGGGATGCCGCCCAACTTCCTAAAACACACACAACAGGAGACACAATAAAGACTTGCTATTGCTGTTTGGTTGCTGAGTCATCTTTGACTCTTTTGCGATTCCACGGACTGTAGTCCGCCCAGCTACTCTGTCCATGGGATTTCCCAGGCAAGAATACTAGAGTGGGTTGCCGTTTCCTTCTTCAGAGGATCTTCCTGACCCGGGGATTGAACCCACATCTCCTGCACTGCAGGCAGTTTCCTTACCACTGAGTCACATGGAAAGCCACAGTAGTCTTCAGTTCAGTTCAGTTCAGTCGCTCAGTTGTGTCCGACCCCTCGCGACCCCATGAATCGCAGTACACCAGGCCTCCCTGTCCATCACCATCTCCCGGAGTTCACACAGACCCACGTTCATCGAGTCAGTGAGGCCATCCAGTCACTGCATCCTCTGTCGTCCCCTTCTCCTCCCGCCCCCAATCCCTCCCAGCATCAGAGTATTTTCCAATGAGTCAACTCTTTGCATGAGATGGCCAAAGTACTGGAGTTTCAGCTTTAGCATCATTCCTTCCAAAGAAATCCCAGGGCTGATGTCCTTCAGAATGGACTGTTTGGATCTCCTTGCAGTCCAAGGGACTCTCAAGAGTCTTCTCCAACACCACAATTCAAAAGCATCAATTCTTCGGTGCTCAGCCTTCTTCACAGTCCAAC